>SJYO01033645.1:23911912-24335962 GCA_006410555.1 Capra ibex | reverse complement strand
TATATATATATATATATATGTTTTTTCTCTTTTGTTGTTTTTTTCTTTTCCACAATCGAATTTTTTTTTTATCAATTCGGTGTTCCAGGGTGACATATCGTGTCCCTTGATATAAGTTACAGAACATTATTTGGTATTACCTTTTCCTATACTTTCTCTTATATACACACACACATATTTATATATATATATACTACATACACATACACTTTCAGTGAGTCAGTACAGGCTGAGAAACACTGGGGTACCTGATATGTCAGAAACCTTAAGAGGTCCGGTCTTATGACCTCACCCATCGGAAAGGGAAGAGGTCCCTTAGAAGGGTTGGGTCCCTACCTTGGGACCAAAGGTCGTAACGTCCGTCGAAGGCATGGTCGACTCGGTGGTCTCTTCGGGTATGTATATGTATATATGTGTGTATGTATACACACACACATATATATATATTTATTAGTGAAATGGTACGTGGTCTTTGGTCACGTTGTGACATTTAGTCGATGTGAAGTTGTTTTTAAAATTTATTTTTTACAGATTTGTTATCCATCTTTTCTCAGAAAAGTTGTTTACCATAGTCTGTTAACCTAAAGGTCTACGTTTTATTAATAAAAACTGGGTATGGAACGTAGTTATATTTTTAATTAAGGTTTCCCCAGTATTATGAGATGAAGATCTTCTTTTGTATCCTTCTTTAGGAACACTAGAACCCAATACTCCGTTCCTATAGAATCTAAGTTGTGGTTTTCGTAGTAGGTATTTTCTTTTTTTATTTAATCTAATTAAATTTTTTATTTAATCTATTTAAGTCAGTCAAGTCAAGTCAACGAGTCAGCACAGGATGAGAAAAGTTGGGGTACTTAACGTCGTGTGATCCGGAGGGAATCTATTTAATCTGAAACAGTTTCAATTTTTGAAAACAAAAAGTTTTAGTGACAATTTTTTTTACTTTTCTGTTTAGTGTCTCACCCTCTTTTGTAAACGTTTAGTACATAGACGATCTTCTGAATATAGATCATACATTTTTCCTAAGAGTTTTGAGTTATAAATTCTTTGTTGGTTGGATAAAAAAATTATCGTATTGTAAATATGATTGAAGTTTCTATATGTCTACCTTTTAATCGTCTACTTTTCTATGAAAATAGTAAACAGTAATCCTTTACGTTTAATTTTAGTAACTTCATTTCACTTCAGCGAGTCAGCACAGGCTGAGAGACGTTGGGCACCTGACATTGGATGGTCCGAGGAGGCAGGCATCCTAAAAGGTCCGTTCTCATGACCTCAACAAACGGTAAAGGAAGAGGTCCCCTAGAAGGGTCGTATCCCTGACTTGGGTGTAGAGGAAGTAACTGTCCTCCTAAGAAATGGTGTCTCGGTGGTCCCTACCGGATATATTTCAAGTTCATCCATGGTTAATTGGGTATCACTGTTTTTCGTTTAGTCAGTAACGAACGTCTCCTCCCACGTCCTTTGCGACCCCTCAATACCAACCATCCAAGTGACACAATTACCACCATTACCGAAGTGTCCACATACCTCTACCATCTTACATCGTATAACATGTGAAATTTATATACGTCGAATAACATACAGTCAATATGGAGTAATTTCATTTTTTTTTTTTTTTTCACCGATTGTTTGGAGATGACAGAGTGAGTAAGGGACATTATTCAGGACCTCCTGTAGAAACCGGAACTAGGGTAAAGGAGATAGTGTCGTTATGAATTGTCCTCCTCCTCTTCCGGACCACATGACACGGAACACCTCTCGTGACACCACCCCATGCCGTCCTCTCAGGCCCACAGGATAACTGTTCCGTCCTCCTTCGGTTAATTGTCCTGTTTGAGTCAAAGACCCTACATCCTGATTTACCTCTCTCATATTAAAAAGAAAAAATGATCTTCAGATTCGTGCTCTAAAAACAGAATATAAGTATTAGTCCAGAATTAAAAAGTAGTATCATTTTTCTGTAAAGTCTTTTAAGGAACTCAAAGAATTACAGTCTAAGGTTTACACCAATAGATCCGTAATTAGTGAGGTCGTAAGTCCAGTGAAACTAAAAAAAAAAGGTAGCTTCTTTAAAAATGTACGAACAACGAATTTTGACAACGATGGTTCATTTTCTTGGTTCAACAAGTCGTAGAAGAGAAGGTGAAGGTTGTCGGGACTATTAATTGGGGTCATACCCCTGTCTGACAAAAATTGGGGTCCGTCAATCGTAGACGTCCACGGAAGTACCGGTGTGTCTGTGTCTGAGGTACCACGGGAGTTCGCGAATCTTTTGGACCTACAAAAGATTCGTCGTCAAGGTCGAGCTCGTCCCGCTCACGGTCGTCGGAACTTCTTCACGGATCAGAAAAACAGCAATTAACATATCACGTCCCAAACACCACTCCAGTCAGTGAGTCGTGTCACCAGACACTCTCGTAAAAAGGTGAACATCTCCTCAAAAGGAAGATCAGGATCGCCGACTAGAGGGACTCACGGACATTCAAGTTGAATTCCAGTATAAGTAATAGTAAAGGTAAGATGAAATGGAGTCTTCACCCAGCAATATTAATATAAGGATTCGTATAATTTATAGTCTTATTAGTTCTTTTCTATTGTCAATATATACGTCGTTCACCAAAAATACCTCTTCTTAGTGACTCTCTTTACAAAACAATAAGACCCCGAAACAAATTATTAAAAAAAAAAATTCAAAAATCTTAACAGTACCTGATCCAGTCACCTTTAACGGGACTTGAGAAGGGGACCTTTATCTCTCGGTTCCCAGACCGGACACTAATATCTCAAAATAAGGTTCCCGAGAACCCTGTTTCAACAAGAACCTCGAGTGTGGGTTCGTGTAACGTCTAAAGAGGGACTTTGAGAGTCTACCATCTCTTGGTTCGAGGTAGGACCTGGACAGAGGAAGATAGGGTTCTCGGTGTCAGGTTCAGTGGGGAAGAGGTAGTACACGTGGCCCCGGGGAACTCCACCACGATACCTAAGTCCTTGAGTCCGATTTCTCAAATTCAAGATTTTGGACCTTATACCGCGTGAGGGAGTGATAAATCTCGGTGTGGGGTCAACAGGATGTCTTTCGAGGGGACAGGACCCCTCCGGTCTGCGTTGTCCTTCCTGCCTTCGAGTCCAGTTCTTTCGTCCAGGTAGACGTCAAACGTTGCTACGTCTTCTCAGTCTGACAAAATTATGTAGAAGAATCGGAGGTAAAATAAAACGTAATGTATACTTGATTTTAAAATCGAGTCACATTTTCGGTTTTTTTTCAATTATCTTTTTTTTTGGAAATTAGTAGTGTCTTTAGATCCAAAGATTAGTTCACTATTTCCAACTATTTAACTACCATAGGTCTAGTACTGAAATTTGAGGGTAACTAGATAACTCATTAGTTGTATAACGTGTATACGGCGAGAGAACCGACTGGTTCACACTCAGATGTAACGGTTTAATTTGTACCTCTCCTTTCGACCGAAAAGTATGTCGGACGGACGTCACAAGTAAACTTTGTCGAAAATTCGTTTATGTTAATACTAACCTTGAATAGAGTTGGTTCACTTTAAGAGAACAACCAGTACTCTCTTACTCGTCAGGTCTCCACTCTAACGACCCACCTGGTGTCACAGGGTTCCAGTAGTCGGATAGAAGACGGTTGTATTCTACCGAGGTCTCTCAGACGGATTTCGTGTGGTGTCGGGTCACTGGGAAGGTCCGAGACGGAACGAGGGTGGGAAGGTACGGTAAGGGAGTAGGAATAAGGAGGGAGGTCACTGGAGTGACTCAATGACTACCTTTTAATTTCAATTTTCCGAAATATTCGAGAAGGGAGGGTGGGAACCGTGAACTTGTATGAAGAGAAAAACAGATGAGAAGATAAGGCGGAGTAAAAATTCCGAAAACGGACGAAGACCTGGGAACCGGAGTAAGTAAGAACGAAAGGGTCCCGGAATGAGAGAATCAATAGTCGACAAAGAGGTGTCAAATAAGACAACCGAGGAAGACGTAACGGGAGTCTGTCCCGTGTGTAAAGAAAACAGTCCTTTTGTTGAGAACGACAGGTGGGGGGTTTGGTGGTGGAAGAGAAGAGTAAGGAAAGTGACGGTTTGAAGACATTCATATTAAAAAGAATAGCATAATGTGTGACAATGTGGTGTTTACGGACCTTTCGTTCCTGACGTCGTATGTTACTAGGGATAGACAGTCCATAGATCGGGTCATACTTCATTTACTCTGTGACTGACACGTCGGATTGTTCGGTCCTAAGTTTAGACCCGAGCGAGTACTGACATTCACTGGAACCCATTTAATGAATTAGGACGAGTAGAAGTCGAAGGAGTAAGCATGTCCCAACCCCCACCCACTATTATGAGTAGAAGTGTCCTAGACTTACCTGTAAAAAGGTTTCTGTATGTTTACCGGTTTCCATATACTTTTTCACGAGTGAGTGGGTCCCTAGCTTGGGTCCAGAGGGTGTAACGTCCGTCTACGAAATTGGAGACTCGGTGGTCCCTTCGGGGTGATTAGTAGTCCTTTCACGTTTAACTTTAGTGTTCTGTAGTGAAGTGTGAACAAGCTTACCGATCATAGTTTTTCTGTTTTCCATTGACACCCTCTCCTACATCTCTTTTCCCTCGAGAACACGTAACGACCACCCCTACATTGAACCAAGTCAGTGATACCTTTTGTTGTACCTCCGAGGAGTTTTATAATTTTTTATCTTGATGGTATACTGGGTCGTTAGGTTAAAGGCCTATATAATCTTCCTTATTTTAGTAATAGAGTCTCTATGGAGTAACATCGTAATAAGTGTTATCAGTTCTTTACCGTCGTTGGATTCATAAGTAGATGTCTACTACATATACAATATTTATATTTGTAATATATGTATTTGTAATTTATAGTGAGTCAGTACTCTTTTTTCATTTAGGACGGTAACGTTGTCACACCTATTTGGGACTCTCTTAATACGATTCACTTTATTCAGTCTCTTTCTATTTGAGATACTAGAGTGAATATCCATTTTGGAATTTTTCGGAATGAGTATTTTTGTCTCATCTTATCACCAATGGTCTCCGACCCCCAACACCCCTCCACCGTCTACCCTCTACAAACAGAAGGTCTAAATTCTCCTCTTTCAAGACCCCTAGGTAACATGTGGCACCGTTGATATCAATTGTAATGACATAATATAGGAACTTTCAACGATTCTTTCATCTAGAATTTATAAGAATGGTGGTTTTTTGTTTTGCCATTAGTATACTCCAATACCTTCACAATTGATTGTGATTGTACCATTAGTAAAATGTTATCTAAACACATAATTTAATGACACAACATGTGAAATTTGAATATGTTACAATATACAGTTAATATCGAGTTATTTAGGTCGTTTTTTATTACGTATAGAACGTCACAACAACACCTCTAATATACTCTAATACGAGTATTTTGGGGGATCGCACCACAGACCGTTTCCCGACCAAGTGAAGGGTGAAGGTGAGGACAATCCCTAAGTCAACCGAAGTCAGTGGTTTACCGGAGGGTACGCAAAGTCAGTCACAAGTCACCGTACCACAGGTGAAAAACAAGGTAAATTAAGAATAAGAAAAGAAACGGAACACAAAAAGTCCAAGTGTTGGTCATAGGTTGACTCAAACTTAAGTTAGAGATAATGAATTTCAAGAACCGAAAGGTGATACACAGATTAGCGAAATTTTGTAAAGAGGACCTAAGTCTGATACTTTCTAATCTCGTGCCATGCACAAACGTACGGGAACAAGTCAGAAAAAAACAATCAAAATACATAAAAATTAATTTTTGAGATTATTTTATTAGTGGGAGTTCACACCGTTCCGGTGAAATCACAAAATAAGACTTGACACTTTCATACTACCTGTACTTACTCACTCTAAAACACGACACGGTCTAGAACCCCTGACTATTACCAGCAGTACATCGTGGAAACTTTTGCAGTTAGACGATTAATGATAGAATGATAGAGGTGCGTCATCGTGACAAACACCTCTTTGTTGGACCGAGGATCGATAAGGTAGGGACCATGTGCGACCATCCAATGACGAGGGGACCTTCGTTAAACGTATCGTCAATACCGGTGCCCGAGACCTCGTTTGTCTTATGTCAATTTAAAGTTGTGACGGTCAATGGTCGGTTCATAGTTATGAATCCTATCCAATCCAAGGAGAGGCTCAAAAGAGTCAAAGGTGTAGAAATTTTACTCCTATTATTATCGTGTGTGGGGAAAAACCTGGTCCTACTGGTGTAATCCTTTATGAACATTTAAAGAATCGTGTCAACGATGGTGTATCATTCTTGAGTTATTTAAAATCTATCGTGGTAATAATATTAAAAATTACCGTCATTGTCAAGATTTCTTATCTAAGAACTTTCGAGCAGTCGGGGACACATTTGCAAGGGGTTCCCTAAAATGCAAGAATGAGACGACAACAATATCCCTCCCCCTTTGCCCCTATGTGTACTCATAAAAACAATTCTTCTGTTAGTTCATTTCTTTTCGTCATACAATACAGATGACAAATAAAAGTCATATAATATGTATGACTTATAAGTATTTCTCCTAAGAGAATTACCGACTTTTATAAATGATTACAAGACTCAAATTTTATACTTTCGTTCTTTATGACCAAAAGTTACGTACGATAATTTGAACAGATCATGTTATAAAGTATGAAAACCATTCCCTCTGTCGTGACCACACTGGTAAAGGAAAGGACAAACATCAAGGTCCGGAAACAACTTAGTATTTTAACAGTAAGGTGTGTAGTGTTAGTCTTTGGAATTAAAAAGTCAGTGGAAACACAACCCTTCTGTAATTCATCTCGACCAATGTCACCTGTACTCTCAGTGAATCTCTTGAAAAATTTTACTGAAAATAGACCCCGGATAAGAGTATAAGACATTAACCAGACTCCACTCTGGATTCATGATCCTGAAAAACTTCGGGGACAAAAAAAACAACAACAGAAAAAATTTACTCACCGGTCCCAATTCTTGATGACAAGACGTGAGATGTGAATTGTCCATCTCTTCTTTGTAATTAATCACAACCACGATCAAATCAGAGATTTAGTACAGGTTGAGAATTTTGAGGTACAGAACCCCCGGGGAGTATAATATTCTAAAACACGTCGGAACCCGTACTTTGTAATAAAATACCATTTATTTTACGAATAATTGAAAACTGACTCAGAAAAGTAAATTTCGTTCTTTTCTGTCTCCCCGTGAGAATGACCGGAAAATTTCTTTGTGGAGGACGGAGTACGATTGTGTGGAAGGACAGATAATTTTGTTTCGTCCGAGTACATTCATTGTCTGACTTTCCATGTTTATATCATGGACTTTACGGTGGGAGGGGTTAAGTCGAAAATTGAGTGGGTTCCTATGTCTGGTGTGGGTAGACTGTAGATGTCAGAGGGATTGGTACTACACACCACATACATTTGATGGTTTGTTTCTTTTGTGAAATTTACCGAAGTATTATTTGTCGGTCGTTGAAATATTTCTTTGTATTTAAAAACAAAAATTGACTCAGAGTAGTTTAGTAAAGGGAAAGTCGAAAAACCTTTTTACACATCTTACAGACGACCGTACCTGGAGACACTTAGATCTATATCTGCACCCTACACCGGACCCCCCCGCAGTACTACATAACGATTTATGAACCCTTTTGAAGTCGTGTACAAAAGGAAGGTAAACCTAAACAAAGGTATATCGACACTTCGGGTAAGGATAGAAATCGAAACGATGTCAGGAAAGGATAGAGGAACCAATAAAAGATTCCAAAAACGGGTACGTCACTACAAAGATCTCGGTATGTTTTCCGAGGTAAAAAGTAGACGATGTACGTAGTGTAAAAATTCGTTTGACAACTAAATAAACTGAAAACAAAAGGACTAAAAAAAAAAGGTCCTTGAAATAAACTACTATTTCCTCTGTTCGTACGGTTTTTTCCTTAAACATAAACCCTCACATAACTATCTTACGTGTTCTCCTCAGGGCAAAAGAAATTAATAAATATAAGTGGTCACCTTTATCTCCATTTCTTTCCTTCGTAAATACAACGTAAAAACCTTATAAAAACACAACTTCAAAAGGAATGCAACTCGCATATATTCGACAAATTCGAAAAATATTTGTAAACTGATCCAAAGTATGGTCTTCAATAAAGTTTCAACTATGTGAAACCCAAATCTAATACTACGTTATTTCAGACAATGGTTTAAGAACTGGTCTTTTTAATCCTCGACCGGGTCTGTATCTCTCCTATTGAAGTTCTTTGAGTCTCGTTTAGTTGAACGGGACCCTTTCCTCTTGTTTGTTTTGAATTTGGGAGTCGTATGACAGATTCGACTTTTGGATTTCATGAAGTCTTTTCCGAAGGGATTCAGGTAAGTATGGTCTCGGTACCTTCTTTGGGATACTCTTCGTCCTTCCAACCTCGGGTCGGTTCTTCAAACTGAAGAGTCCCTGTCGGTACGAGACGGTACGGGCAGATGTACTTTATCCGAGACGTCACCTCACCTCGAGAAGTGGTGGTGAGTGCCCGTGTTTCCGGTCTGGGACCCGGGGTCTTGTTATCCTGGGGTGGAACCGGAAAGAGGTGTACGTGGGAGGAATACTCCACACACTCTTTGGTTCCCATGTACGAGTCTACGAGGAGGTAGATCTGGTGTGAGACCATGAAGTCTTAAGGAACGGGTTTAAGTTTAATGAACGGTCTGGTGAAGGGATTCGGTCATTCATGTGAGGATTCGGTTTCCAGGTGATTCCTCATCGTAAACAGTCCCTCGTCTATCAAGTAGACGTCCCGACCCCATATGCACGTACAAGCATTCTCTGGAAGTCTCACGTCCTGTCTCGACTCGGTCCTCGTCGTCTCCAAATCCGGTTGTTGACCCTTGACCCTGGTCGGAGGGGGTCACGACTCCTCAGACTCTTAAGAGTTGACTTTGGACCGGAAGATCCAGCAAACCTTCAATATAAACAGTCCCATCCTCCTATCTTGTGTGAAATATATTATCAATATAACTACACATTACAAATTTATATATCTGTATGCATTGCTCTTAGAGACAAGTAGGAGAAGGGACCTGGGACGTCACAGCCCCCGACCGGACGGTCATTCGAACCCGATGAAACTCCAGTCCTATTTTGATGTAAAGTCTTAAAAGAAGTTTGTCCGGGACTTCGGGTCACATTTACAAAGGTCGGAGTTCTTCACCCTAATGATATATCTCCTCTGCGAAAGGTGTCCCGGGAGCATACTGACCTACTACGACTGGGGGTTCGTCGACGGGAGGCTTCTGAGACTCGACCGGCCTCCTCGGTCCGAGGTCTCGGTCTCCTCTTGGCACACCGGTACGATGCTACTACAGTCGACGCGAGTCGGGCTGCGAGAGTGGTCGGAAAAATCACATTCAGTCGGTGCGCTTCGGTCTGAGGGTTCCGAGACCCGGGGACTTCCGTGCTCTCCGGAGCCCTTGGACCGACTCACTTCGGACCAAGTGGTCGAGGACCGATCGTAAGAACGGTCGTGGCATCTTGTACACCTTTGGTCTGGCCGAGGGGTCGTAGGGACCTCTAGGTCCGCGTCCCTGACCTTTTGTCAGAGTCATCTTCCCTCAAAAAGTAACAATGCTCCTTCGTAAGTTCGTTCATCTCGTCAAGCGTCGAGGGGCCGACAAAGTAGACCGGTTCTCGGCCTCAGTCCGGACCCAATACTGAAGACACCCACGGAATGAAGGGGGCCAGTCTTCACACCCATCGACTACCAGACTACCCTCATGACGGTCGGCAGAAGACGTTCAATATAAGACCTCACTTCGGTAAGACCGTCATTGGGGTACTCCTCTCGTCGCCGGGACTCCCTTCCCAAACTCGGGACTGTGTCCGGTCTGTCAAGGACTTCTCGGAAGGGTGGTCCTCTTCGCACACACTCTCGCGGCAGTGTCTCCGGCGACGAGACGAGAGTCAGAGGGACCGGCTCCCTTTGCGGTCCGAACCCGTAAAGAACCAAGTAAGAGGGATGTAGACCAAACTTAGTAGTCTCAGTTCCCCAAAGAGACAGGTCCTGTCTGAAGAGTAGATGGAGTCGATAATCCCAGACCTGTATCCGGATCACGAACTGGAAAACGACACCGGTAGTCTAAAGGATACCCGACCGGTTCCCACTTCCACAAGCCTATGTCTAAAGTAGAGAGATAAATTCGGTAGACATGTTTCTCCGGGCCAATGTCTAGGATTATTTAGTAGAAACGGTGTCACGTAGTGTGGTCGATCGTGAGGGCGGTGGTGGTAAAGACCGACCCTCCGGAGACTCCGGGACCCGAGTGACGAGTCTCCTCGACACCGAGACCCCTCGGGGCACTAAAGACACTTTCTGAACCAACCGGTTCTTCAAGCAAACTCAAACAGACGACAATGCCTTTTCGGGTTTGCTTGAAGAATTGGTTGGGTTATGAATTAGACAATTTTTTTTTTTTTTTTGGGAAAATTAAAGAGACATCCTTTAACTTTCTGACCTCGTATTTAACTTGGTTTGGGGACTCTTCACCGTCGTCGACACCCTTGCCCATTTGCACCTGGAATTTCTTCTCGGGTCTCGTCTGGTACACTCAACCGTTTCGGGAAACTTCTCGACGATGACTCGAAGAACTCCCGTGACCCAGTCGACCCCGGAGACGGTGAGCATTGGGTCCTGCAAATACCGGTTTCTCTCCCCAGTACGGAACTCCCAGGTCCCGTCTTTCAAGGTCTGTTGGCTCATGAAGGACTCACAGAGTGAGATGGTGTCACTATACTATGAATACAAGTCACGGGATTTAGGCCCCCTTTAATGACCCAAAAAAGATAGAGTCGTGGAGACACCAAAGTCGACCAGAAGACGGTGTCCTCCCCTCCCTTCTTCCCTTATGGTTCTAGAACAACCGAGGTCTCTTTATCCCTTTTACTTTATAAAATTTTGTCATTTTATACGGTGAGAGAGAACGAATGGGGGGGGAAAAACAAAGATTTAATTCTTTGTAAATGACATTTTTATAAAATTATGGTTTATGAGGTAAAAGACGAAGAGTGGTGGGGAATTCGACATTGTACACCTTACCCGACACGACTCGGGGACTCGTAGGTGTGGAATCGCAGGACAATTGGACGTCACCCCGTCACCGCAGGTCGAGTACGGACGTCCGAGTCCGGGTCTTTTGTGCCGACTATGTATCCCTCCGGTGGCCGGTTTGGGTGTCGTCCAGCCGAGGTTCACGTCGTCTCCCTCCAATCCTGTCTACTCTCGTGAACTCCTTTCCTCTCCACTCGTCCCAGTCTACAGTGTCTCCCCAGTTCCTCTTACCTCATATCTTCTTTTACAGGAGCCTGGGACATTTTTCCCCAGGAGCTCCGCGGTAAAAAACGGACGTTCACCGTTGAGTCCCCGATAATACTCTGTCCGGTGTCCACCTACTTCAGAATGACGAAAAAAAGATTCTTATTTTATCAAACAATTAAAAAAAGACTAATACTTATACTCTATATACATAAGGAAATTCATACATAAGGAAATATTGTGTCCTTCAATATTTTATCTTTAGTGGGTTTTAAATATTACATCTTTATTTGGTGATACGGAAGTCTGAAAATTTGTGTATATATTTTCCCTAAATGATATCTGCATCAAAAATTTGGACGAAAGAAAAAAGGAATTATATACCGTACGCACAGGAAGGTAAACAGCGTATATTTAGTCGTAGGAAACATTGTCGACAGATCTTAAGGTAACAAGTCTTTAAAAAAAAAAAAAATTGATCGGGGTATTACTATCTGTAAATCCATGAAAGATCAAAAAGCGATACAAATTTTTTTTTTTTTTGAGGTTCCATTCGTAGAAAAATATGTATAAAATATATCTGTATATATATACTAGGTCAAAGAAAGAACTCCATTTAAAAATCTTCACTTTAATGGTCTAATCAATGAATTTCAGAAACATTTCAGAAGGATGGAGGACAAGAAAAAGTCGGGGTCTCTATGGGAAGTCCGAGGGGTCCTTGACACAGGTGGTTGGAGGGAAAAATAGTCTTCTCCGGAGTCGAGGTGGAAGGTCTCTCGTTGTACCGTCTTCTCGTCTTGTGACCACAGGGGGGTAGGTTGCCCCACCTGGCGTCTCGTCGGTGCGACATGTCGGTCATGTGCGGGTTCTTGCTGCTCTTGTCCATCTACGACACTCGGGACGGTCCCCCACGTCGTCTCCGAGAGGTCGGGGGGGAGCTTAGTCGACCCGGATCCGGCACGGTGCAGATAGTTGAATTTTCCCTAGGAGAAATTAAGAAACAAAGACAAAATTTACACCATCTACCAAGAACCTTCTCCTTTTCAGTTTTAATATTGATTTTATTCCGGTCTTCCAACATCAAGAAACACCGCCCGGGATGATAGAGGACAGATGGACCAGAAAACTCCCTTACACACAATCACTCGTGAAGAGGTCACCGTCTGAAGACTCTAGGTCGCGTACGAGCGGGTTCGTCTTTCCTTAAATGAGTGTACTCCACTCTTCCGGTCCTACGTGGTCAAAGAGTGTCATGGAAGTCCGAAGAGAGTAAGTGGTCGAGACGACGGACATGTCCGACGCACTTGGGGTCGCACCATGTTTCCTACCGATGACTCTCGAGGTCTGGAGTGTTCGAACCGTTAGGGTCGTCTTACTCCGTCAGAAAGGGACTCTCAGATCATCTCCTTAAGACCCCCCTCGAGGCTGACTAGAAAAAACCTAGTAGATCCCCTTTGTCTCAGAACTGGTTGTTTTTGTCGTCTCTAACGGAAATGTCGTGCATCATTTTAGTATAATTGGCGGTACAGTAGTAATGAAGATCCAGGAAGCTCCCTTGCGACATGTTTTCTCCCCGAAACGACTTTCCGACCTTCGGGGCAACCAAACAAAACCTACATTGTTTCGTAGTCCATTATTTGTGGTAGTGTCGGACATCGTCAGTGAAGAGGGGTCCGCTCCGAGGTAGGGACCGACAACACACTGAGGGTCGTCTGTGTGTGTCGGGGGTACGTGTCTTACGAAGGGACTCCGAAGAGTGGTCCATGGACCCCCGAGGAGGCACCTCGGTCACTCTCCCGTGGGTCGTCGGGAGACTCTTTCACGCCCACACACGCTGTCTCCGTCACTGGTCCGCGGGTCTCGTAGTCCTCGTTGTTTTGAGACGAAAGATTACGAGTACGTAGACGACGGACGACAGGTGTTGGTCCGGCCCCCTCCTGGAGTCCCAAAGTCGCATAACGCATGGTGTACGTGTGTGTCTCGGGCACGGACACTTGTGAAAGGTCTCGTGTCTAGTGAAGTAGAGCTGTCGTGTTTCGTAGGTAAGTTTCAGCTCCCACAATTAAATAAGTTGTTTGTAAAGAACTTGTGGAAGAGACACGGGTAGGGACATGATTTCTTCGGTAGTAATAGGGAGTTTCCACTGTCGTTGTCTCCTCCCTCCCTCGAAATTTTGTCCCTCTTCCCCTACACGGTAGGTTTGGACTTTAGGTGTCACCCGTCTGTGATCGGACCGGGAGGGTCTGGTAAGACCTTTCAGAAAAGGGGTGACAATCCAAGAAACGATACCGAGATCGGGGGGATGGGGACGAGAGGGGTGTCAGGAATCTCAGTCTTAGAAACGAAGCCACTAGAACTTCCCATCCCCCTGTGATACGTTTGAAGGTCGGAGAAACGTAGTAAGTGACCTCGCAGTGTCCAGGAGGGTGCCAGACTGGCCTCTGAAGTGAGACGGAATCTTGATTGGTCAGTCGGGACTCGTCCAAGAGTCACGTAAACACACACTGTACCTCAGATGACTCTTTCTGTGTCCGACATGGGGTCATGCCACGAGACCAACCTCGACGTAGATCTCCTGAGGACGGTCTACTCGTGAAATACACCCGTAGTTGGTGGAGAGTGAGACGAGTTCCTCAAAGTATTTCCGATGTGTCCTAGGACAACCTAATGTCTATGTCTCTTAAAAAAAAAAAAAAAAAAAAAAAAAAAATGTCTATACGTCACCTTCGGGAAAAATCCGTTGACCTGAAATTTGTCGTGACAGAAACTTTAATCTCGGATGTAACATATCTTTTCAGGGTAATTTGGTGATTTATTTTGTATCCTCTTACAGGACTACAAAGATATTAAATGTCAATGTAGTTTAATATGAACGTAAGGACTGTCAGAGAATCTAAATTACGTTTTCCATATGCCCAAAGATAAACATGATGAGGATGGTACGGACGTCTCTCTCCGTCCCTTTTCAGACTCCGGTCTTAGTGTCACTGCCTCCGTGGTCTGTGTAAGGACGGTACGTTGAAAGACTTTAGGCCTGACTAAATCAAGTTCACTTTAGGTCAGGAATGTGTATCATTGGAAGTCAGTTTACAACTCGATAAGTGACAAAAAGTTTTTAGTGAAGTATATATGTACGACAAACCTTTAGTCGAAAAGTCTATATCGTATCGAACTTGTATAAAAGGACGGTCAAGTGTATCTAGAATAAAGAATTTACAACATATCGCAAGGTATGATAACTACATGGTAGTAAATTAATTGGTTCTGGGAGGACTGTCCGTCTATGTAGAATAGTAATCGACTATCTCCCTCGCGACCTCCTTTGGAGAAACAAACACACAGAAACGTTCGAACACCCCCACAAAGACATTCTATTTAAGGATCTCCACCCTTTCCACATAGTTATCCATATTCGCAAAATCGAAAATCAAGTATAACGGTCTAACAGGAGATTATCCAAAGACTGATTAATATTCGGGTGTTTGCCACGAATACTTATGGAGTACGGAAGGTAAGTTGGACTTATAACAGTTGGTAAAATTTATAAAGAATTAGATTCACTTTTCACTTTAGAGTAACTAAAGTAAATGAAAACTGACAAATCCGACAAGTGGAAACCTCTACAAATATCCAGCGAGTGTAAAAAAGACACTCAACGGTCAACTTTAGGAAACTGGTCAAAAGGTAATCCAACAAATAGAAAAAGAAGAGTTAGAGATCCTTAAAACATATGTAAGATTTGTAATTGGGGGGTAAGTATACAAGGTATATAAAAAATGTCAACAACTACAAAAATAAGAAAATGCACATTATGCAAATAAGCTTAAAGTTTTTTACACAGAAAAATGGGAAAGAGGGTCGATGGATTAAGAAGAAGGATCTTCGTCTGTCACAAAAATTAAAGAACAGACAAGAAGGCCTGTATCAACTCGTTCTATACCCTTTTCGGATGGAAAACTTTCGGGACGACAGAGGGAAAGGACCCAGAGTATAGGGTACACAGGAAACCAAGGTCGACGCTATGATACTGAGGCCACTCCTGTGGTCGACATTCCCGGTGTAGCTGGACCGACTTCATCTTTACCAGTAGGGACGGCCAGGGTCGTACCCGCGGGGCTTCGTGTGCTCACTGTTCCGAAAGAAACTACATTCGACTGGAACAGAAAAGGACCGAGAGACGTGTATTAGGGAATGTCAGTCAGGTAGGTGAGGTTCCTACTGCCCCGGAGTCTCGTCAACTACCACTGATGTCTGCCCGGTGTCGGGGTGGGACCGACGCCCTTGACGACGTCTTGGACTTCGGTCGTGAGAATTAGGGGTTTGGACTGGAGAGGGACGACAGGAATAACGAGTATTTCCGACGTACAACGAAGCGTGTTTTCTGAGGAAGCTTTCCATAGGTTGATGTGAACCTT
Source organism: Capra ibex (assembly GCA_006410555.1). NCBI lineage: Eukaryota > Metazoa > Chordata > Mammalia > Artiodactyla > Bovidae > Capra > Capra ibex. The sequence continues at coordinate 24,320,191 of SJYO01033645.1, read as the reverse complement.
CGTCTCCTTGAGGAACAATTTATAACAATAAGTGAGTGGTGGAAGACAGTTTTCGTCTACAATGAAGGGAAAATATAGAAAAACAGAAGTTCGAACTAGTAGGTTTTTTTTGTAGTAATCAGTGTGTACTACCGACAGAAGGGACTGTAGAAGTCGTCCGGAACCCTGTAAAATACCCGGTGTACTATCCCCTGAATACATCAGGGGTCTCGGTTCGTTCTGAAGTATGTCTTGTGTCCAGTTTGAGATCACGGGACGAGTCCGACACTCCGGTGAAGGGACTGAGACTTGAGGGGCACTCCGGGGTCGACTTCTGAATCTCTTTCTCTACCCTTCTCTTACACTTTCGGTCGGGGTGGTACTACACCTACTTCGAGTCAGAAGAACCGAGGAAACGACGTACCGACGTCACGTACCCACTCCGTTCTCCGAGGTCGATAAGGTGTGGGAGAATCAGTTCTTCCACGTTTCAGTCCGAAAAGACCTTATAGACAAAAGAGACGTCTGGGAAGACAATTCTAGGGGACACTGAGACCCCTGGTCCTTTCATTTTAGTGAAGACATTAGTTACTGTCATGTCATCACCTCTCGTCTCTTTATGCCTCCAAGGTCCCATCGTACTTTTCCCTTCCAGTGTCCCTAACTAATCGAGTGTACTGGTTTGGACATGTGATCGGGACGGGAGTAGAGACGAAGAGAAGGAAACAAAAACATCGAGTTCTGGTCGTTTGCGCACATATTGAAGACACGGGTCCTACCTGTCTCACGGGTCGTCACCTACCTGTCCTAGGTCTCGACATAGAGACTACGGACTATGGGTACCAGTCGGGTGTGTCTTCCTCCTCCTTCCCGAACACGACGGTCTATCCCCTTTTCACGTACTTAGGAACTTCTCGACTGTCGAAGGACGAGTCAGGACTACTCAGTAGGACCCCGGACTCCAAGAGGACGGGACTGAATCGGCAAGGGGAGAGCCGTCAAGGGGAGAGCCGTCAACGATCCAGCAGGATCGGCTCATCCACACAGTGCGTTCCGACCAGTTCTCGGGGTCCGGGAGGGACACAGAACGTGATCCAACAAGATTGGATCACCAATCTTGTTAGGGAGTACCAATCCCTAGTCTTCTTACGAAGGACTCGGTAGACAGTGGGTAGGGGATCCGGCTCGCCGATGGTGGGTGGACCCAGGAAGAAGTACTTTCGACCTAGGAAAGACAAGAGGTTCCAGTATTGAAGGAACCTTTTGAAGGACTGTTCGTTTTGAGTTTTAGGAGGTTCTGATAGAAGACAAGACGTATCCAAAGGGCAACCTCCGAGGACGAGAATGACGGGTTGGAATCTCTATGAACCAAGAGACCACGACGGTTTCCACGAAGGTCCTAGGGACGAGCCGGGACCCCAAGTGTCGTTCTGGTGGTCACGAGTCCGTCCGGTTCCCCGGGTGTCTTATCGGACTACCCTTTCTAACCGGTCCCTTACCACGTCATTAGTGGTCCGGTTACGTCCTTTTGTGCCGAAGGCTTTGTGACTTAAAAGGATCCGGTTTCCACGGGACTCCTAGGTCCTGAAGCACCAGGGTACATAAGAAGACGAGGGACTGTCGAAGAATGTGTTTTATTGTACGTTTTTCGACCTACGTGATTAAGTGTTTTGTCGGTGAACGTGACTTGAGATTATTTCACTTCTACAACCTCTCTGTCTTCGGTCGACAAGTACTCGTGTGGTGGGGACACTGTTCCCGACATATCTGGCGCCAGTGTGGCACCGCACTGACCTCCTATGAGTTTGTCGTGGAGACGTGCACTTGAATTCCTGAACAAATCAGCAATCTAAAAGACATGAAAACTATTGGACACAAACAGGTCGAACTCTATGTCCTTACGACAAACGAGTGTCACTTGTCTCTGGTGAAAAGACGTTGTCGGTGACACCAGTTGACCTCAGCATCCATCGATCTGGTAGTGTAAACAAAACTTTACAATTATACAATTTATGGTTTGATTACAAAGTTTTTATACATATATACTAAAGATATGGGAACAAAAAGTCCATCAGACGAATATTAAATTATATTTTAATTGACTAAGTAAGTATTCTAAAGTCATTAAAATTTTACCAAGGGAAAAATTTTTCGGTGAAACATCTACTTTTTAGTCTAAAAGTTTAAATTTTAATAGATGTGTGATCCTTTGTCTTGACACAATTATATATTCTTTAAGCCCCCATTATTCTTACTTCCTAAAAAGATAGTAAAAGTAAAATATTTACCGGTGGACACTTTTACCAAAAACGTGTAATAAACATAAAAAGAAACATATACTTTATTAAAAAACATGAGACATTTTATACCTCGGGTGACATGGAAGTCGATAAACTCTGATGTGTCACGAAAACATTGACCTAAGAAAATTGAAAGTACTTCCGTGATGTACGGAACATAAGTGATTGGTGGAACTTAATTTGAATAAAGAATTCTTTTTCGTAGGGAGTGAATAACTTTATTTCGAGTAACACGTGACGTCCTGTGAGTCCTCCGTTGTGAGTACTAAGTATGTACCCTGATTTTCAAGTTCCCATTCTGTGTCGTATTGGGTAAAGAACGGAACCAAGACAGTTACAACAGTGACGGGAAACGAGTCCTTCATTGGTCTGTGACCTTTACGACCGGAGTCGAAGACCCAAGACTTGTGTGACGACGTCTCAAATCCCTTCTCCGGATTCCGACGGTGAGGGTGGGTCACGGAGGCTACTCGACACACTTTAACCGATTCAGAAAATGGAGAAGGTCCAACGTCAAAGCGGTGGACACCGTAAACCGTTAACCGTTCTTAAAATCCGTCCTCTTTAGTTTGCGATCAAGTCTTCGTCTAAAAAGACGAAGTCCTTTAACAATTTGTCGTGTCAGACCTGGTGTGAAGGAGAGTAATTCGAGAATCTCAAATGGAACCCCTGGGGCTGATGTAGACCTACCCCTCGGTTGTCTTACGTCCAAGAGTCCCGACTTGGGGGTTCAGACCTCTAGGTCCTTCTTCCTTCCCGGGGTAGCAACGGGAGGACTCGGAAGTCCTGAGGACCCTGGACGGCAAGACGTGTGACACTGGGACTGTACTGATTGTTCCCTTCGTCGACCTCAGCTCGGGTTCTCACAGTCCGGCGGGAAGCAAGGAGTCGGAATCGACACGACCCTCTTCCCGTGACGCAAGGTTCCTTCTTTCTGCCCGGACCGCGGGACCGGGACGCCGAGGGGACTGTTCCGGAAAGATACGGACCCAAGAACGTCGGGGTCCCCTCGTGTCCGGGGTGAGGGGTTTTGAAAGTCGGGTCCAAGAAGTAAGAATGGAGGGATCGGGGAGATGGACTACTGGAGTGAGGTCTCGACCTCACAATTGACAATTATCATGTCGATTAAACGAAGAGTTACTTTTAACTGCAAATATCTATAAAGTAAGTCTCAAGAAAATTCTGAACAATTCATTGAGGTAATAGAGTATTTCTTAAAGACTTATTAGAGTTCTAGAGTCCGACTATTAGTCCTTTACGGGAGTCAATGTCGTTAGTCTCGATACTTAATTCGGTTCTTATTTTGTCATAACAATCCCCTTCGTGTAACTTTGGTGGGTGGGACCGGTCCGTGGAATCATTGGTAAACGTACTCAACAAAATACTGTCCGCCAGGACCATTCCTTGTCCCTTGATTATTCGGAGGTGGTTGGTCTTCTCAAGTCCTTTGCAGTTTCCCTCTGTTGTTGACAGACTGGTGGAGGGTCTTAGGAAGAGAGACCGTAGGTAGAACCGACTTGTTCCGCACGTGGTGGTCCTTCCTGAGACTCAGTCTTACTAACCGATTCCTGTTGAGCCTTTGATTAGGGTAGTGGTATTTTGGGCTCTGACGTTCGGTGTACTGTCTCGACAAGAGGACCCAAGGGAATGGGACGACGAGAGGTGGGCCCACGGGAAAGGGTTATTTTAGAGAACGAAACAGTCGTGTACACAGAGGAGCCTCTTAAGTGAAGGCTCACGATCTGTTCTCGGGTCAAAGCCCGGGACCTTCCCCAGGGGGAAGGACGTTGTCATACCTACTTCTCTATTCTGAACCTCGTCATGACGGTTTATCTATATATTAGTTCGGTGACACTTAGAAAAGTTTTTTCATTTTTCTTTAACTATTTCAAAATATTGTAAAACAGAATAAAAGTTATTAAATAAACGACATTAGGTAGTTTTAATAAAGTTGTACAGTTAGTCATGTTTTTTAATGAGTACTTGATCAAGTATGACTCAGGAGTTTTGGGTCACTCATAAAACGTGGATGGCAGATAGAGTCAAACCTGGTCACACAATGGAAAAAAGGTTGTGCTAAAGAGTATGTTTTAAGGACAACAAGGAGTGAGGGAAGAGGTCAAGAGGGTATGTCGACCCACAGGGTGTCAAGTAGGTCAAGTCTGCGAAGGAGGAGTCTCAGTCGGGTCTGGGGTATCAACTCCCGAGTCGGGGTGTTCTCACAGGGGGGTAGTCTACGATGAACGTTCAGGGTCCCCGGTGGTCTGAAAACTGGTTGCGTGTTGGGGGAGGAGTCCAAGTCACTAACAGGTCTTCTTGCACGTGTCGAGTCCTTCACGAACCAGACACAAATAGTCAAACAGGATTCCTTCATTGTCGGTGTCCCTTCTCTACGCACCCGTTCCTAACCCTCTCACCCACCGGACGCGGGAGGGTCGTGGAGGGACACCAGCGGTCGACCCTTCGAGAGACCTAGGACAGTCCTAAAAAAGTATTGGGTGAGAGGTCAGGGGGACCTCCACATTAAAGGGTGTGGGGCAAGTGTGCATCAAGAAAGACCATTGGTCGGACTTCGATAGATCCCCGGGTCGGACTCAGTGACGTAAGTGTATTTGTGTCCACACCCGTCTCCCTGAGTAATACTTATTGTTTCCGTGCGGAAAGTGAGTCCTTCAAGATTTCCAAAATCGTTGAGGTACGGTGTTTGGGTCCTGTTTCTAGTTTTTTTATTTTTTAGAAAATTTTAATATGGTGTTGATCGGTGTAAGGACACGACGATACGATCCGTTCCGTCTACCTCTCGTTCATTGGGCGAGTATCGTCTCGGGTTCACGCTCCACTCTCTGGAACCGCGACGTAGATTAAGTACTATTCTGGAACTTGAGACAGGATTGAAATTCGGAAACTGGATATTTTACTTCCCGGGACTAGACACTTAAACACTACGGTTCCCAAGTGGAAACGTTGCTTACTCCGAGGTTTGCCTACTTTTCCTAAACGACTTTCTCTGGTTTAGTAGATTTAGTCGCGAAGTGTTTAACATCGCACACATACTTAGTAGAACGATTTTACTTCTAGGACTGAGTCATCCTAACTCTCCCCTGAACTGTAAGGTATAAGGATTATACGAGCGTCCACTACGCCTCTAACGACCAGGTTCCTAGGACGAAACTCACCACGATTGTCTACACAAGCAGGGTCAAGAGACTCTTCGTCCGTGGTCTACCCGTCCTTTCGTCCCCTCAAACCCTCTCAGTCCTCTGGTTACACGTCCGTACTGGAACAGTTTCTGGGTCCCTTCCTTCCCTCCCTCCTCCTTTTCGACCCACCCTCTGAGTCTGACACCTCATTGAGCTTTCTCCAAGTCGTTCCGTCTACTCTTCAGGAGTCCTGTAGTGTTTAGTAGTCTCGTTGGGGTGTGGAGGGGTCCCATCGGACGGACCCTGGGGGTGGGGTGAGTCGGTAGTCGTACGACGTCGGTCCCTTTGTTTGTGTCGTCACCTAAGGTCTTACGTCGTCGTCGACCCCGGGTGTCAGTGCGTGTCCGACACGCGAGTCTCTGGGTCCCCCCAGAAGAGTGGCACCAACGTCTCGTGGAGAGTATCGGTCGAAGGACTCTGCAAGGAGGGTCAAAGGGGACCCGGAGAGAAGGATCGCTTTGAGTCTCCACTCAGTTTCCTGACTATGTCGCGGGAACTACGTCAAGTAGAGTGCGGGAGGGAGAAGGGTGAGAGGTAAGACTCAAGGGGAGTGTGAGTCGGTGGAGTCCCGTACGACTCCCGAGAGGACCTCTACACTAGGTTCGGAAGTGACTTCCTCCAACAACAAATCAACGATTCAGCAAAGGCTGAGACACTGGGGACCTGACATCGGGTTATCCGAGGAGACAGGTGCCCTAAAGGGTCCGTTCTTATGATCTCACCAAACGCCAAAGAAAAGAGGTCCTCTAGAAGGACCGTGACTCCCTCCTGGTCACATTAGTTTGGACAGAGTCCAGTCCTGACGACGTGTCCAGAGGAAACCAATGCCACCCCTAATGAACCCACCGATCTCCCAGTGGGAGGAAGGACGGGGATAGTACATCTTCGTCGGGACAGAAGACGATTAGTCCCAGTTCCTGGGGACGACCAAGGACCTGTGTCCTCAGTAGTCACGGAACCACTGTCGGTACTCGGTATCAAGTCGTCCTGGGAGGGACACAGGGACCAGTTTGCGATTCGACACGCCTTAGGTACAGAAACCTAGTCCGGAAGACATTCAAGGACCCGTCACCACGACTGACTCCGAGAGACCAGTCCTTTCTTTTTGAGTTTCCTCTAAAGGTAGGGACACTTCTACTTGAAAAGGTTCTACCTTTCACGGACTCCATCGACTGGACGGGGTCCGTCCTCCTCACGGTGTACGCCCGAGTCGTATCCAGAGACGACGACCGTCCGACCCGTGCCTCTCCCTTGTCACGGATCTCACCGGAACCCTACACCTTCAGACACGACCACCCGGGTTCAGTCGGGAACGGACCAAGACGAAAACGGTGACACCGGTGAGGTGAGTCCGAGTAGGACGACCAGGGTGCATCGGTGACTGTTCCTGGTCGATCACAGTTGGTAGGTCCAGTAAAACAACTGAACAAATAAGTGACGGAGGTCACACGACCCATGAAGGATTACCCGTAATCGGACGCCGTGACTTTGGAACGTACTACTGAAGGGACCACCAGGTCACTAATCCTTAGACGGAAGGTCACGTCCCCTACATCCAAGCTATGGACCAGTCCCTTGATTCTAGGGTGTACGGCTCCCCGTTGATTCGGACACATCCCGCTGTTCTTTATGGATGCACGGTGTTGTTTCTCGGATGTATCGGTTTTATTTAAATTTTTAATTTGGAAGTACAAAGGGGGTATACAGGTAGGTGAACAGAGATGGTATGTAGAGGAGTAGGGATTGGAAGGGCAAGAGGAAGGTCCGGGGACTGGTTTGTCCGTCAACCGGTGACGGGTCCTCCTACACATAGACGAGTGGTGGAACCCGGTGAAAAGCATATGCTTCATGTACTGGTCCATGAGACGAGTGTCGGGATGGGTCGTCCTTATAAAAGGTAAAGGGAAATGCAGAGACAGTATGTCGATGACGGGTGGAAGTCGAGCGTCCGTGCATGGTTTGGTTGGGTAGGTAAGTGGTTCGAGTCCGAACAGGGAGGAGAAGGTCGACCAATGCGTCCTGGAGGTACATCGGCACCCACGTTCAGGCCCCGGCCCGGGCCGACGCAGGGGTACGCCAGATGACCACGGAGGCCGGGGTGAGTCCGAGTCGACGTCTCCCTCGTAAGAGTAGAATGCTACCAGATGACAGTCCGGGTAGGCTGAGTTACTTGACCGTGTAGGGTGTCTGGGGTTGAGTCCGACCCGTCAAACTCTTCGGGAGACACTAGACTGCAAGACAGAGATGGTCAGATCATTGTCCGGTCTTTAACAAAGAGTTTTCCAAATATTAGCCCTTGAAGGGACCACCGGGTCCCCAATCCTTAGGACGAACGTCACGTTCACTGAGACCAAACTAGGGACCCGATCCTTCTAGGGTGTGCGGTGTCTCGTTGGTCCGTGTACACAGTGTCGATGGCTCTGTCGCGAGATGTTCTCTTTGGTGGCGTTGCTCTTCGGCCCCGTGGCGCCGTTTCTCGTCGGCGGTGAGTCGTGTCGATCTCTTTCGGGTGAGAAGATTTTAAATAAAAAATTTCCACACATTAGGAGACAGGGACTATCACGTCGGAACGACGTCCCAGGGGTCCTGAGAGGTATTCGGGGTATGGTGCAGAAAAGGGAAAGGGTGATGACTGCGAAGGTTGTGGTCTCACAGACGGTTTACCATACTGGGTTACCGTCCTGATGTGACGTCGGACCTGGAAGACGTCACGGACCAGGACAATCCCCTGGGTGGTCGTCGGCCGTCGGAAGGTAGAGAGGGTCTCGTTCCACGACAGACATTTGTTCTCGTTGGGAGGTGGTTCCCATCGGTCCGGGACACGACAGAAGTGGTAGCATTTTCTATGCTCTATGTGGACAAAGAAAATGAACCCTCCCCTATAGGAACGTATGGGGACCGACGACTCGGGGAATGTTTGAAGTGACCTCAGAGTCCAGGGACTCAGAAGAGTCCAAATATACGGAACGAGACGTGTCGTACACTGGAGCGGTGCCGGAGGTCGTGTCTCCGTGGAGAACGAGTAGGACAGAGTGGTGGTGCCACAGTGACTACATTACCTAGTGACACTAGGAGTACACCGAGACTAGAGACCCCTAATATAATACTGTTTCCCGTTCTGTCAATTACATCGGGGCTCCACTTTGGCATTTACTTATGACAACAAGTAGGGTACACTTACACTTGACAAAGACTAGGAGAAAAGTTTAACCTTATCTTTTCTTCCGTAAACGGTTTACTGGCGTTTCACGTATGGATTTGGGAATACTCAGACGAGATCCTTACTAAGGTGTCCGTGTCGTCGACGTTTGTCTCGATAGTGAACTACTTCGGACGTCAGAAGGAGGTCCTAGACAGTTGAAGACGTTTCCAGTCTGACCACTTAATTTATCTCTCTACCATCCTGGTGGTGGGTGATCAGGAAATTAAACAATTGCCACCGTAAACAAAGACGGTAGTGGGGACCCTGCTCTACAACAAAAAAATTAGATAATGGAACTCGTCCTACTCCCTCGTTCCTCTTCCGTTAAAACCTTCAAAGGTGAAGCGAAAGAGACGACTCTGTCGAGGACGGGTGATCCGGTCCATGGGTCGCACCCCAGGGAGGATGACAGTCTCGTGAACTTAAGATTAATTTGTGACGTACCTAGTACCTGGGTCACGTTCGGGTCGACATCGGTCCTAAAGTGAACGAGGGACTGGAGGTACCCGGGGTGAGACTGTTTATCGGACACTACTACGGACCTCGGAGGTTCACAATTATACTGAGTTTTGGACGGACCACCAGGAGAAAGATATCACTTGTCAGTGAGTTTATTTACCGATATCCAGAAACCCCCTTTTGACTTCCTTAGTACTACTATGTATCACCACCGACAAAACGTCCCAGGAAGGAGGATCTCGGCACCGGCGGAGAAGTCCTCTACCGAAGGTACAGACTTTTGCCCGAGCCCAGACCCTTGACTCGCCCCTGGGGCAGAAAGACGACGGAGCGAGGAGGTAAGGACAGACGAAGGGGCCGACGACTGCAATTCGTCTTCGATAACCGACGGGTGGGTAAAATGGGGACCCCTGTGGTACGAGCTATGTGGTACAGGTGAACGGACCGGGAGAACGGAACGGACAGGTATGGTTCACCGGTGAAAGAAGTCGACAGTACTTAAAGAAGAGATGGCGGACGGTCCCTTTGAACCCATAAAGGTGAGACAACTCACGACCGGCACTGAAAAAGGTTTTCTGAAGATCCTCACAGACGGGGTTGGGGACCGTAGGATCGATCCCATAATTTAAGACACAGACTTCTTGCACGGGAGTTGCAGTTACCTAAGACCGACTAGGTCAGAAGGCAAGGTAGACGGAGTTAGTTTGTGAGCGTTTAGGTTAGGGTCCTTTAGGGGGACGGAGGACGGTCATGGGTGGTATTAAGAATAAGAAAGGATCCCATCAAAGGAAGGGGGAATAGTCCGGGTCGTACATGGGTCGGTCTAAGAAGACCTTAAGGTGGGAGTAGTAACAGGAATCGTCTGTCCTCTCCTTCGTCCACGACGAGGACCCTCCCCTGGACGACGGGACACCCCCGCTCCGGAGTCACCGTAGAAAGTCTCGTCCTCTCTACCCTCAAGAGGGTTCCTTCACACCCGGTGGGGATGGTCGGGTCTCCCAGTCCCTTCGACGTCGGAGTCACTGGAGTCCCACGGCATAAATGGGTCATCTCGGACTGGGGGTGTGTTGATGGAACCGGCTCACGAGTCCGGGTGGGCCTCGAGACGTCGAGAGAAACAGGAATGGACGGGAGGTGGTGTCGACGGGGGTGACGATCGCCGTTCCCGGAGAAACATCGTGGGGGGGTTGGATCCGACGTACGACAGGGGGAGTGGGTACCCGCCGAACAACCTCCGAGTGTCAGGGAGGAGGAGGAAAACGCCCCGTAGTCCTGTTCCCTCGTCGTTCTTCGAGTAGAAAACTTCCGTGACAAGGGGGGTATAAAGAGTTCAAGGACTTAATAGTGTGGACGGTGTCTTAAGTAGAGGAGATCCTTTGAAGGGACCCAAGAGTGGTCACTTTATAGATCGTAAACTCGATGATGGACGAGGTCCCTGGTACACCCCAGGGGTGGTTGGTCCTGTCGTAGGAGGAGGGGTAGAGGAGACGCACTCTGTAGAGGTCACTCTTCGTCCATCCCTCAGCCCCCTCAACCCTCTCTGTGGTCTGACTACCTCCAGACTGGGGATGTTCCCTCTCTACCCTCCTCTCTCCCTCTCATCTTCTCAGATTCCGACGTCAAATCTAGATTCTGTCGTTGTTCAGGTCGCCCCTTAGGAGTACGGTCCGGACGGACAGTTCCCGTCGGCCGTCCGGCCTCTCGTTTCTCACCACCCACACTCGTGTCGCCGTCTCCGGTCGGACTTTGAGTTCTCCACGTAAAAGTACCGGTGGTAGTTTCCAGGTCCTGACCAGAGAGAGTGATGGGGTCTGAGTTTCCTTGATTCCACAGTCGGAAAAACTGGGCTCCAGTCCCATGTGACTCGAAGACGAGACAGTGAATGATCGAGAAACCGGAACCCGCCAAGGATTGAAGAGACTCGAAATAGAAGGAGTGGATAGTTTACCCTCCTTTTTGACACTACACTTTCATGGGTTGTGTTTTGCCTAAGAGGCATTCAACAACCGGCTTAGTCTAAATAAGTTGTTTATGCATTATTCGTGGAGCCCGCCCGACCGGTCACAGGACGAGGGCTCCCCGAACGTCTACTTAGTCTGGGTCGTGTCCGGGTTTCTCGAGTGATCACTGTCTTCCCCGTCTCGAATAGACTGCGTGTCTTGCAGCAGGGACGGGGGTTCTGTAGACGCAGGAGTAGGGGTCCTGAACGGTCGTACGATAGGCCGCACCGTTTTCTCTTAATGTCGACGTCTACCTTAATTCCGACGGGTAGGTGACTGGAGGTCTCTGGTCGGGTCTACCCGGGGTACAGTAGTGTTCTCAGGAATGTACGTCTTCTCCCTCCGTCTTCGCTTGCAGTCTCACTCCACTAGACTCTTTCTGAGTCAGTCGGTAGCGACCGAAGTTTCTGCCTTCCCCGGTGCTCGGTGCCTTGTACCCGTCGGGGGTTTTCGACCCTTATGGAGGTCTTTCCCTGTGTCGGGACGACTGTGGAAGTAAAATCGGGTCACTCTGGGTGAGACCCGAGACTGGAGGCCTTCATATTCTGTTATTCAGACGACAAAATTCGGTGACTCAAACATCATTAAACAATGTTGTCGTTCTCTTTTGATTATATCGTAGAATGTCTAGTTTAAAGCACTATGTCCAGTACTGTCCACACACGTTCCGTGGTCGTGGGTCACGTCCGACCCGACCCCTTCCTCAGCGACAATGCCCCCGAGAGTGTGTTTGCGTCGGGGAGTGTGTGTCTGCTGTCCGCCGCCGACGTCCAAGCCTGCACGTGTGAACGTGCTCGTGTGTGGGGTTGCTGTGTCCGTGAAGACGTACGTCTACGACGGACTGTGCCCGGGTGGGCAGCGGAGACGGTTGTAGACTTAAAGGACCACCGTCGACTCAAATCGTCCACTCCGACACCCAAGGAGGGTACTGGTGTAACGAACTCGGAGTGGTCTGTCTCCACCGGTCTTCAGTACAGAGACGGGTCCCGGAACCATGCACTCCATGGTCTCAGTCAGGACTATTCCCCGTGTGAGGGGGTATGGAGGTCTGCATGCTACCTTGGCTGATACTCATCTGGGTAGTGGGGTTTCGTGGCGCACGGGTGGAAAGTCCGTAAGAAGGTCGTAAGTAAGCAAGGTGTTTGTGAGTACCTACAAACGACAAGACTAATGAGATCTGAGGTCCACTTTATTAGGTAAGGGGTCTGGACGTTCTAAACTACAGATCACACTAGTCTCGACACTGTCCCACCCCTGTAGATCCCCGGGCCTCCGTCTACCCTCCCCTCGGATCAGGTCCGGACCTCTAGACTCTTTTGAAGGGACTTATTCACTGTAAATACGACTCAGGTCCCTACGCTTCCACGCACCTCCTCCCATCCCTTCCGTCGATCCGGGTCCGACCCTACATATAAATCTCTTTCTAGAGAGACCACTTCTCGCGTACCCCCTCTCACTCTTCCCTCCCGCGACCTCCGGGGGCACCAACAAGTCTGAACTCTTCCGTCGCGCCGACGTATCTACGTCTTCGGAGCCTCTATCCGGACTCCACCGTAGACATCTTGAACCCCGGAAAGACCACCTGTCTCCCCTACCTCCCTGTCAGACCAATTCACCCACGGACCCTGTGGACTTTTCCAGGGGTCAGAGTGTCAGTTCACGACTCTCGACCCTTTCCTGCCGATCCGCCTGTCGCCTCCGGAGCCGGATCGGAGGGGTCTATGAGGGACCCCCGCCACACGCTACACCTCTCTCCCGTGTCCGTTGTGAAGGTTCGAGACCTCCCCCGACACAGGGTGTCGTACGCCGTCCTCTGGGAGACAGGTTCAGTGTCTGGGTGGTATGTTCGACTGCCTTTCTTTCTTTCCGTCACCAGGGAGAGACAAAACGTCAAATCTTTCCAACGGACTGGACGAGCTCCAGTGTGCTACCGTAGACTGCCCGGTCCAAACGTGGGTCCGAGTACACTGGCACAGGCCCCGGATAGGAGGGACCTGTAGCATGAAGTCGACCCGGTCCTGGCACTGGAGACGGAGGGTGTCCCGGACCAGTCCGGTGAATTTCCGGTGAGTTCCGGTCCTTGTACCGGAGTAGGAGGACCCCGACCCGGTCCCGCATCTCAGGGTAGGTACCACCCCTACCCGACCCCAGAGGTGCCCCTCCTCTCCACCCGGGAGTCGACTGCGTCCCGGGGGACCGGTCGAGGTGTGCCCGGTGGGTCGGGGGTCGTTCTGATAGACTCTTCGTTCGGAGGGCACACCTTCGCTCCCAAGGGCGGAGGGAGGTTCTCCTCGTGTCTGGCTCCGTCGAGCGGACGGGTGGGGAGAGGTAGTGTGCTGAGTCGTCACGTCCCGGAAGGTCCTTTGACCACCCGGACCGGTCTTTTTTGTCGAGGTCCCGAATGTCAGTCCTACGAGGACGATAGGACGGCTCTAGACCAGGACAGACTCGGAGACAAAGGAGCAGACTTTACACTCCAACCCGAGGAAAGGGGACGTCGAGGTCGTCGACGCGACGAGAGGGCGGGGACCGGGGTAGGGTCAGATTCCGAGCCTGCCGTCTCCGGACCAGGGACGTCTCCCGGGGGCGGACCGGAGTCGTGCAGGTGGAGGAGTGAGGGGCGCCCGGGGGGCTCCAAGCCGCACCCGGGGGCGGTCTCCTTACACTCGGTAAGGGCCGTAGAGGAGGGGACACCGGTCGAGCCTCTCTCCGACCCCGGAGACCCGGTGAGACTGTCCTTTAATCGACCCGGACCGGAAGGGGTGGTGGTCGACGAGACGACTGGGACTGGGACACAAAAGGCTTTGGACTATGACGTTTAAAGTGTCGGAGAAGAGGACCGCCCCGAGACCCCGATTGTCGGAGGTCGGATGTGAGCCCGGACGGAAGGACGGGTCCCTGTCCCGGCGGAGCGGAGGTCGGGGACGACACTGGGGTCCGGCCGGGGTGGGAGGGTCCTCTCCGGAGAGGGGAGAGACGCACCACCACCACCCCCCGCCAGGAGACTGAGAGGAGGACTCGTCGGCCAGAGGACGGAGACGCTTGGGCCGTCCCTGTGTCCACCCCTTGTACCGCTACCCCTCCCCAGGAGTGGGAGAAGGGGTCTCCCTGTCGCCATTTCTTAGGTGGACGTTACGTCCTCTGGACCCAAGTTAGGGACCCCACCCTTCTAAGGGACCTCTTCCCTTACCGTTGGGTGAGGTCAAAAGAACGGGTCTCTTAAAGTACTTGTCTCCTTGGACCGGCCGATGTCAGGTACCCCAGCGTTGTTCTGTACGGACTCGTTGAGTGAGTGTGTGCGTGTTCGGGGAGTGGGAGAACGGTCCTCGAAAGCAAAACGAGAAAACATCTTATTAAGCCTTTCCTTTGGTTATTTTGAGTGGATTTGATAGTTTTTTTTTTTTTTTTTTTTCCGTCTTGGGTAAGTGCCTCACCGACATTAACCCTTTTGTCCGACCTCCGACCCTTCTCTCCTACACCTCTCGGTGAGACCTCCGACGACACCAGGTCCCTTCCCATGCCGTCGGCTTTTTCTGTTGAAGGATGAAGTCTTCGTCGTTACGGTAGAAGTCAGTGGGACCGGTTTTTCAGATCCAAACAGGAATTTTCTTAAAAGAAGAGAGAGTGTGGATGCCGGGTAGGTAGTCGTTTAGAACTGATGAGACGGAAGTTTTATGTAGGAGTTGACCCGTTCGACAGTGGTGGAAACGGTGACGCCACGACCCGCGCGAGGGGGACCTAAAGACGTCCTCGGAGGATTGACCGGAGGTACGGAGGTGGAACCTGGGGTAATCAGACAAGAGTCGTGTCTTCGGTCTCGCCGGAAACTTTGGTGTCTTCTCGTAGCGAAGAGACAGCTCGTGGGAGGTCGGAAGAGGAGAACTTCACTTTCGAAGGATTGGTGCCGAACGTTTCGGGAACACCTAGACAGGGAGACTGGGGTAGAGGGTGGAGGCATGGGGGCAAGTGAGACGTAGCCGGTGTGACCGGAGTGGCTGCGACGAGTCTGCACGTCTCTTCAGGACGGAGACCCGGTGGTGTGGGTGGTAAGGGAGAAGGATCTTTGTGAGGACGGGGTCGCTGGAAGTCCGAGTGGGAGTGAGACAAGTGTAGAGGCGAGTTTGTGAGGGACTGGCCTCTGAAGGACTCGGGGGAGTCGGGGAGACGTCCGTGGGGTTCGGGGAGCGGGAGCACCAGCAGGGTGTCGTAATTGGTGGAACGTGCATTGACGAAGCGCAGACAGAGGGGGAAGTCTTTCGTGTGAAGGTCTCCCGTCATTGAAAAACAAGGGACAGCTAAAAAGTCGTGTATCTTCGAAACGACTCACGTTTGTCCGTGTATTGGTCAGCGAACTATTTTTGTGGATACCCCTGAAGGGAGTGTCGGGTCACCAATTCTGAATCGGAAGGTTACGTGCCCCACGTCCAAGTCAGGGACCACTCTCGGGTGTACGGAGTTCCGGGTTTTTGGTTTTGTGCTTTGTCTTCGTTATAACATGGTATAAGTTATTTTTGAAATTTTTATCAAGTGTAGTTTTTTTTTTTGTTTTGTTTCGTTTGTAGAACACCTTCCTTCCTTCCGAGGTCCTGTCGACTCCTGTTGACGACCTGATACTCCGTCTTTTGGTGCGGTCCGTCTTCCGTCTCCCTCCCCGGCGTCCCGTCCGCGCCGGTCTGGACTCTCGACGGGTCCTGTCCCCTCCTCGGTGGAAGGGCTCCGGGCCGGGGGTCGCTTCACACAGGTCCACCGGAACGTAGGTGGGAGTCGGGGAAGGACTACTGTACACCGTCCCCCACCCCAACAGGGAATGTTGATTATGTCAGAACTGAAGGTTGGGGGGTGGATAGGTGTAGAGGTGGGGATGACGATCGGGGCACTCGTAGGGTTGGAGATTAGTAAACAGATGTTTAGTTTGTCAGGGGTCCGGGGAGGTAAGGATATTCGTAGGTAGTCGGATCGTAGGTGCTTAGGTGGGAAGTCGTGTATTGTTTACGGGAACAGGATGAAGTCGGAAAGTTTTGTGTGTACCGTTTCGTCCTCGTCCAATCCTTTCCCAGAACTCGTGGTCCGATTCCGTTAGGTGGAAATAATGATTTATCGTCCTTCGATACCTTTCGACAACTCGTCTCCTCAATATCTTAGTGTAGATATAAAGTCTGTTTCTTTCGACCGCCGATACTTGTTCTACCTGAACTCCCCCACCAGTACCGTCTTTCTGGTCAACCCTATTATAACGTTATGGGATCTACTACTTTATCCCGTCTCCGTGTCGGCGATCCCTTCCCTCTCAGTTCGACGTCTACCCTTGGTGGGACGTTCGTCCGGACAGGTCTATACCCCCGGCAGATTCTCCGGAACCGAACCGTGGGTGGTTACCTGGATCCGTGACACGAAGGGGTAGGAGTTCACCCCGACACAGAAGACGTGTAGACCGGGTTCTGTAGGGTCTATCCACCAAGGGTCCCCGGACGAAGGCTTCAACAGGAAAGACCCGGGTCGCGTGTCAGGAGTCGGGATGTCGAGTTCGGCGACTGTGAAGTTCATGCGTCAGTGGGTGGTCGAGATCAGAGTGTGAAGTCGGGACCGACACCTTTCGAACCCGGAGAAGAGACAATTAAAAGAGGTTGAGGAGTCTCCGACCCGGGGTCCGGGTCACTTCAGTGTCAGACCCTCCGTCGGGACCGAGGGTCGGACGGGTGTCTCCGATATAAACCTCGTCCTGTTGAGGGTCGTCTGTGTGAACCCTGGGTGGGACGTCGCGTCGGGGTTGGCTACCATGGTTCAAAGGTTCGTCACACTCACAACGAGTGCAAAAGTGAACAAGCAAGTAAGTAAGTAAGTAAACGAGTGAGCAAATAGGTAAGGTGTTCGTAAATAACTGGTGGGGGGGGTCGTCCAACATTGTCCTATCTCCCACCCGTGCATGTGTACGTACGTATATAAACTCGTGGGCCGAGATTTGTCCCTTCCGTCGTGTGTGAGACCCGTGGGAGGGAGTCCCCGGTCAGCGGGACCACTGAGTCTTAGCCTACGTGCACCACAGACGCCCGTGGACGCGCGCGCACGTACGTCCGTGCACGAGAGACTCCTCCGTGGATACTGAGTCATCGTGGGGCAGACACGCATGGACGCGCATGGACGCGCCTACACAGATACACACATCCGCCCCGTCTCCGAGACCGGGGGTCCCCTACCCCCTTTATCAACACTGACTGAGTCGACGTATACCACTGACCCTACGGGCGTCCGGTCGACACTGAAATACGGGAACGAGTGAACAGTTCAGTTTAGTGGTCACAATCCACGTTTATAAGATATCCCTCCTTCTTCTCCGGGATTCGTCTTCTGTGAATCGACAGACCCATGTCGGGATCGACAGGTTCCCCACGGGGTCGACGGGGAGGTGACGTCCATGTCCCCGGGCGTAGAGTTGGGGAGACCGGACCGGAGGTCCTCCGAGCCACCGGTACGGGGTGTACCTGCAACGGTCGTGGGAGTAGGTGGTCCGGGTCTCTCCGTCCTGACGGTCGGATTAGACAGAAGGTTGGTGTGTTTTCGAGAAGACAAAGGTGGTACAACCGTAGAAAGAGGTTGTGGGCTCGCGTCCGTCTCGAGTCGTTCTCTTTGACCCTTGGAGAAGACTGGAGACCCCGAGGTCTGGGTGGTGGACCCCGTAACGGGACGGGGGCGGGGGTAGAGGAGTAGACGCAGGGAACGGGAGAGAGACGGACCGACAGAGAGGAATAGACAGGACCCCAGATAGAAACAGAGAAGAGGTCCGTCCGACAGACGTCACCTCCGAGGGGTTGTTGTCTCCACGACTGTCGCTCCCCCACACGCCTCCTGTGAGGCCCAGGAAAGAACTCGGAATAGTCTTTTCACTTCACTGACGAGTCCCGAGTCCGACCTTAAAGCGGGGCCTACTGGAATGAGCCGAACGACCCCGGAGGGACCCCTGTCGACCCCAGTCCGGTCCGTCCTTTGTCCGGGAACGAACAACCGACGGGGAGGAGGGAGGAGTGGGTGAGAGTGGGTCCGGTCTGCCGGGCGTCTAAGGTCGGTCCGCACAGGTGGCTCCCGTCTCCCGACGGGGAAGGTCTCTACGGATGTCGTTGTCCCGTGGCCAGACACACGGGGTCCCTCCCTCCCCCCCTTACCCCCTTGTCCGTACGGATTGCACGGAGGTCCGCGGTTGTCCCGGGAGGAATCCGGGGGGTCCTCCTTTAGGGGTCCCCGACTCGGTCTTCACCCCCACGAGAGTGAGATCGGGGTGCTCCGGGGGGCCGCCGGTCGTGGACGGGCGCGTACGTGCACGGCCCTTACTGATCCCACCGGGGCTTCGGACCCGTGGACCCAAAACACAGGGGAACCCGTTGACGAAGTGAGACTCGGAGTGGAGGGAGTAGCCATTTGATCCTCTCGTCGCGACTCAAGGGCCTCACAACTTCTATTGTACTCGAACGCCGCCCCGAACGAGGGAATCCGGGGCTCTGACCCACGATGGAGGTGGGGCACGGGAGCGGGGCGGGCGCCCTCGGCCCCTCGTCGCGCGGACCAGGCCGGCCCTGCCAGGTGTCGCGTGCGGACGGGGGACCGCCGGTACGCCCAGGAGCACCGGTCGTGATCCCGGAAAGGGGCCGGGCGCCCAAGACCCACACCCTGAAACGGCCCGTCCAATCTCGCGTCCGTAAACAGAGAAACATAGGGACGAAAAGGTGCAACCCACCCATAAAGAAACACTATTCTTTTGAATGTTTGTAATGATGAATTTTTTTTTTAGTGTACCTCGGACAGGGGGTTCCCTTAAGACCTTCAACCCCCCAAAGATCGCAAAGGCAAGTGCACTTCAAAGGGTCCCAACTGACCTTGTCTCTCTGGTCCTGCCCGTCGCGACCCCACCTACCAGGTCTAAGGTACATACGACCACGATTGAATTTCTTCTTTCTTTCCCTTTGCTCAGGGATTGGAGTCCTAACAACAAATCAGCGAGTCAACATCGGCTAAGAAACGTTGGAGTATCTGGCACCGGGTGGTCCGAGTACACAGACACCCTAAGAGGTCCGTTCTTACGACCTCACCCAACGGTAAAGGAAGAGGTCCCCTAGAAGGACTGGGTCCCTAACTTGGGCTCAGAGGACGTCACCGTCCACCTAAGAATGGGTGATTCGGTGGTTCCTTCGGGTCGGAGTCCTATCCCAATCCACTTTCGGTGTTTACCCTCCTCTTAACCCCAGTTAGTCGAGACTACCTCGGGTTCACTTCAGCGAGTCAGCGTAGAGGGAGAAACGCTGGGGTACCTGACATCGGGTGGTCCGAGGAGACAGGTACCCTAAAAGGTCCGTTCTCATGACCTCACCCCGCGGTCTACCTCGGGTCCCCCTGACATAACCATTACATGAACTCTTGTTCCTAAAGAAAGTCTTTTTCCGATAAATGTTCGGTCGAAAATACTCCTCCTGTGGGCGGGAAGGGGTCGTGACCTGCTGAAACCCTCCCAAGCCCCGACTTCACGGTCTCCCTCGGCATGGGGGTGACGACAACTCCCCCTTCGTCCTTCTTGGAAGTCACACCACTACCCCGACGTCGGGACCCACGCAGGGGTCTCCCTGTACCTCTTGTCGCCACCGGTGGTGTCTTTTTCGACAATACTGGTCGTTCCTTCGGTGTGTCGGGACTTCCTTCTCGACTCGGACCCCCAGGGACCCCCAGAGATGGGGTCCGGGAACTCTAGGTGGAGTGTCGGACGACCCCGGTAGGCTCACCGACCACACCACCCTGCCCCCTCGGTCCGACCCTCCGTGGAAGTGACCTCCGGGAGTGAGCAAGTGAGTCTTCTTTGTGACCGGACACCTCCCAATCGGTACGTCCTGACTGGATGGAGTCAGTGGACGCCCTAAAAGGGTCTCGAACGTTGAGACAGTCGTTTTAGGGGTGATCCCCCTGGTCGAGACCGGTACTACCTTTCGGGGAGTGGTGTTCTGACATTGGTCTGCGTCTCTGTTTTACGGTCAGTCTCGTACAGACACTCCAATTCTTTGGGCTCTCCCGACACGTAACGGAGTGGTTACTCTCTCTCCACCGCAACGCACGCAGGTCCACACTGTGGGAGTCCTGTGTAAGGGACACTCTGGCGTCTGGGGGTTAGTTCGAGTGGGCTCCACTGAGGCGTCCCTTGGTACTCGTCCTGGGTCCAGACGTAGTGTGACTTTAAGTCCAGGAAAGGTTGAGTCATGAAAAAAAAACTTGTAACTTTTTAGGACGGGTAAGTAGTTTTAGCAATTGTAAGGTGAATAACTAAATGGTCGGAGTAGTTTAGAGTAGTACTACGTTAAAAGGAAGGGAAAATAAAACATTTAAATAAAAGTCCAAGTTTATAAAAGCTAAATAAAAGTTAAATTTAAATAAAAGTAACGAAATGTTACAACACAATCATAGACCACATGTTGTACTTAGTCGGTAGTCAAGTCAAGTCAACGAGTCAGCACAGGCTGAGAAACGCTGGGGTACTTAACGTCGTGCGGTCCGGAGGGACAGGTAGTGGTTGAGGGCCTCAAGTAAGTCTGAGTGCAGGTAGCTCAGTCACTACGGTAGGTCGGTAGAGTAGGAGCCAGCAGGGGAAGAGGAGGACGGGGGTTAGGGAGGGTCGTAGTCTCAGAAAGGGTTGAGAAGCGTACTCCACCGGTTTCATGACCTCGAAGTCGAAATCGTAGTAAGGAAGGTTTCTTTAGGGTCCCGACTAGAGGAAGTCTTACCTGACCAACCTAGAGGAACGTCAGGTTCCCTGAGAGTTCTCAGAAGAGGTTGTGGTGTAAAGTTTTCGTAGTTAAGAAGCGNGTAGGCATGTACTGGTGACCTTTTTGGTATCGGAACTGATCTGCCTGGAAACAACCGTTTCATTACAGAGACGAAAACTTATACGATAGATCCAACCAGTATTCAAAGGAAGGTTCCTCATTCGCAGAAAATCAAAGTACCGGTATTCATATGTATATAAGGGGAGGGAGAACTCGGAGGTCATAAACAAATTAAAATGTTTAGAATTATCCCAATAAGGATCGTTATTTAATATAAATTATAGATGGTTTGATACCTACTTAGTAAACTATATATATGTGTTTACTTGGAAAGGACCAGAAAGAAACGAATAAATAGGTACATTCTTCCCCGGACATAATACCTAGAATGTGGAAGGATCTTTATACTTTACAGTCTTAATAGGATGATAAATTCCATTATCGGTGTCGTATATATCCAATATAGAATGGTACTCCAATGTTTAGGAAAACTCCCCGTTGTCAGTAATGTTTAGAGGAAAAGTCGTCAAGGAATGTAACCGTAATTGGTTCGGTTTACTTAGAACCCTCCTAAGAGTCAGCTATTTTCGGTGAGTGGGATAAGTAGTGGAAGGTGAAATAGGAGGGTAAGTAATAACGTCGAAATTGTCAAGAAGTGGGCAATGACGATGTATTTTGTCCGAGATTATCAGGTTGTCCCTAGAGTAGGATATACCTGTTTTACGATGAAGTCGATTTGATCTCTTAATTTTTATGGAACCCAGAGAACGTTAGAATCGAAGATTAGAAATCATGGACGGAGGAATGATCACAACTTAATAGTGTCCCTATTTTAAACCAATTAAAAGTTTAAAGATTAGGAAGATCGTTTGAGGAGAACGGGTCATAAAGGATGGACCCATCACGGACTCAACCCCTTGTACTCGAGTAAGTTCGACGGTACTAAATAGATACCTGCTATCGTGATGTACTTGACATGACATCGTCCCCAATAGTTCTACGGGACCCCTACATAACATATGGAAGGTCAAAAGAAGTAAAGACTTAGCTTAAAAGAAAAGAACTACAACTAGAGGAAGTATCGTGGAGTTCCAAAGCTGAACACTTCCTTGTTCATACTACCCCTATCGTCAGAACTTTCCTCTATGACTTATATTCGTCTTCCTTCTCCTTTCCTCGACGGGTAAATCTGTGAAACGACATTCGCAGGTCCAAAGAGTGTCCCTTTGGGCTGGCCGTACAACCGAGGATTCCCTGACGATGACATACGTCGAGTAGCTCGTGACTTGAAATACATCGGAACAACCCTTGTACCCTTTCTTCTTTCGGTGTCTCAACAGGGACGTCAGACCCCTTCTAGACCTACTAAGATACGCTCGCCTTTGTTGAACTCTGAAGACACACCTGTGTGGCGATGGTAAGCCAGGTAGGAGTCGACTGACTCACGGCAGATCACCGGGAAGAGGTTCCGTGCCCACACCGCAAGACCAAAGTGGTGTCTAAAAGGTGAGGAAAGTAAAAACCTTAGACGAACATCTGAGGTCCAGGGAAATCATATATATATATTTGAAATAAAACAAAGAAATTTTTGTTAAAACAAAGTATAAATTTTGGGATATAATCAGTTACTAAGCATAAACTTGGTAAACGGTAATACCTTTCTATAAATAAACACGAAATTTATTTTGATTACATCCTTTCAGAACCCCCCCTTTTTTGTACTTATCTTTTCTGTTTAGTAACTAGTGGGTACATCATAGTGACCTGTTTCCTCTAGATGACAGAATCTTGATATCAGGAATATGGTCATTGATCGTAATAATTTTTATTGGAGAATTTTACTTCTCGGAAACATCATATAGACAATAAAACAAGAAGATTTAGTCCCTTTCTCTTATTATATAGAGAGACACCACGTTCATTCTTCGAGGTCGAGATGGCAGTCGTGGGTTTTGACTTTAAGATGAATTTACTCAGGGACTTGTTGAACAAATACTCTGTTATTGTCATAGAAATCCATGGAAATCATAACTTTTTACCATAGAATTTTTGATTATAAGGATACATGTAACACGTACACTGGCAGGTACATATATCCATGTGTGAGAAAAAGTATGCATTGTGTGCACATCGTGTTTAATAGATGGCGTACAAGTACTCGTACATGTAGCCGAAGAATAATGTCTTGTGTAAGTTGTCGAGTTAAGGGTGATCTAAGGTCAGGGATGTTTATAAGTGTCCCCATTAATTTACTGCTAATATATCCCGTATCTAAACACACAGACACAATACAACCTCATGTCAGTTAATTGGTACAATATTATTAAAGTCTACCTGTCGTTTCCCTAAGTCAGTATGTATATTACATAGGTAGGAGGGGGTTTGAGGGGAGGGTAGGTCCGACGGTCCATTGAAACTCGTCTCAAGGGACCCGATGTATCGTCCAGGTCGAACCATGAATACTTTCGGTTCGTAACTGGTCAATCTTGGAGTCCGACACTCCCGTCGGTGACATCTTTCTTCGGTAAGTGCGTCTGGGAAACAGAGTGACGATTATCACGACACCCTTGTCCCGGAACCCGGAGCCCCTACTTTCGACGAAGATGTGGAAAAGACCCAAGGGACGTACGAGGGACTCTTCTCTATGAAGTCTACGTATACGGGAGGTACCCCCCTGTCTGTCGCCTCCCACCGTCGTGACACGTCGACGGTCCTCCTCCACCCGGACCCGAAGTCTCGCCGGCCCGCCTGTCCACTCGTACCCCGACCGTCGTCAGGGCCGTGGGGACCTCGGTCTGACACCCGAGGTCGGGTCCCACCAGGACCGACTGTGTCCTTCCCGTCGCTGGAACTCTTGTCTCCTCCTTTGTCTTTGACCCCGAGGTTCTTCTGACGAGAGTCTCTGGGTACACCCACTCTGGCCGGTTCTGTCACCGCTTCTTTTCGGGACTCGAGTGGAGAGGGCCCGTGTGGTTTTAGTGTTGCTAGGTGTCCTGTTGGTAGTTACCCTTTCTGGTCTTGGATGGCCCTTTCTAGAAGATGTTGGTTTCCGTATTTCCTCTCAACGACCTCGACGAGGTTCAGAAACGAGTTTTGGGTACTTAGTGGTGGGAAATCGTCCTCACGGGAACGAGTGTTGAGGGTTGTACTTAGATTCAATTTCCCAGGTCTCTATTCTTCACTTTGCTGTGTGTGTGTTCTTTTGGGGTGTTTTTACCTATAAATTCAAATATTCTATTTTCGAGAGGAGGTTATTAGGATGAGAAGGTCTTAGACCATCTTTTGGTACCATGATCGAATATGGTAGTCAAGTTAAATGAGATTGAAGCCAAAGTTGTTACTTTGTGACTGTCGTTTAAAGTTTGTACTGATCGAGGGTCAAATGACGGAGGTATCTCGAAGATACAAAAGTTGGTCACAAGACTAATATCCGAAAATAAGACAATTCTTATATAAAATCACTATATGGTTGAACCCAACATATAGTTCTAAAATAAAACCACTGTAAAGTTTCTAACAAAAAAATAGTCGGAAGACCATTTTGAGACGTAATGACTTATTCTTTTCGTCTAAAAATTACAAATTTTTTTTTTTCTCTTTTTGGATCTACCTTGGTCGATCGTGTTTCTACCACGACTCAGACTGGAGGTCGTCTGGGACTCAGAGTAATATACTTAAATGGTGTAATCGTATAATTTATTGTGTGGATGGTCACCGGTTTTGGTCTGTGGTTCCTGGTTTTTCCCTGTCAGTCCCCCACCGTGGGGGTGACGGGGTTTTTACGGGACGGGGAAGGAGTGCCTGATGTCGTATCCGGAGGGGTCTCAATCGGTGTGAGGAGGGAGACAACAATGAGAAATACTAAATTAGGGAGAACGGTCCACCCACTCTTCGATGAAACACTTGAATCAAGGACGAAGAAGTAAAAAAACCGGTGACTCATTTCGAATACGACACAGTTAAAGTTGAAACCAAAGTAATGACCGACGAACTTAGGGCTGTCTTTTTCTTGGGATGGGACGATTTCAGCTCTCGGAGTCGGTCCGATCCGGGCTCATCCCAGGTGTCTTGAATTAAGTTGGTTTTGTTCATCCTCGTTGTTTGAGTGCTATATTAATTTGGGGTAGTTGGGCCCCACCTCCGCTGGGTGTTTGACCTCTTATTAATGTGACGTTTCTAAGAGGGTGTCCTCGTTCTTAAGACTCGGGGTTTAGTCCGGGGTCTCGGGGTCGCCAGGTCGTGACCCTTGTCCTCGGGGGGTTTATAAACCGAAAACTTCTTGGACACCCCGAATTGACTCCTCGGAGAACTCTGGTCCCTTTGTTCTCTGAGGTGAGAGTCTCCCGAGTGTTTTAGGGTACGCTTGGACCCGTTTTCGTCATTACACTATCCGCGGACCCGGTCTGGATGGACGACCAGAACCTCTCAGAGGACCTTTCTGCCCCCGTGCCGACGTCGAGTGGAACTCCTGTCTGTGCCCGTCGTCGGGAAGAATCTTCGACACACCTACGACCGCGATCGACTCCGACTCCGATCCCCTGGCTTAAAACTTTTAGAGGGAGGTCGAGTAATCGGATTGTTGGACGTCCACGATTCTGAGGAGTTCGGTTCGTTGATTGACCCACCTCTGTGCCGGGTCGTTTATCCGACGAATTTCTGGTTTCTCGGGTGTCGACAGAGGTCTGAGTCGGGACGGGTGGTAGCCCCGTCTGTGGTCTTCGTCTTTCGACGTTACGGGGTTGACCCGGGACCGACCGGGACAGGTGATCGTCTGGTGGCGTTGGAAGTCCTGTGCGGTCCGGGGGATGGGTTCACTCAGTCCTTGACGAAGGTGGGGGGCGTTTACTAGATTTTACTTGAGGTCCTCGGGACCGGGAGGTCGGTCTGAGGTCCCTGGTCGAGACGGACGGTCACCCACCCGTCGTCGGGGTCTCGGAAGCCCTGGGACTGAGGCAGGAAGTCACTCAGTCGTGATCGGACCCGGAGGATCCTTTCTTCCTTGTTCTGTTTCGGGGTCTTCTTGTTGATTCACTCCACCTGTATCCGTCTTAATTCGCTAGAGACCCTGTAGTCCCCCGTGGTCATGAGTATCGCCAGGGTCTTCCTCTTTCCCGGACTCTTTTGTAGACTTCTCTATTATCGACTTTTGAAGGGCTTGGACCCTTTCCTCAGTGGGTTCAGGTCCTTCACGTCTCTCCGGGTGTGTCCTACTTGAGTTTCTCCTTGTGGATTCTGTGGGACGTTAGTTCTCTGGGTAGTACCCGACGATGAGTCTCGTCTCACGACTGACACCCGTTCTCCGACCCCCTGGACCCTGTCCTTTACTCTCTAAATCTCCCCCTTCTTCCCGTCCTACGCCCCGAGTCCCGACTGACCTCACCCCCGAAAATCTGTTTCGAAGGCAGAGGGTGAGTAGTGCAGGCGGCCGGGAGTAGGCCCGGGACTCCTGTCGACAACTCCTCCACCTGTATTGTCCCTCTTTCCGGAAGTAAGGACACCCACTTGCTGGGACTCTTGGCCATGCGACGCAGATGTATCATCTGCACCTGCTCCTTAGACTCCGATCGGGGCCTACCTTAAGTCACGGGTGGTGTAGAGATGGGTGAGGGGTTCCCGTTTCTGAGTCGTTGGAGTCTTTCCAGTTACCTTCGATCCGTGTCCTGTTCTTCCCCAGTCCCGGGTGAGGAGGTCTCCCCACTTCGTCCCTGTGCCTTGGTCGACACACGACCCTCTGTCTTTGTGTGACGCTATTTTGGCACACTGCAGTTTACATAAATTTCTTGGGTCTCCTCCGTCCACCGCAGTACTTGGTGTAGGATCTTCTACCAGTCGACAAGGACCTATCTACACCAACCAGGAGAAGGTCCAGGAAGAGACGTTTCCCTCCCGAAACCTGGTCGACTGGGGTCCCCGATCGGTCGGGTCGTGAGACCTCCGTGATCAATGTTTTCTCGTTTGATGTTTAGAACTCATCTTATATAAAATGAAGACATTGGTGATGGGTAAAGGTCGTAGGGTCTCTCAAGTGAACAAAGGTCAGTTATTGAAAGGAAAGGTGGGGGTCCATTGGTGTTAAGACTGAAGTTTTAGGCGTATAATCGAGACGGCCAAGATCTTTAATTATATTTACCTCAGTTTGTCATAAAAGACACAAACCGAAGAAGCAAGTTGCTTTGCAGACACTTTAAGTAGGTGCAACGACACTTTAAGTAGAGAGTCATTGCGATGAAAATTTACTTCATATCCTAAGAACAGACTTGTGTGGTGTAGGTGTCCAGACAAAGTCGACTACCCGTGACCCCAACGACGACGAAACCCAGTAGGACTTGCTTCGACGACACTTGGAGGACGTCCCCGAGGAACACCTGTGGACGGAGTAAAGGGAACCCCCCTGGTAACCGGACACCCGTCCACAACAGAGATCGTACTCATCTATAGTGGTAAAACGAAGGATTCAAGTCCAGAGTTTTACTTATATTTTTATGTCTTCCTTCATCTCTCTTCTCGTTCTCCTTTCTTTGTCTACCTGGAATTTCATGAGGATTATGACTAAGAACGTCAGTTACGACTCAGGGATGATACTTGACCATTTTCGACCCGACGGGGAGAAAGGGTGAGGGGCGCCGAACTGTAGTGGGGTAGGGACGAGACGGTCCTGTCGACACTGAACGACCGTACCGACACCTCCGTGCTGCCTCCGACACGGTTCACCTTGTCCGTGACCACGAGACGTTCCCTGTGATGGTCGACCCGGTACTTAGACGTGTGAGTAAGGAGGGGTCGACGACTTTGCCAAGACTGTCGGGGCGGGGTGTGAGGTCCAGTACCGTCGAAATGTAAAGGGCGGAGTCGTCGGACCTAGGGTCCTTCTGAAATTTCGTATATGTTTCGTTGAGGGACCCGTGCATTCGCCTTTCCCGGAAATGTCTCGGAGACGTCGTGTTACGGGGTGTGCCCCGCTCGGAGCCGAGGACGGGAGACGGGCGAGTGGTTCGTGGGCCGGTCACAGGAGGGTGTACGTGAGGTGAATGTGGTTTCTCCAGTTGAGGACTGTGGGGAGGATCCCTTTGGGACTGCGGTTCTCGGACAAGACACGACCTGGTCTTGTACGGAAAGACGTCTCTTACAAATAGTCCGGTCCATTAAGAAACAATGTTCCTGTCAGGACACTTAACGTCCCATATACCGTTGTTGAGACCGAAGAGGGGAGATCTACGGTCATTGTGAGGGTCGTCACTGGTGGTTTTTACAGAGGTCCGTGACGGGGAGGTGTAGAGTCGAAAGGTTCTGTGTGAGTCCGACCTGACTCACCCGGACGAATTAGGTGTTTTCCGTAAAAAATTAGAACCGTTGGCACATTTTGTTTTTGTTTTTTTTTGGGTGTGACAAATGAGACCATTTTTGACTTTCTTTTTGTCCTCTCCGTCCTTTCTTTTAAGCCCTTTCGTCTCCATTTTCCTAATCCTCCCTTATCGTTCCTACTCCCTCTTTAATAGGTATATTCAAGGGCGAACATTCGACTGCGTAGGTGGTACCAAAGGGTGTAGTCACTGAGTTTGCCGTTTGAGCTCCGGTATCGATTGAAACACTGTCACAACCAAACCCCCCATGTTTGACATTTAGGTCATAAAGTCCTTCACAGGGATTTAGGTTCAAGTGGAGTAATATACCTTGGTACGTGTGTATGTGTGTTGGAATGGGGGGACAAGACAATTTAGTTTGTCGAATTTCGCGTACGAGAAGGTATACAAAAATAAAAGAATGGCTGAGGTAAACTGATTTTGTTTGTTTATTCTTGGTATGTTTTGTAAAAATTGTATAGAATCTTTTAATCGGTTTTTTAATTCTTTCAAGTCGTATAATGTAACATGTTATAAATCCATTCTTTCAAACTTTTAATATTTATAAAACAAGGGAGAGTTGTATCGTGTAGTGTTTTTATGTAAAATTTTTGAAAAAAAGTACATATTAAAGATCTTTGCTAGTATAACGATAAATAATTCCGTTTCCAGACTAATCCTGTTCGTAAGTGTGTGTGGTCTCTACAAGACATGTCATTGATGTTTGCATTTTGGCTCCCCAGACGGTCGTGCACCTACCGACTTTGGTAAAATTTATAATCCTTCTTGAGTCAATCATAGTTTTGTAGTTAGACTTACCCTAAGTGAATCAAGTAGAGACACAATAGAAACTAAGAATTCATAGATAGAGTCGGTTTCGTAATAAATTTTCTGAAGACGGGGGAACTCTGTCACGGAGACCTCGACCTACCGTCAGCGAGTGTGCCGTAATTTGGACGCGTTGGTTTCTGTGCTTGCCGTTGGGGAGCCAGGCTCGCTCCTGGTACAGGTCCTCTTCCCGGAAAAGGTCGACTCGTCGGCACCAGTCTCCGTCAGGTGCAGATGGCGTCTGACACCATTCGTCTCGCCGGGTGAATCGAATCTTTCTTCGTGAGCCTCCTCCTTTATGCGACGACCTTTTGTTGTCGGGGTCGGGTGTCTCCAAGGCTATGGGTCACTGGACTCGCGGAGGGCCGAGGACCAGTGTGCGGTGACCCGACAGACACGTGGCGGAGGAGGCTTTTCTTAGACTCCCTCGACTTCCCTTAAAAGTCTTCAACTCCAAAAGTTTCTTTCTCATTTATTTCTCAACTGAAAAAAAAGAAAAGTCAATTCGGGAAGGAATGACCGTCTATTTATTCTTCCGAAGAAATCCTATGACTGGGGTATCCTCCACGACCTTCAATCTTCGCCTTTTCGGTCCAGGAAGACAGAAATCGTACTTCAAAGCGTCGATGCGAACGTCGGACGTGTCGACTGTACCGATCCGAGTGAGACACCAGAAGAAAAGGAAGGTCGAGAAGACAGCGAGGAGCTCAAGACGGACCCACTTTCGACGACCCGGGGTCAATCACTAGTCCACTCGTAAAAAACTTGGATTCTCTGTTTGCGCGTAGTTTGGATGTTCCAGTATATAAGAAGTTAATTGTAATAGTAAAGAGATATCTGTTCTCTCACGTAAAAAGATGAAATAAAAGAAGAGACTCCTGATAGGTATTTCCGGTATCCTCCGTTTTGGTAGTCTTCTATATATGTTTCCCTTAATTTGTCCGGAAGAGTAGATAGTTTTCCGTTTTCTTTAAGTTCTTTTTAAATGACGTTTCTCGACCCAAGGAGATATAAACCCGATTCTTTCAAAAAAAAAAACAAACAAACAAAAAAAATCGTGTTAAGTTCATGTGTTTATTTTGTCTTTTTAACTGATTTATAGACTAATGAAGTCTCTTACAATGGACCAAGATAGTTAGCTTAATTAGGAAGTACTACCCGGTGAAACAGGAAGGTCGAGAACCAGCAGAATCAACGGTAGAGATCGAAGAAAAATTGAGGGACCTTGTTCTCGTCTGAAATCTGAGACGTTTGTGTGTCCATCAAATTCTCGGTTTATTACTAACCCATGAACGAGGTACGGACACCTAATAGAGTAATTCAGTAAGGTCGGTGTCTTTGTGCCCGATAATAATGGGGGTACCATGTGTCCACCTCTGATCCTAAACCTCGTCAATTTATTGGACGACATTCGGGGGGTTCCTGGATTGAGTGTGATTAATGTCTATTACATGTTCTATGAGGACACGGTCACTGCGGAATGACGGAGAACTGAGGTTTAGGTGGGAAGCGACAGGACGGACACTGGGAGCGGTCGCCCGGGGGAATTCGAAGCAGTCACCTTCTCGACCGTCCTGTGACCTTCTCCACCCCCGAAACGGAGGTCCGAGGTGACACGAGTAGAGTCGTCGAGAGCACCGTGCACCCTGTGGGTGCCACAGGTGAGGTCACCCAAAGTCATCGTGGAGGGGACACCCGTCGACGGTGGTCACGGGGTCTCCCATCGAAGGGGTAGTGTCACGGAGCAACCCGAAAGGACGGCAGGTCCCCGGTTCCGGTACGAGGGAGGTTCCTCCTGACCTAGGGTCGTGACCCGAATGTCTCGTTTCTCGCACACAAGGAAGGGACGCACGAGACAGAGTCGTCCCCACCCCCGTCACCGACGAAGGACACAGACGAGAGTCTCAAAAAACCGACGAGTCATCCATTAGGGGACAACATCAATTATCGATTAATATAATTTGGAAGGAACAAGTTTAATGACACACCAAAGTCAGAGGGCTGACTTAAAGTTGACAATATGGAGTGACGGACACTTTTTGGGAATGAATGTCGATTCGTTGTAAGAATGTGTCGAAAAATACCGTCTCGTTTATAGGAGAACAAAAATTTACAAATTCTTAAATTTCCGTACACAAACGTCCCTACCCGCATTACTGGAGTATGACGAGTTCACGGACAAAGGCGAGCTCGAGTTCGACGACGTCGACGGGGTTCCGAAGGACCTCCCGGACGAGAAACTACTGAGCGACCAAGAGGTCGAGGACGAAGAGGCGAAGACACCAGACTTACCGGACGACGACGAGGTCTACGGTGAAGAGGTCGAGCCGGGAGAACCTGCTGAGAAGGAGGTCGTCGGACTTTATGTTCTCTCGAGTCCCACTGGCGTGGGCTGGGTCTTCTACTGGTTCGTGTCGTCTCGGAGTCTCCTCGGATCTCCAGTAGATTGGTGGAGAGAAGAGTGTTCTTCCCTTGATCCTCGGTCTCCCCGGGTCTAAACACCCGTTCCACTGGGTACCCAGACGAGGTTTGAGACAAAGTGGGAAAATACTTTTTTTTTTTTAATTTTTATTGTACATGACTTCCGAATTACCCGGTTCTTTCTTCATGTAAAAAAGTTGACTAGGAGTGTTATCCGAATGCATGACAATAATAAGTCAAGTCTCTACTTCTTTCACTCCGTGTTTCCCATTCACTGGACCGGGTCCAGTAAGTGGACTGTCCGTCCACCGTCCCGACTCAAAACTTTAGACGGACCAACGATGTTGTAATTTTGTGAAAAAATAGATCGTCTTTGGATAATGGTTCCCTTTTCGACTGTGTGGTTGTTTCTGTCTCCTCCTCCTCGACTGCTTTCCGTCTCCTTCGTCTACCGTCTTCCTTCGTCTTCCGTCTACCCGGTAGATGACTGGCTCGCGATGTGCGGTCCGAGAGATGGAAGCAAGGACACTAGGGGGGTCTTAAGACGTTCCACAATAACAGGGACGTCTACTTCAGTTTCCCAAGGTTTCATACTGCGTGTCCATTCGTTGCCTAAAGTTGGGTCCGGGCGCACTGAAGTTTTACAATAGAAAATTATTGTCCGATGGATAGCCTCCTATAGGGTCCAATTCGTCCATAAATTATTTATTTGATTGCACATAGGGTTCACATCTGTTACACCAATCTGCGGCCGGGTGCTGTCCTGCGTGCAGATGACCGAACTAGCAGTCATAATGCCATTGTTTGGAGTGTCGTCCGGCCAATGACGACGGATTCTCGTAAACGTGCAGATTGTCGTCGTCTTTATGTCACTGGCTGAGATGTCGGTGATAGACTGGTGGGACTAGGACGTGGTGACATTCTCAAGGGGGTTACTGTAGGATGTCCCACCGGAGGTTGGCACACACTACCCGGTGACGAAGTGTTGGGCCCAGTCAAATAAAGACCCGTCGGAACTAGGAATTTTCAAAAGAGTTGATCCTACGCGAAAGGCTAGAGCAGGGGGCCCAAGGTGCTTCCCGGTCACACGAGGGAGACTCAGCGGAGAGCCTACACTGTAGCGTCACTTGCGATGGGACGGTGGGTCCCGACTGGTCTCACACATACGATATGTGGTAGGTGCACGAAAGGATCTGTACCCCCTATTTGGTCACTTACTCTGACCTTCTAGACAAAGAAGTAGAACCACCAGTTTCAGACCTCCCGTTCCCTGTAACGTCTTCCACTCCGACGGGTCGTGACTTAGGGGAAGTGTACAGGTCCCTAGAGAACTACTTTTTGCCCCAGGTAGAGGGTTGTGTCTTCGGTGGCGGGGACGGGAAGACGGGGCCCTTCGACCCCACGTCACCTTCGACCCGAACCGATTCGTCGACAGTGAGGATCTTGAAGCATTTTGGTGACTGAGTGTTCTCGTCTCTGTCACCTCTCAAGTAGAACGACCACCATCGTTGTGCCTCACAACTCGCTACCGTCTTCGTTGCCCCTGTTGTCTGACTGTTTGGGTACCACGGTTGCAGACGTAGTCGCTGTGGGAGTGACCCGAGCAGGGGACCGGAACAAACCAGACGGGTCGGAGGGAACCAAGGACGGACACAAGTCCCGGACCAGTGGACGGAAAGACTCCTTAACCACTTAAAGAGTTCTTGGAAGGTTTTTTGCGAAACTAACGGAATCGATTGGGTTCAACCAAAAAAAACCAAACGTTTGTCCTGAGGACTGATTTCTGCTTGGAGAGACATGGAGTTAAAGAAGTAAATACTTTTTTCCTTATCCTTGATGCACACACACACACACACACACACACACACACACACACGAGTCAGCACAGACTGAGAAACGTTGGGGTACCTGACGTCGGACGGTCCGAGGGGACATGTACCCAAAAAGGTCCCTTCTTATGACCTCATCCAACGGTAAAGGATGAGGTCCCCTAGAAGGGTTGGGTCCCTAGTTGGGTTTAGAGAACGTAGAGAACGTGACCGTCCGTCAGATATGGTGGTCGCGGTGGACCCTTCGGGGTATCCTTGATGAGGGTGGTAGTTTCCGAACGAATAGGTAATTTACACTATTACGTCCCTTCCAAGAATCTTGTCACGGATGGAGTAACATTCATGACTTATTTACGGTCGAGTATAACAATACTACCCTGATAATCGAGTAAACGAGACTTACGAGTACTTCTGACGGACTCTCATATACTCATATACTCCAAAGACCGTTAGTTAATATAGTCTCTTCATTTTGGGACTTGGAAAAGTTTACTTAACGAAAATTCGGTTCAGAGGACCTAGGACATGAACAAGACAACTATGAAATTTAATAGAAGAACGAGATTTTGGTCGTAAGGTCGGACAGTTGTAGAAAAAACTTACGAATAAAACTATAAGATATGTAATGTAAAGAAGATGTAGACGTTTACTCTATATTTCCTTGTCTTTGGTTGTTTGAGGCTACTGATGCTTTAGGTCTGTAATTTGAGAAACGTTCGTGGTGGGAGAAGTCGGAAGTGTTGTTAGGATACTCGAATAATGTATATTCCTTGACTTCCGACTTTCATCACTTCATTGAAAAGATTTTTAATGTGTCGATCTCTCATGTTACCGACCCTTAGTTTGGGTCTAGGAGTCAGGCCCCGATAGATAATAACACACCTGACAACAAGGTATACCGGGGTTCCCATCTTGAACCTAGGTGGCTAAGTTTTTTCTAAGGTACCCATGAATGGTACCCGGTCTGTTACGTGGACAACGACCCCTGTGTCCGGACTGGTCTCACACGAGGGTCCGGAATGTTTGTATTTTTAAATCACCCACCTTCAGTATTACCCTGTCGGATACCGAGTCAGAGTTCTTCAAAGGTCATTAACTCAACAGATTTACCATTTACTTGTCAAAGGAAGACTCAAGGTGAATCTTCTCCGATCTATTGGAACGTGTAATTTTTTGTTGTGGTGGTGAAGTTAAAATTACCTTTTTGTTTTTTGGGTTTTGTTCTTCTGGGTCTACCAAGATCAGTTTCAAGAACATAAATTTGTTAAGTGCTAATTTTCATAGAGACCCCTTTGAATTCTGTGACTATCTCCTCCCTGGTAGGTGCCCTTGTTGTTACTCTACGGTTTACAAGGTTCTCACTGAACGACAACGAACCTTGTTCCTGTCTCCAATTGACGTTTCGGGAGAGATATGTGGGAGTCGCTGCTAATACAATGTCGAGTGACTTCGGGACACACGAGTCAGTGCTTTGTATTAGAATCGACATCCCACATATGTCTCCCGAAACGTCAATTGGAGACAGGATCGAGATGCGTTGTCGTTCAGTGAGAATCTTGTAAACCGTAGAGTAACAAGAAGGGCACCTACCAGGGAGGAGACAGTCACAGAATTCAAAGCTTAGCAAATCTATGTTCTTGAAACTGAACTCGGTGGACCCAGAAGAACAAGGCCCAAAAAACAAAAAGGTAATTTTGCCTTCAAAAAAGTCGAAAAGACAAGTAAGCACGATCTGAATTTGCAAAGATAGGGTTAAGGTACTACTAAAGGAAACTGGAAAATGGGTGTTTCCCATGGGACTCCTCACCCTCGTTCCTCTTTCGGGGGAAACAGTCAGACTGTTTTACAGGGAGACTTAGTCCGGGTCGGAGACCACTGAAACCCTTTCTATACCTGAGTGGTGTGCAATTTTTTACTGGTGATCTCCCACGATCAGACGGGTAAAGTTCAAGGTTTTAACTTCAATTTTCATTTTGTCTTATCATTTTACGGATTCTATCGGAAATTTGTGGTTCTTTTTCATCAATCGAAAACACATCATTAAAGTCGAATAACCATGACTCGACATACACCATCAATATAAACGTAAATGGTTCGACTTTGGTAAAAAGGTAAATGACTCTAATCTCACATGTTTTACTAATCAGTCTCGAAAAAGAAAAAAACCGGTACGGTACTCTGTACGTTCCAGAGTCAAGGGACTGGTTCCTAGTTTGAACACGGGGGACGCCACCTTCGCGTCTCAGGATTGGTGACCTAGCGTCCTTTAGGGGAACAAGTCAGTGATTCAACACAGACTGAGAGCACTGGGGTCCCTGATACCGGGTTGCCCGAGAAAACAGGTACCCCAAAAGGTCCGTTCTTATCCCTCACGTAACGGTAAAGAAGGAGGTCCACTTAGAAGGACCTGGTCCCTAGTTTAGACTTAGAGAACGAAACCGTCCACCTAAGAAATGGTGACTCGGTAGTGCCTTCGGGTCCCTTAAGGGATCGGTCTTGAAAAATTTATTTTATGGGTACGGACCCGAGGATAGATGTCTATAAAACTATACCATTTAGACCTTGTCAGGGATGTACACGTAAAAAGTTTCGAAATATATTTACTAAGCCTAATGATGACTAATTTTTAATGACGGCAATTAATAGGTTTTGACAGAATAAGTTTTGTAGTAAGATGTTTGTACTTTATTGATTATGAAATTATTTAAAGATCTCAATGGCTCAAGGGAAATACTAGACTAGAGACGGCACAGCAAATTAGAGGGAGTGTCGAAGTCTCTTCATTTATGTATACCGTATAGAGTAGACACTTAAGAGATGTGTTCCCGTTAGATATT
The DNA here is from genome assembly GCA_006410555.1 of Capra ibex. Lineage (NCBI taxonomy): Eukaryota > Metazoa > Chordata > Mammalia > Artiodactyla > Bovidae > Capra > Capra ibex. The sequence goes on along the minus strand of SJYO01033645.1, from coordinate 24,284,002 downwards.
TGAGTTGTGTAGTGTTTACTACTCCCAGTTTTTATAGATCGTAGGGAATCTGACAGAGAGAAGCCTTTAGTGTACCCTGGTTCGGAAGGGTACGTCACCTACCACACAATTGTAGTGTTAGCGTGTCACGGTGACCGTGACGGGTTACCGTTCACCCACTTCTAGGGATCTGGGACCGATTATGGTACTACTTGTGCGTAAACGCCCTGGGTATACACGGTTCGTTACACCTTTCGTAAGTTCGAAGATAATCTTCTATTAAAAAGGAATTGTCTTACTTTTTAAAGTTGCGGATTAAACAAAAATCTCAGTAAAAACCGTTGCATGCATTGTTTCTTCCGAAAGAAAGAGAGAAGGATGGACTTCTAATTTGTTTGTAGAGAACGTCGCGGTACACATTTACGTCGGTACCTTTTAGATAGGGTCGAGTAGGGTGTGGGCGAGGATGTTACCGCACTCCACACGGGCGTGATTGGTCGACGTCGATTCCCCTTCGTCACCAATCACGACGTGGGGGACTGCACTGTAGAGTATCTCGATTATCCCTTCGTTTAATCTTTGACCCTTTCCAGTCGACTGTAAACGAGCAACCCGAGAAGAAAGATGAAACAGGAAGGATGACGATGGTTTCAGTTTTCAGTCTCAAGAGTAGACTCTAGTGCTGATAGTATGTATCATTTGGACTGAAATTTTCCAGATTCCCCTTTTTTTTTTTAGACAAAGTTCTTGAAGATTTTGATTCTTAATACGTTCCTTACAGTGGTTAGGACTTTCTGGTTTACCTTTGACGAGTCAAGGAGTGACAGGGGGTTTCACCGACGTCGAGACCGGATTGTCCGGGGACGGAGGTGTGCTCCCGGAAGAGCCCAGACCTTGTACACCTTCTTTGGTCTAAGAGTAGTCCCGACTACGACCGAGGTGCCTGTAAGATCTTAGACTGATTCCCTTGGTGTGATTTGTGTAGGTAGACTGATGAGACTTTATCTATGTGCCGGACAGTAATCGGTGTCTTCGTTCCCAAAGGGTCCTCTCTGACCCTTACTTCTCGGGTCGGTCGGTTCAGAGGTCCCAGGGAGGGTACACCGTCTCTGAGAAGGGAGAGGTCGTCTCAGTCCCGAAGGATCTTTCACATACTCGCGTCCGTCCCGTGTGTTTCACGTCTCCTGTTCCGCTCGGCGTGGACCGGACATCGAAGGCGTGGCAGAGAAGTAGAACGGCCCGGACAGAGAGTAGGAGCTCTCGGAGGACGTCGAAATCCATGTACAGAAGGTCGAGGGCCTGGGCGACGTTTATGACAAGGTCAAGTCTCCTAAAGACCCGTTGGACAAGAAGGTAGACGACGGACTAGACTCCCATATTTTCAGTACAAATTTGGTCCGACTGAAGCGGGAGCCCTTTCGGAGAACGAGGTTGTGGTGGGACTCGCCCCGGTGTCGGTGTCGGGGTCGGGAAGTCCCACGCGTCCCGGGACATGACGTGTGGAACTACTACCTCCTGGTTCTCATGGTGTGGGTAGGGGTTCTGGTGTCAAATTCCCAGGTCCGTGTGTTTGCTGTGGGTTTGCGACAAGACGACGGGACCATATGAAGAGTAGGGAAAGTGTGACGGAAAGGACGGAAAGTTTGAGTTCTTTTTTTATGAAGGGTCATATTAAGGAGAAATTTAAGGAAAGATAGCATTTCGGTGTAGGTAGATTTTCCTTACTTGGAAAGGGTGAGTCTTGTGGGTTTCCCAATTTTATTCCCCCTTTCCTTTCTACCAGAGGACGTGAATGGACCGACGGGTCGTGGGAGATGAAAGAGAGAGGGATCCCGTGGAGGTCTGGACCCCCTGGGAGTTCGTAGATTAATCGTAAGATTGTGAAAGTACCAAAGAGGTAAGACCTAATTTCTCGGAACTTAGAGACGGAATTTTTAATTCCGTTCCTGTAGTATTTACATCATAGTCTGTATAATCGCATACAGAGACGTCAGACGTAGAGGTGACCGTAATCGAATGAAGTAGGAGTATCCCCAGTACTCTCTAGTACATTGTAGGGGGATTAAACTTCTTCTCTTTGATTGTGAGTATTCGTTGGTGGTCTCCTGTACTTGGGTCTAGACCGACACCACGTCGTGGGGGAGTCTAGAGCCCACGGAAGGAAAGTTGTGTGTGTGTAGGTGAAGTTCAGATTCGTTATCTTTCAACGACTTCCCTTACAGTGTCGTGGACAAATCGTCCGGGACCCGGGTCGGGAGAGGGTGTGTGACATTGGGTTACACTCCTCTGGACACAAGGTCAATTGGTCGAGTGACGGACTTCGTTGACCTGGCACCCCTACTCTTGGGGATTCTACTCAGTCTCGACGGTTCTCACTGTCTGGTCGTAAGTGTATAAGAGTACTGAAGTCTTGGGAGTGAGAACGAGGAATATGTCCCCTTTATAGTACCTTGGACACGAATGAAAAAAGGTATCAATAAACAAAAGGTTCGGTTTTGAGACTTCCTACTTTCCCTACGATCGTTATTAATATGGTCCTACCGTCCCTGACAGGGTCCGTCCGGTCCTGCACCTCAGGGGTGTCGTGATAGTGGGGTGAGGTATTTACAGACAACCTCCAGAACTCTCGTTCTCAATGGAAATGTAGGAACCGTACTATGGACCGAGTGTCTCTCACGAGTTATTTGGCTATTACTCAATTATTGTTTGTGTTTTGGAGGGGTTGTCGGTCGGGTGGCGCTCAGTCGCCGTCCCTGTCGACCGTTCTACTAGAGTGAGATCGGAGGTTCCAGAAGGGGGAAGTGGCTCGGTCCGGCCGAGGACGCGGAGGTGGGTGTGTCCAACCGGAGACAGGAAGACGACTGGTCCTGTCCTAGCCCCCGCCCGAGAAGTTCAATTTCGTCGTCGTGGGGCCCCTCACGCCATGAATGTTCGAAGAGCGCGAGGTCGAGGCACGACTTGGACCGGACCTCGAGGTGAACTCAGACTTCCGCGAAGAAAAGGAGAAGACGACGGGCTCTACGACGAAGAAGGTCAAAGATGGGTTTTTGGTAAGTATCTTTTCGTCCCTTGCAATGTCACCTTCACGTAAACCTCTCTTTCCCAGTGTAAATTTGTCATATCCCCTTCGGTCAGTAAGAGTCACGAGTTATTTCTGTCTTATTTGGAGCATCTAGGTGACGTTAAGGTAAGGTTGCTAAGAGGGTCAGTTGTTTGTTTTGTTTAACCCATTTGCTCACTGAGGATCATTCGACATTGTAAGACGTTTCTTTTAAAATCACAGTAGTAATTTAGGTAAACGTTTACGTAGACACTTCAAGTCTAGATAAAGAACGTGAGTGACGTCAAGACAGTAGAATTGTAACAAGGAATTTTGGAACGACGACAATACAATCAACGAGTCAGTACAGGCCGAGAAACGTCGGGGTACTTGACATCCGAGGACACAAGTACCTTGAGAGGTTCGTTCGTATTTGACCTCACCCATCTGTAAGGGAAGAGGTCCCCTAGAAGGGTTAGGTCCTACCTTGGACCCAGAGGACGTAACGTCCGTCTGAGAAATGATAGACTCAGTGGTCCCTTCGGGTTGAAGGGTTTCCTACCAAGAGATCACTTTGTTCCCTTTTTGGTTTTCGTCAGTAAATTTCAGAGACCCTTAATAGGATTCTCGTATGTCGTTTGTCTTGTAAATAGGTTCTTTTAGTTGATTTAGAGTCGTTCTTGACACTTTCAGATACCGTGTCGTGCCGGAGCAGAGGTGGGTACCGGTACCTTGGCTCTGGTGTTCCGAGGGAGAGTCAAAGGTCAGATTCCTATGCCATAGAGTGTCCTCCTACGTCTGTTTTTTTTTTTTTCAGACGGTAAGGTTACTTGTTTCCTACTTCAGACGATAGTTCGGTAGTCGGTGACGTCGGTAGGGTTACTGGGTACTCCCTTTAAGTCCAACCTCTCTTTGTCCTGCGACCGGGAGCTCTCAATTTTACGTATGGATGTTTTAGTAAAATTACTCGATTTTAGACATAGAAGGATATATATCTTTTCGTGATTTTAGTAATTGAACTTTATAGACAAAATAAACACTATTCGTGATTGATGTACCAAACTAAAACAAAACAAAGGTTGTTTTTGAGGATATTTAGGACCGAGGGACGCATAGAGAAACTTTATCGAGGAGTATCGACTCTTCGAAAGAGGGTCCGGTCTCAGGAGTCGTTTCCGTGGTCTATTTTGTATTGAGAGTTGAAAATCCGACGCAAAAAAAGTCAGTTGTTCTAGTTGTTTGATTTAGTGTCCGGTCGGTCTTCAGACTTTCCCCTGTGTCCCCTTCTGTCGTTTCTCGGGGGTACATAATCCTTGTTCAAAGTTTCAGTCCGGAGTTTCTAGTTTACACCCGGTCTTAAATTTTTAGTCTGACACCCCGTTCAATCCGGGGTCCCGTAACAACTTTTGTTGTCTCTTTGAACACTCTCCTTACGGACTCTTACACTGCGGTTGACTCCGTCGGTTGAATTGTCTCTCTAGTCTCCACCTCCGCCTTGGGACTAAGGTGTATGTTTTTGAGTCTTGCCTAATTTCGGGATTTACACTTTGGTCTATGACGTTTTGAGGATGTCCTTTTGTGTCCGTCTTGTGAGAAACTGCGTTTAATGTCGTTATATAAAAATTAGACGGAAGAGTTCCTTTTCTTTATGTTCGTTTTTGTTTACCCTGGATTAATTTGAAATTTTGAATGCGTGTCGTTTCCTTTGGTAGTTCTTTTACTTTTCTGTTGGATGACTTACCCTCTTTTATAAACGTTTATTATACTGGTTATTCCCCTGATTATAGGTTGTATGTATTTGTCGAGTATGTTGAATTGTAATTTTTTTTTGTTTGACCTGAAGGGACCACCAGGTTACCAATCCTTAAGTGGACGGTCACGTCTCCTGTATCCAAGCTAGGGACCAGGTCCTTCTAGGGTGTACGGCGTCCCGTTGATTCGGGCACACAGTGTTGGTGACTTGGAAACGTGATCTCGGGCACAAGGTTTTGTTCTCTCCGGTGGTGTTACTCCCCGGGTGTGTAGTGTTGACCTCTTTTCGGGAAGTCAAGTCAAGTCAAGTCAACGAGTCAGCACAGACTGAGAAACGCTGGGGTACTTAGCGTCGTACGGTCCGGAGGGACAGGTAGTGGTTGAGAACCTCAAACGAGTCTGAGTGTAGGTAGCTGAACCACTACGGTAGGTCGGTAGAGTAGGAGCCAGCAGGGGAAGAGGAGGACGGGGGTTAGGGAGGGTCGTAGTCTCAGAAAAGGTTACTCAGTTGAGAAGAGTACTCCACCGGTTTCATGGCCTCAAAGTCCAAATCGTAGTAAGAAAGGTTTCTTTAAGGTCCCAACTAGAAGTCTTACCTGACCAACCTAGAGGAACGTCAGGTTCCCTGAGAGTTCTCAGAAGAGGTCGTGGTGTCAAGTTTTCGTAGTTAAGAAACCGTGAGTCGGAAGAAGTGTCAGGTTGAGAGTGTAGGTATGTACTGGTGTCCTTTTTGGTATAGGAACTGATCTGCCTGGAATCAGCCGTTTCATTACAGAGACGAAAACTTATATGATAGATCCAAACAGTATTGAAAAGAAGGTTCCTCATTCGCAGAATGTGTCGTTGTTTCTGGGTCACGTCGGTTTTTATTATTCATTTATTTATTTTCTAAATCCCCTTTTTTCGGTTTGGGACATGTGACAACCACCCTTACATTTAACCGTGTCGGTGACACCTTTTGTAATACCTCACAAGAGTTTTTGTGATGTTTGATTTGATGCTGTACTGGGTCGTTAGGGTGAGGACCCACTGTTCCATCCTCGAAGTTCTGTTTTTGTGACTAAACCTCTATATACGTAGGGTAATAAATAATGACAATTCTATCCCTTCGTTAGATTCACAGAATAGTTGTCTACTTACTTATTTTTTCTACACCAGTATGTTTATATGTTGCCTTATGATGATTCGGCATTTTTTATTGTTTTGTAACGGTAAACGCCGTCGTACACCCCTGAACCTCCCACAATGCGATTCACTTCAGTCAGTCTGTCTTTTTCTGTTTATGACATACTATAGTGAATATACACTTTATTTTTTGTATGTTGTTTGATCACCTATATTGTTTTTTCTTCGTCTGAGTGTCTATACCTCTTATTTGGTCACCAATGGTCACTCCTCTCTTCACCCCCCACCCTCTGTGTTTGGTGACCCATTTCCGTCCGAGGTCCTACACAGTACGTCGTACCCCTTCTCTCGGTCACAAGACATTATTGATATTTGCGTCGCATTGGAAATGTTTAATAAAAAATTTATTAATTTTTTTTTTCGAGACAACTATGGGACCAATGAGGTCCTGTGACATGGGTAGGGGTTCCAACACGGAACTGTCTCCTGTCTGTCAGTCTCCGACGTATAGTACTCCTTTTACCTGAAGTGACATTAACAGGTCGGTTCAGTGATACGCTTATTTACTCGTTTGTTGTCATTCAGGAACCCTCTTCCCGTCTTCGGTGTAGCTCTCAACGAATGTTTATAGTAGCTTTTGTAGGTCAAAAGTTGTTTTTTAATGCTCGATACAGTTCTTTCTGACACTGACTATGTGACCTTTTTTCGTTCATTATCGTTGATGGAAACTTCCTCGGGTCTGAGACCTAAATCGTTTCTGAAGTTTCTTCAATAATATACAAGTTTCTTGATTCCTTTGGAATAAATTCCTTTAATATCTACTATACTACTATAGGGGAGTTTGTCTGTTGTAGTTATTTCTCTATCTTTAATATTTTTCTTAGTTTGTCTTTAGGACGTCAACTTTTGATGTTATTGACTTGATTTTTTAAGTGACCTTCCAGAGTGGGTATGTTCTTCTTAGATAGTTTCTATCTAACTATCTTTAATAGGTTAGACTTCTTGTCTTATCTTTTGTCGGAGTTTCTTTACACTCTATGGTAATTTATGTGGTTATAAGTGTTTTACCCTTATAGACTTCCTCTCCTTTTTTCTCTTTCCTCATCTTTTTATAACCTTCTTTATTATTGACTTTTAAAAGGGTTAAACTACCTTTTGTAATTATGTGGGTAGGTTCTTTAATTCTATTTGTGATTCTCAAATTGTGTATGTAGTATGGTACGTGTGCATATTGTGTAGTATGGTACGTGTACATATTGTGTATGTAGTATGGTACGTGTGTATAAATGGTGTCATTTTGACACCTTTTGGTTTTCTGTCTTTACGGCTTTCACTGTTCTCTTTCTACTGAGTAGAATGTGTTCCTTTGTGGTCATTCTGACCGTTGGTTGAAGTCTTTGCACGCTGTACAAGACTGGTTTTATCACGTATATTTGTCTTCACTTCACACTTTAAAGACCCGACCTCATCAATTGACCGTCTAAGATCTTGTGAAAAAACAGACTGTACCACTTACCGTCATAAACTGTGCCACCGACAAGGAAGACGGACATATAGTACTAATGTCTACATATATGTGAGACTAGGTCGTTAGGTGGAGATTCTTAAGTAAGGTGTCTGTATAGTCTGTACGTATTCACAATCAGTGAGTCAGCACAGACTGAGAAACGTTGGGATACCTGATATCGTTGATATCGAGGAGACAGGTACCTGAAGAGGTCCGTTATGACCTCACCCATCGATCAGGAAAGAGGTCCTCTAGAAAGACTGGGTTTCTGACTTCGGTCCAGAGGACGTATCGTTCGTCCAAAAAAAAATGACAGACTCGGAGGTCCCTTCGGGAAATCTGTACATACTTGTAAATATTTTACTATATCATGTTTTATTAAGGGAAGTCGTGACGAATAATTTTGTTTTCTGATTTTGGTGGGTTTTCAAGTAGTTGTCCTCCTTGACCAATTTATTCATTATTATATCAGTTTATTATCTTATAAAATATCGATAGTCTTTCTTACTCTTTCGAGAAATATGATGTGACTGTACCTTTTTTTATATATATATATTTGATCTACGTCTTAGTATTCATACATGAAAAACACAAAATTTTACCCATTTATTCATATAATTATAAGAGATCTTATATGTAATGTACTTAGATCTTTCTATGTATTCTTTACTTTTATTGTCAACAGAATCCGTTCCGTATCCTTGGTTCGTCTCCCTTCTCTGTCATCCTTCTTTAAAAAAGTGACTTAGAGAGAAATATAAATTTTTAAAAACTTGGTATCCTACAATAATGAATATGTTTACTAATATAAAAAATTTTCTTTGTTTTCATCTTTATTTTTAAAACACGACCCCAACCCCCACCCCCTATTCATCCACCTTGTGTTTCCTAAAATTTCCGTTACATTCACTTTTTTATGAGACTTACCATAATATTACATCTATGTACAGCAATATGTAAACAGACTTGGGTGTCTTGTATGTGGTGGTTCTCACCTGGGATTCTATTTTGATACCTGAAACCCACTGATCCTCACAGTCGTATCTGAGTAGTCAACTTTACTTAGACGGTGAGACCAACCCCTGCAACTAAGACCCCCTCCTATATATAACTGGGACCTCCATACATGCTTTGGACACGTGGAAGGAGAATCAAAGTGACACTTGGATTTTGTAGAGATTTTTTTAATTCAGAAAATTATTTTAATGAACTCATTGTGAAATTTCCTTAGACAATTAAATAATTTCTTTTTATGGTCCCTTAAAGGACCGTCAGGTCACCAATCCTGGGGTGTGAGAGTGACGGTTCCCGGGTCCAAGTTAAGAACCAGTTCCTTGATTTTAGGGTGTTCGACGTGTCACGTCGGTTTTTCTTTTGTGTGTGTTTTTTGTTGGATGGTGCTAAAGAATAAGGAGGAAGACTTAATTTACTCCGGAACATAGTTCAGAGTGTTTTACATTAGAGTAAGGTCCACTAAGTTTATAAGTAAATTCATCATAAAAAGATTTTTACGAAGTTACTTTTTGACGTCTTAAAAGAAAAAACTGTTCTTTTCTTTAAATTGTTAATAATTTCCTAGGTATTATTGAAGAAAGGTTATAAATGGGTAGTTTGGGGTTTAGTCGACGAAATTACTAAGCCATCTTGATCCTACACCGTTCCACCAGCTCCAGTCGACTCCAGACTGGTTGAGACCCATGCGTAAGTGCATCGTGTCTTTTCCCTGGATGTACGAGGACCTCCAACTCAATTTTCAGTTGTTCAAATTTTCCCGGGGTCTACCTACTTAGAGTTTATGTACTACGATTTACTTTTTTGGGTGTATGACTTTTGCATGTATGAGATACTAAGACAAATATACTATTAAACCTTTCTGTTCTTATATCCTTGTCTTTTGTCTAGTCACCAAAGGTCCCCGGTCCCATTCCTCTCTCAGAATGGGAGTTCCCCGTCGTACTCCCTTAAGAGACCCCGTGACCGTGACAAGATTTAAGACAGACACTACCAAAGTTCTTAGATCCGTGGACATTTTTGAGTATTTGGATATAGTACCATAACGTTAAATATCATTCTTTATGTATTATAAACCAGAAGTAGGGTCAAAGACCGTGTCTAGAGGGGTTTCAGAACCTTAAAGGATTCACAACTCTCACTATTGTTTCACTGAAATTCTCTTGTGTACCTGTCCCCGACCAACGGTTACTTTGGATGGTACACTAATTTTCCCAACCTTGAAAGTCAGACTGGAGACTCTCTCCCTGTCCCCGACCCCCAAGTCAGTTAGTGGTTACAGGTTACTACATTAGTTAGTACGGACACATTGCTTAGAAGGTATTGTTGGGTTTTCGTGTCCCAACTTTTTCTAAGGTCCAATCATTTATATGCTTCTAAACCCCTCTCACTATACGGATCGCTCCCGTACCTTCGAGGCACGAGAAAGGGGTGTACGACGGGACACATAGACAGATAAGGACTCAATGTCGGAAAATATTCTTTGCTCACTGATCATACCTTTTGTAAAGAAGCTCAATACATTCGACAAGATCGCTTAATTAGTTTGGATTCAACCCCGCCCCCCGTGAAGGGACCATCGAGTCGACCATTTCTTAGGTGGACGTTTCGTCCTCTGGACCCAAACTAAGGACCCAACCCTTCTAGGGGACCTTCGTCCGTACCTTTGGGTGCCGTCATAAGAATGGACCTCTTAGGGGTGTCTGTCACCTCTGACCGTCCGATGTCTCGTACCCCAGTGTTGCTTAGTCTGCACTGACTCACTGATCCGTTTCATGTCTCGTTCTCTTCCCCAACTCCCTTGGAGACTGAATACCGGTCAACGAGTCTTCGTGTCCATTGTTGGACCTGAACCCTGACCGTAGACTTCTCCCTCAACCCCCGCCTTCCCCCCCACCACCACCGCAGGTCTGACATAGAAACTGAGATTTGTTATTCATTTTAAGTGTCAAGATTATGATTCGCAGACGGTTCTAGGAGTACTCACTTCCACCCTCGATTCCCCCTTTTGGATCTTTTCGTTGTCCAGGATAGGTAAGTGGCTTTCACTGGGACTGTATAAGTCCTCTTTGAAGAGTAGAAAGAGGCTTGCTTGAGTTGACACGAGTGACAAGAATGTTTACAAGAAAAGACCAGTTACTTCATAGGGACAACAGGACTCTGGGAGTATGAGAGTTCCCGACCCTTTTGTCACAGAGTGAGTTACCAGATCTATGTGAAGGACCTTCGCGTCAAGTGGTTTATTAGAGGGATGTCAGTGCAAGTGGATCAGGATCATCTTGACTTCGAACATTCGTTCCAGTGCCTCCGAGGATGTCTCTTTGTCCTCGGGCGGGAGTCGGGTCGCAGGTGAGAGTGGAAGGAGTGCCGGAGGTCGAGGACGACAAACAAAAGCAAGCGATGGACCTCGAGGAAGTAGACAGCGAGGTCGAGGAGGACGAGACGGTCGTCGAAGAAGGCGTCAAGAAAGGCTGCGACCGCCCGAAGAAACACACCACCCCCCGACGGGTCGAAGTCCTCTACCTACCATCTTACCTACCGACACTTTCCGTACTCTATTTTCTGTCCTTTATGGAAAATAAGAGACACTCGGATTGGACTTACCGTATCACCCTTCTTTTAGTCTTTGGGTCCCATTAAGACTAGGACGGTGACTCGTCGCAACACTGGCACTCGGTCAGTGTCTTGGTGAATGCGTACCCAAAGAGTAGAGATTGGTCTCTCTCTACTAGAGAACTCAGGGAAGGTCGAGGTTTCAGGGTATTGACGGATAGACACGAATTTATCTGAACTAAACCCTTGTGTTGTACGTAAACTCCTTGAGGGTTGTGAACGTTGAGGGAAGGAATTGAAGGGTTTTTCCGGTTTATTCTTATTCTGTAATGTTCCCGACTCTAAGTTTTAAGGACCATAGACTAAACGATGGACGGTATCCATCAGGTAGGATTTCCTTTAGTCAGGACTTGTAAGTAACCTTCCTGACTGCGACTTCACCTTCGAGGTTATGTGAAACTGGTGGACTACACTTCTTGACTGAGTGACCTTTTCTGGGACTACGACCCTTTCTGACTTCCGTCCTCCTCTTCCCCTACTGGTTTCTACTCTACCAACGTACCGTAGTGACTGAGTTACCTGTACTCAAACTCGTTCGAGGTCCTCGACCACTACCTGTCCTTCCGGACCGCACGACGTCAGGTACCTCAGCGTTTCTTAGTCTGTGCTGACTCGCTGACTTAACATATCCATCAGACGGGGAGTAGATACGGAATACTTTGGTAGAGGGATATATGAGGGAAGGGCTCCACTATTGTCGGTTATGGTACATGACTTATAAACGATATATATTTATATACACATATATATATGTATGTGAGAAATGTGTGTAATAGATTAAAAACATACTTTAGACTAAAGAAAGGACTAACAAAGGTAATAGATTTATCGATCATGCCCCGCCCACCCCCACCCTTCCTCCGAGTTCTTCCTCCCCTATTTACATATGAATGTCGACTAAGTGTAACAACATATCTTCTTTGGTTACGTGTAACATTTCGTTAATAGGAGGTTAATTTTTATTTATTTATTTATTTATTTATCGGTCATGAAAGTGACAAGTTTAAGTTTTCGGACTTTCCTGTCTCTACTTTAGAGGGAGGATGAGGATAAGGGTTCGTGACTCGAGAAGTGAGGTGATGGTTGATTGTGGTGACAAAGACACGTAGAAAGGACTCTATGAAATTTTCGTTTATGTTTATTTGTATATATATGTAGAAGGTGGAAGGTGCCTGTGTCACCACCGCATTGTGAGAGAGGTCTCGGACTCAGACAGGAGAATGAAGGGGGACCTCTCGAAAAGGATAGTCGTGTGTGACGCGTCATGGCTAGTCAGGAGGTCGCACGTCGACGCGGTAGTAGATAAGTTGGTGCGGGGCTACTTACCTGTAAACAAATATTTAGATAGTGTTTGTTAGGACGTTGTTACACAGCAAAATTTTTACACGTTGATATAGAAGTGATAGATTAATAATTGGGAGTGTTGTTGAGACTCGTCATCCATGATAGTAATCGGGTAAGATCTCTTCTTTCGACGAGGTCTTAAGGATCACTGGGTCCTCTCTCCTAGGTCTGGGTACATGTGAACGGAGTTTGAGACTTCGATGTAGTTTTGCTAGTGTTAAAGTTCTTTGTTAAAATGAATCTAAGTTCTTAATTGTTAAAATGGATCTAAGTTCTTAATTGTAACTCTTAGGGGAAAGTACTAATTTCTCTTTTAGAGTGAAATTAGAAATGATTACGACCTCACTATAAAATCAAATTTTCAATAATTTAGTCCTCAAAAGAGAGAGCTCTATAGACTTTGATCACTAAAGGACTCTTTCATTGTTTGGAACTTTTAATGAACGTCATAAGTTTTGGATAACGTGTTAAGGAGAAAACAAAATGTATAAAGATTTATGAGTTCTACCGGTGAAGTTTTAAAAAGTGCCAGGAATTTCCCCCTTTAAGGTATAAGAACTTTATCAAATTCTCATTTATTTATTTTGGTTTTTCCAGGTCAAACATGAAAAGAGTGTTCAAGTAGTCCGTTTACTTTGACTACTTGTAAAACCCTGGAGGAGAGTCGAACAAAAAGAAGATCGATAACACGAAGTGTGTCTTTATTGATGTCCGTTACCCCTTGTTACGGTTCATAGAGACAACGACAAGTCAACGAGTCAACACAGGTTGAGACTCTAGGGTACGTGACGTCATACGGTCCATAGGGACAGGAAGTGATATAAGGTCTCAAACGAGTTTGAGTACAGATAACTCAGTCACTACGGTAGGTTGGTAGAGTAGGAGACAACGGGAGAAGAGGAGGACGGGAGTTAGAAAGGGTCGTAGTTCCAGAAAAGGCTACTCAACCGACAAACGTAGTCAGTGTTTTCATAACCTCGAAGTCGAAGTCGTGGTCAGGAAGATTACTTATAAGTCCCAACTAAAGGAAATCCTAACTGACCAAACTAGAGGGACGGCAGATTCCCTGAGAGTTACTTTTTGTCTTTCACGAGAGTTCAATATAGTACTGTTCATTATTTTTAATAGAATGGGACTTAGGTAAGAACAAAGAAGAAGAATAGACTTCGTGACTAAAGTTTCCAGAATAGCTTTGTAAAATACTCTTTTTCCGTAAAGAAAGGTAGAAACAGTCCGTTCCTGATTCTGTCTTTCGTTTTAATCAGAAAGTTTAAAATGAAAGTTCATGAATTTAAGTTTGAATTAATGAATATGTTCTTCATGGATATTTACTTACAATGACTAAATAACTACGACGGGAGATCCGTTGTTATGAACACCATTTTTAGTGGGGTCTAATCGTATGCTGTAGATCTGACCCTCTTGGTTGTAGTGAACTACCCGGTACTATACCGGAAAGGACTCGTGTCGTTGGGAACATGTAACGTGGAATATGGACTTGTGTAGAGAGTGTCCTTAGGACCTTTTATACGGGTACCTTGACAAGGTTATCCATATCTGTGGGTCCCACTAAGGGTGTGGGACGTCTACGCAGAGAGGGAAGGAACGTGGTCCCACAACAACGATCGTTCGACACCAAGAACAGGATTTAGGAATATTCATCTGACCGTGTCAGATAGTATTAGGACACTCAGAGGTACAAATTGACTTAGATTCTTCTGGGGAATGACCCGTGATGTATGGGAATTATAATTATGTATGGTGAAGTAGGTAGTTCTGTGTAATAGTAAATACTTACTCTAGCAGCCATAAAATTTACAAGAAGTTGTTTATGTCTATGCTATTATTAAGTCTATGTTTAATTTTTAAGTTTTGTAATACAAGAACTCCTAAAGTGGATAAATGTCTTAATCGTCACTGTTTCACAAGACTTTTCAGTATGGTTAATAAGTTTCTGTACAAGAAAACCAAATAAATAATATGAGTTTTTACCGGGTCCAAGAGTCTGTGTGAGTACTAAAGTTTGTGACAGAATGACTAAAAAACCCCGAAACAAAAGAATAAATACTGAGGTAAAATGAGTTCTTTACTAAGGAATTTATATGTTTATTTACTCTAAATTAGGGATATGTAATAAGAGTTTATGTTCTGTCTTTTATTTAAGTGTAATCTTTTTTTAAAAAACAGTCCATAGACATTAAAAAACCAAGTCTTTGATACCAATGACATACACATATAATAAAATCTTTACACTTAAAATTCTAATAAAAATTTCAAGATCTCAGATCTTCCTTCTATTTGATGAACTTGTCGTCCGCCGTCGTGACCTTTCTTCATTGGTAACTGAGAATGGAGGTGTGTCGTCAAGAGTAGGTTCTCTTACAGAGGAAAGAATAGAAAGTCTAGGAGCGAGTGTATTATTCTTTAATACAACCCGAAATTATGTTTGGTCGCAAGTCAGGTCAAAAAGGCAGATACCGGAAAGAAATAGTACATTGGGATCCATTCTAATTTAGACTATATTTACGACCACGAAAAGGAATATTCTTGACCATAGAGAAGGAAAATTGTGTGTGTGTGTGTGTGTGTGTGTGTGGGGAGAAGGGGCCGGGGGGTGTGTGTGGAGAAGGAAAATTGTGTGTGTGGGATTGACACTAAGAGTCATTTAGACGACGACGACGATTCAGTGTAGTCAGCACAGGCTGAGACACGTTGAGGTATCTGCCGTCGGGTGGTCCGAGGGGGCAGGGACCCTAAGACGTCCGTTCTTGTGACCTCACCCAACGGTAAAGGAAGAGGTTACGTACTTTCACTTTTCACTTTCACTCCAGCGAGTCAGCACGGGCTGAGAATGACTGGGGTACCTGATGTCGGGTGGTCCGAGGAGACAAGTACCCTCAAAGGTCCGTTCTCATGACCTCACCCAGCAGTCACGGAAGAGGCGAGTCATTTAGATCTGGGTAATAACTTTTACGATTTTCCACAGTCATTTGGACCGGTTCGTACGGAAGAGTCTGTTAGTGAGAGACCATGGTCACATGGAGAGATGGACTGGAGAGTCCTAAGACCTCCTACTTTAGACGAGGTTTCCTCGTCTTCTACTTGACCTGGTCATCAGTCCTAGGACCGAAGATTCATATCGAAAATCCGAGTGTGAAGGATCTGAACATAAAAGAAGGGTATACAGTCGGAGTTTCTGCACACTAGGTTTTAAAATAAAGTCGTTCTGATGTGTAATGATGTCCGGTTTCGTGAAATCCTGACAAGTTCTTATCGATTGTAAAATGTGTCATTTAGATATCCACGACTATCGCACACCGTCTGATATGTGTAGTAGTTTATATATTATTATCAAACCGACATAGTACACTAGTAATATAATTCAAGATTAGTGTAATGAGCAAGTCAAACGATCGAGAACTGTAAATTTGGTTCCGATAGAGTATGACGGCAAGTAGACGTTAAGATATAAGACGGTAGGATTACCCGGACCTTTAGGAGAAGTCTCTGGTACAAAGGATTGGAGAATGTCGTGGTTTTTGGATGTGTTTAATTCGGAGTTAATTTCAAATAACTATCCGATGTAGACTTCTTTTCTCTTTTTGTTGTAGTAATGGATTCTCTCGTTTTGTTCCTGGTTGGTCATTCTCAATAATAAGTTATATTATTGCATTCTGTAGACTTTCTGGGTAAGTTTTATATATTTAAGATAAATGATTCGTAATTCAAATAATTTGTCTGATACGTACAGTCGTATACATATGGTATTTATAATAGTCTACGATACGTCCATGACTCTTATGTTTGAAATATTGGATTATGCTATTTATGTTGAAATAATGTATTCCCGTGAAAAGGGGTTTTCCTTCCCATAAAAAGACTAAAGTATTTTTAATATGTATCGGATATCTCTCCAATTGTATGTATTTGTAATATCATCATTCGGGTTATTATTCTTTTCTTTTTCTTATTTCATTTTAAGTATCTTTAGAGTGTTGGGTCGTCACTAGTGAAGATTGTAAAACCGGGGTAGGGAGGTCTGTCGAGGTGTGTGTGCATAGTGTGACGTACTTTCCCTAATGTTCTGTGGACGACCAGGTGTTGGGCAAAAGAAGTGACTTCTCACACGGTACCGTGGAAAGTCTACTCACTCATATCTACATGTGTACTGTGCTTTCATGGTACAAGTCTTTGCACTAGTAAATTTGTCGCGAAAGTTTTGTCATTGAAGGGTCACAAATTGACATTAATAAATGTTACATGCGGATTGTGTTCTGACTCTTTTATTCTTTAAAATAAGGACAAGATTTAATCGTATTTTTATATTCACTGAATCCGAGTAGAAACACTATTTTTACAAAATAAGGTTTGCAGTTTAAGATTTCCACTCCTCTTTGTCACAATGTCCTACGAATGGACAAAGTCGTGTAGATTATAATCGAGTAACTTCTGGAGCAATTAACGGTACCTGTGTCAGACAGCTAGGTACGGAAACGACTTGACAGGTAAAGGTTGTTCGAGTTAGTCAAGGGTGTGTCTTTCTGGTAGAAATGACAGTAGTTTCAACTAAAATATTAAAAGTTTAACAAGAACAACGGTTGAATGAGGGTATCGAAGACATTCAAAGAATTCGTCCATAAGTTAGATATTTTTCTTAAAATTTTCACAATAACGTATCGTTTTTTTTTTTTTTTGAAAATTTGAATTCATACATAGATACAATAATGGGATTTATTATTTAATTTTCCAGTTAAATCCTTTATGAGAAAATATGAAGGTTTACATAGAAATTTCTTAGAACTGTGGTAGTTCCTCTTCCCATACCTATTTTACGGTGACTCAGATACGATTGAATCTTATTTCATTATTTTTTGACCTTGGGAATTGTCGCATAAACATATTTCTTGTTTTCGTTTGACGTAGGTCTGTGATGGTATGTATTTGATTGACTACACTACACAAATGAGACAACCTAAAGTTATGTACTCTTATGATTAAAACGACTTGGTTATACGTTCGTGATTTATTAGTAGAGTTTCATACATGTTCAATCAATGGTTAAATATTTAAAAGGTGTATTCGGTTAATAAACTTTAATTACGACGGCGAAGAGTAATCTTAAGACTGTCACAACATTTGCTACGACTTGAGGATCTGACCCGGTCTTTTCAAATAATTTAAGACTTTGTGTATCGAAACATATCTTTTTATCATCTTTTATGACGCGAGTAGGGAGGTTTGTCGAGATGTGTGTGTGTCGTAACCGTACTTTCCCTAGTGTTCTGTGGACGACAGGGTGTCGGCAAAAAAAAGACTACTTACTCGTGTGTTACTTACCTACACGTGTACTGTACTTTCACGAAATTTTTACATTTACTTTATCTTTGTCAAGTTTTTTTTTTGGTGAGACTCCGTCATTATGACTTAATTTAACTGCAGAGAATAGAAGACCTTTCGGACCCATGGGATGTCCCGAGAGAGTTTGAGTTGTATAGGTTTATACTTACTTAGTGGAGATGGAAAGTTTACCGAAGAGGAGGTTAATGTCTAAAGTCAACACTTGTTGTGGTAAGTGGGTACGGTCCTACTATTTGGTACGGGGTGAGGAAGTGTAGTTCTACTCACTGTTTTAGGATGACAAAAGTAAAGGGGAGAAATTTGAGACGGACCGAGGGATAGTGGAGTTTCTATTTCCGTTCGAGGAGACACAGGGGGACACCAGTGAGTGGGGGACCTATGACAGAGATTGTAAAAGAGGCGGTACGGAGTGACGTCTAAAATGTAGGGTGGTTGTGGTGGTGGTTGTGACTAGGGTGCGTTCGAGATATTTCCCGATCGATCAATTATAAATTCTGAAATATGTAGAGACGATATACAAAAAGAAACAAAACCCAAAAGGAAAAATTGTTGAGAAATTTTTACATTTTTGAGAGAATCGTGTCCCTGGAATATTTTTGTCCGACGCGTGACTTAAGTCGGTCATTCGACATCAGTCGGTTGTGGACGCTCTCTAATATTCATGGGTACATTGTGTGAAAAAGTACGAAGATACGGAACGGGGTACGACAAGACAACTCTAATGGAAAGAGGTAAAGAGATGAGTCAGTATAGGGTGGTTTCTGGGTGTTTAGTCCTAGACGTAAAATTGTTCTTGGGGTCCATTAAGGGATACGTGCAATTTCAGACTTTTCGTGACGAGACCATTTTCTCGAGACTGGGTCCAGTCCACACGGAGAAAACTTGAGCCATATGACATGTCTTTCATAGAGATAAAAGTTTACGACGGGGAACGACTAAAAAACTTGAGGAATATCCTCCCTGTTACAGGGTGGGTAGAAACTTAGAGGTCTTAAGTCGTAGCATGTGTCTACATCATCTCGAGTCAATTACTTTACCTTTATTTGGTTCGATTTGGAGTTAAAAGAGTAGTTTCTTTACCCATATTATTTTGAGTAGTATATCCTGAGGGTACCCCTATTTTACCCTGTTTTTATCTTGTGACACGTGTTGCAGACCGTATTGGCCATGAGTTAGTTACGATGAAGGAAGACGTGGTAAAGTTTAATGTAAATTCTTTCGCAAGTACTTTATTGTATCTTACTCCATCTTACGTTTTAATTTAAATGGATACTAAAGGTAACGTATTTCTAATACATTTATAAGACTGTTTATGATCTCCTTTTATAATGTCAGTTAAAACAATGTCTATCCTAATACTTGATTAAAGAAAGAGAAGAAACGTTATGGTTGAACCAATATTACAACAAACACTTTATTGTATGAAATTATCCTTTTCTTACACTTGTTATCCTTTTTGTACAAACGTTTCTTTATGTGTGAGTGTTTTGTAGTGTTCCAGTTTTTTATAGTTCTCGAGATAACTACATTAAACTACTCTATAATATTCGAGGAGGTCATACGTCTAATAGATTATGGGATTTAGATCGTATGTCACCCCACAAGTTGTTTACAAATGAGCGACCTCTTTTTGTATGAGGCCAGAAAGGAAAGAGAACAACCTCTACATGGACAATTCGAACACATAGACGACAATTCAAATTGTCTATAATAAAAGAACCAAAAAATTTTTTAATAAAAAACGGACACGGCTCAGAAACGACGGCGTGTGCCCGAAAGAGGTGAACGTCGTTCGTCCTCGATGAGAGGTCGACGTCACCCTCCCGAAGAGTGACACCACCGAGGAGAGCGATGTCTCGTGTTCGAGGTCCCGTGTGCCGGAAGTCGTCAATACGGTACGTCCAACACTGTGTACCCGAATCGAGGGAAGTCGTACACGCTAGAGGGGTCTGATCCCTATCCTGGGTATAGGGGACGCGACCGTCCTCTTAAGAATTGGTGGACTGGTGGTCCATTCAAGCACCGAAAATTTTTCTTCATTGTCCCTGTCCTTCACCTTTTTCTCTTTTTTCCTTTAGTTCTTCTTTTTTCTCTTCTCCCTGTCTCTCTTGTCCTATGTTTTCTCTTCCCCCCTTTTTTACATTTCGTTATTCCGTGTTCTTTCTTTTTGAATTAATATATTTGTTAACTGGTTTCATTTCCTTGAGTCTCCGCAAGAGTACGTGTCTTTAAGTTAGAGGGATTCCGTCGTCTTTTTCCCGGGTACGACGGACTAGTGTTGAACCCTATTTTCGAGATATCCGTGAGGATCTTCAAAATCGTCACTCCAATACCCGCACCGGTGTACATACCTGTCCTACTGTTTTTCACCCGCACTGTTCTGTCACGTTGACTGACTGGTAATCATGTTCGGTCCTTTGTCGACCCTTACTGGGACACGGGGAGTCAAGGAGAACATATGACCTCGAAGTTAAGGGGAGCACATAGCCTTGCAGAAAATGTTACAAAGGACAGACGTCGTTTGACTCGAGAAGATCTCCGTCGAGAGGTCCAAGGAGGACTTGGAAAGACTTGTACGGGAGGGGTCGGGAAGTCTCAGACAGTAGTCCCGGGTCAAAGACGAGACGTAAGGGTCACGGACACGGTCCATTGATTAGATCTAAGTAAAGGACAACTGAAACTTGTGTTAGTGTATGAATAGTGTTGGTTTATTGAATTCTTGGAGAATCAAGTAATATGACCCGGTTCCTCTCTGTTTGTAAGGGTAAGAGTTGATAAACTAGTATGATTTCTTATTTAGTGCACAACGACCCAATCAGACTCACCGGACGTGGTTAAGATTCTCGAGTAAGTTAAAGTCCTTCGTCGAATGAAGGAGGAAGGTTCCGTTCAACGTGGTTTTTATTGTTTCTTATTTGAAAGTTCGACGTACACTAAAAACTCCGGAGACCGAGACTTTAAAGAAACAATTTTCAAGAAAGGGACATTAGTAATTTCTCCCAGAAATACCTGAATTAAGTCTAAAATAAAGTGACTCCTAGAGAATTTTGAGAAAGTCCAAACTCTAAATTGACGTACTTCCGTTAAGAAGGTTTAATCGTTGTCTGTGTAGGACAAAACAAGAACCGAGTCACCCTTTAATTATGATTACATTTTTGATATGAAGTGTGTGTGTGTAAAGGTCCTTTTGGTAAGTTGTTTTGAAGACCTTGGTAGAGTTTACCCCTGTGCGATCAAGACCTGAAAGCACTACATTCAGTGAATAAATAAGTTACAAGAACTATGATGAAAGACCC
This sequence comes from Capra ibex, assembly GCA_006410555.1. Lineage (NCBI taxonomy): Eukaryota > Metazoa > Chordata > Mammalia > Artiodactyla > Bovidae > Capra > Capra ibex. The sequence goes on along the minus strand of SJYO01033645.1, from coordinate 24,262,977 downwards.
ACTATCCTTTGACTTAGTTTTCGTTTAAATAGATATGGTGAATACAATCAGTATATTGATGGTGACAATGAATACAGATTATGTCATAATTAGTTTCCACCTCTTATTTTAGAGTGAATTTTTGTAATGGACACCACCTAAGTACAGTTACATACCATTTTGGTTATATCATAACATTTCATTTTATTTCATTTTTATTTTTAATTATTTATTTATTTTATTTTAAAATTTTTTACATTTTTTTTTCGTGTAAAACCTGAATTTTACGTTTACTAGTAATACTATTTACTGAATGACCTTTGTATTTCTAATGAGATTTAAATATTTCGTATTTTAGTTGACCATTATAATGTTTAGTTTGAGTATACACTGTTTAATTCTGTAATATGAAGTTAAAATAAAATTTACACATACAAAAGTGTGAATTAAAATAATTTTAGACATTCGGATTTTGATCAAGGTTTATGTCCAAAAAATTATGAATCATGTACCCCAGCGTTTCTCAGCCTGTGTTGACTCGCTGACTTGACTTGACTTGGTATTTTCATGAAATTGTTCATGAATCCTTCCTTCGTTTTAGATTGTCTCTTACCTTGGAATTCTTTATTGGGGTGACAAAAAGTATTTTGCACGTTGGAACTTAAACGTAACGAACTCGTTTCCGGTCCTCTACACGATGCTCGAATGATTTGTGTTCTGGTATAAAATTTGGAATCCTTCGACCAAGTCGTCAATCTGTTTCGATAAAGTGTATTTAGACAAAATTACTAGGAAAGAAAGGGGTGTGTTCATGAGGACCGGTGTCTCCTCATTAGACATCTTGATTGAGATTAGGATGAAGATTAGTCTTCCGACTCCTTCGATTCCTGTAGTCTTGTTGTCTCATTCAGGTTTGTCACTGTACTGTCCCATACGACGGACCCCAAGGGAAGAGTTTACTCTAATTGAACAAACCTTCTCCTCGTTCTGCGAGAGCAGTCGGCCGTTTCTCCTTTTGTTCGTTCGACACCTTAGAAGTGACCCGAGACCCACGTCTTTTTATTTTGAGTACCGGGTGGAGTTCAGAAGACACTCAGGGTCAAAAAGTCCTGTGGATTTCGTCTTTAGAAAACTCACAGAATCCGTCCCGTCAGTCCTTCGACCACGACTGCCCGAGGGAGGTTGTCGGATACTGAGTCACTACTGAATTTCGGTTTCTGTTCAGGGGGGTGTAGTTCAGTCTCGACGAAGTCCCTTATGCCATTTAGAGGGATGTTTCATTAAAGATTAAGATTCCAGTGAAAGTTCAGGTGGTACATATAAAAACACTACCTTTCTTAGTTTTCTAGTACCCATTCTCTGGGTGATGTAGAGGTCAAAGTTTCTTTTACGTCTCACTTTGATATTTTACGGAATTTTCTGTTATTACCTCTAAAATAATCGCATTAAGCAGGTTCGTCGTCGATCCAAATTTTTATGGTAACCGTGTAGATGTAGATAGTTGTAAGATAAGGGAAGATACAAAGACATGATTCGTTCTATTAAAAGTACCTGTTTTTAAGGTATTGTATAAAATTAAAGGGGAAATTGTATACATGTGTTAATGTAATAATAATAATTTGTGACTCTTTGATAAAGGTGGTGATCTCACTTGAACGAAAGAGGAACGAATGGTTACTGTTGGATTAACAATTTAGGTTCCTGTTGAAGAGTAAGTAGTGGGAGATTAAAAAGATATCGTGGATTACGATCCTTAACGAAAAGACGAAGAATCTTGGAAAAAAAAGGAAACCGTGGGTACTGAGTTGTGAGAGGGTCAAGAGGATGGACTGTCTGACAATTTGAAGGAAATGGTTTAGATGAAGGAGGGGGTCGATGTCTTTACGTGGGCACCAAGGCAGGAGCCGGGAGCGAAGAGGGTGGTGGCAGAGAAAGAAGGACTGGATTGACTGAGGGTGCCGAAGGGACAGAGGCAGGGGTCGGGACCGGAGAGGGTCGAGACTTGTATGAGAAGGTCAACTTTGTTCCGTCAAGGTGCTCCTACTAGGTGAGTGTTACGGTTGACATGGTTTGGTAGTGGTATGTAGTGTGGGGTTTATCAAGTAGTGGTTACGAAGTGTATTTAGGTGATACAGTCAGGAGTGTTCACGGGTCACTTCCTTCGTTACTGGGGGTAAAAGGTCTACCCCTTTGGGTTTGGTCCTCTGATTCATTCGACAAGTGCCAGTGTCTCGGTTTTCCACCAGTTCGTCCCTAAATTTAACTCGTCAGACTAGACTTTCTGGTGCGAAATTTGTTGATGTGATATAAAGGAGGGTCAACGGGTCTGGACTTTCAACAGACAGGGACGTGTCGGTAGTACGAGGTCAATTTTTCCTGCACACAGTAAGTAAAAATGACGCGTCGTGGATTAGGGAGGGAAAAATGTCAATAATTTTAATATAAATAATTAAAAGTTACTGTACAAATGTCGTATTACAATTGACCTTTTTTTCTCGTCCCTTTTAACATATATAACATGTTAGTGTGACATAAACAAAAATTTCAGTACTTATCTTTTTTATATTTTTCTTCATAGAGGTTTACGATTGGAACCAAGAGAGAAAGTCACCGTCTTGATGTCTTGATATCTTTCTTTCAAGAAATATAAATAAACATCTTTATTCATCTTATTCTTAGATTGCAAAGACATTAATTGTCTATAAAATATCTCTTTCACTTTCACAATCAGCGAATCAGTACAGGTTGAGAGAGACACTCGGGTACCTGATATCGGGTGGTCCGAGGAAATAGGTGCCTTAAGAGGTCCGTTCTTATGACCTCACCCAACGGTAAGTAAAGAGGCCCCCTAGAAGGGTTGCGTCCCTAGTTTGGGTCCAGAGGACGTAACGTCCGTCTAAGAAATGATAGACTCGATGGTCTCCTTTCTACGATAAATATCCCTTTTAAGTCAAGTCAGTGAGTCAGTATAGGTTGAGAAACACTGGGGTACCTCATGTCGTGCGGTCCGAAAGGACAGGTAGTGGTTGAACTAGTTTGAGTACAGGTGACTCAACCACTATGGTAGGTTGGTAAAATAGAAGACAGTAGGGAAAGAGGAGGACGGAAGTTAGAAAGGGTCGTGGTCCCAGAGTTAGGTTACTCAGTCAAGGAGTGTAGTCAACCGGTTTCATGACCTCGAAGTCGAAGTCGTAGTCAGAAAGGTTACTTATAAGTCCTGACTAAAGGAAATCCTACCTGACCAACATAAAGGGACAACAGGTTCCCTGAGAGCTCTCAGAAGAGGTTGTGGTGTCAGTTTTCGTAGTCAAGAAACCGCGAGTCGAAATACCAGGTCGAGAGTGTAGGAATGTACTGGTGACCTTTTTGGTATCGAAACTGATCCACCTGGAAACAACGGTTTCATTACAGAGACGACAAATTATACGACAGATCCAACCAGTATAGAAAAGAAGATTCCTCGTTCGTAGAAAATTAAAGTACCGACGTCAGTGGTAGACGTCATAAAACCTCGGATTCTTTTATTTCAGACAGTGACAAAGGTAACAAAGGAATAACTAAACGGTACTTCACTATCCTGACCTACGGTACTAGTATCAAAAGACTTACAACTCAAAATTAGGTCGAAAAAGTGAGAGGAGAAAGTGAAAGTAGTTATCCGAGAAATCAAGGAGAAACGAAAGACGGTATTCCCTCCACCACAGACGCATAGACTCCAATAACTATAAAGAGGGACGTTAGAACTAAGATCGAACACTAAGTAAGTCGGGTAGTAAAACGTGCTTTGTGACATGTCAATTTACTCTTCCCACTGTTGTATGTCGGAATTGCATGGAGGAAATGGTTAAGACTTGGTCAGAAAAACAAGGTACAGGGTAAAATTGGTAACGAAGAACTGGACGTATGTCTGAAGAATCCTCCGTTCATTCCACCAGACCAAAATATCCCTTTACTTCGATAATTAAAAAATTTTATTGAGATAGTCGAGGGACTGTCTTCGGTCATTTTGAACCGAATGTATATCGTCCGGACGGAGAAAGACTGGTACTTTTGATCACTTCCGTGTGTTTTCTAGTCTCACTGTCGGTGGTTTGGGAGTGTATTAATTCGAGACCCGTACTTAGTCAGTAAGTAAGTAAGATACTTGATTTTTATTACGTATTTTCGAGAATAGTGACTAGATGAAAATAGAGATGTCCCCGAATCACCGTTGTCAACAACAACCCTCATAGTAAAGTAATAATTGGAATAATCACTCCTTTCAAGTTTCATTTTGGGATTTACTCATCAGAAGTTTTACTGTACAAAGTCCATGAAAACAAGAGGTCCCAGTGTTTACCTCTTAGGGTTCCTACCCCCTCGGACCCCCGACGGCAGATACTCCAGCGTGTCTCAGTCTGTACTGACTTCGCTGAATCGTCGTTATCGTCGTCGTCCCGCATGACTTTAAGGTTTAGAGTCTTGAGAGTGAGAAACCCTTTTTGGTCATGCGACCCGTGACTTCACTGACTGGGGTCTCAGACTAGAACTGGTACTGGCTTTCTTATTGATCCATTTGTCTGGTCAGGTCTCACCCTCTTCGATCGTTCGTGTAGCTACTTTAGTTACGATTGGGGGAATACGACCCCTTAAGGGTCACACCTTCGATTTGTGTTTACCTGGGAAAGGTTCGGAAGAGACGTCGATCAAGTACTGTGGACTGGATCTCAGATTGTTAGTCTACGTAGTATGGGACACTGACCCTTCATCCGTATCTTTCGAGAGGCACCATCGTTCTTGTCGACGTCTTCTAGACTCAAGGACCCGTCGTCGTACGTCCCGGTCTCTATAAGGTGTCGTGTTATGTGAAAGGGACACCAAGGAGTGACGTGTCGGAGGTGTGGACCAAAAGTCGGTATTATCGGTAAGATATTCGATGGGTTGTAAAAGTTTTAATGGAAAGACCGAATTTAGTCATCCAGGTCGACGAAGCTTCTGACCGTTAAGTCGGTTCCCTGTATGGAGTGAGTAGAGTCTGTACGAGAAGGAAACGAAAGGACGGAGTGTACTGAAACGGGAGACAGGGAAGGTAGGTCTTCATAAGAGGAAACGAAAAAGGTAATCAGTTTTGGGAAGGTAGAAAATTCTGGGTCGTATTCACGATAAAGGGGGGATTTATATTGTCGATTGTGAATTACTCGTGAAGGATTCTCGGTCCGTAAGAAGAGTAAAGTAGTAGTGTTTTTGTCGTCCTCCATCTATCGTCGTAATCAGAATCAAATGTCACGACCTTTGACATCGTTTTTAATTTATTTAACGGGTTCCTGTGTATCGATCATTCGTCACTACTTCGATCTTAAGTTTAGGTTCTATAGACTGAGGTCGAAAGACGAGAATTGGTCCCTTGTGGTTTAATGTCGGGTACTCAGTTTAGATGGGATGGTCTGTTTAGACTGAGAGTCGGACGAAAATATGTGGGAACGAGACTCTTGTCAAAAGTGTAAAAATTCACCAACCCCACCCCCTCCCCCCTTAGTTTTCATATTATTATGAAGTACCAGGTACTTTTAATATACTTTAAGTTTAAAGTTGTAGGGTTTTATTTTCAAAATAACTTCGTTGTATGTCAGAACACCGACGAAAGTACGATAATTGTCGTCTCGACTCATCGATGTCGTGTCTGTCATGTCGGTCGTTCGGGTGTTTCAGAGTTTATAAAAGACAGACCGGAAGTGACTTTTTCAAATTCTACGACGAAAATTGGTGATGTAAGATAACGGAGGAATTTTTCTGAAGGGACTAGGGACTGGAGAGGGTTTGACCTTATTTAGAAAGGGAAGGGACATAAATGTACCATAAACAAGAGGGAATATTGTCCAACAGATAAAACGAAACTTAATGTGAACTGAAAGAAAAGGAACTCGTCTGACGTTTAAAGAACTTCCGTCCTTCAGTAGAAAAAGTGAAGTCTAAGGAGAATAACGGAGTAAATAACAACGGTCAGTTATTTATGAACGACTAAACTTTTTTTATAACGTCACATTTGAAAATTTGTCTAAAAGGATTGCACTTGTACTTAGTGTCTTTAGTTAGTGTCTGCCCTGAGGTACGACCGTCTCACCTATTATTACCCGTGCGAACTAGTGATCACCACCCATATATTTAACCATATCGGAAAGACTTCCCCGTCAAGATGGAGCAAATAGATTATGGGACTTTCATACGTAAAAAATCCTGAATCTTAAGGTGACGACTTTGACACCTTTCTTTCTTCGTCTGATCACACGTTGTTACATTCGTTATTGTAATCAGTGTCCTCGATTGCATTAAGGACTTATGTATAGTGTACGATCCGTGTCTCGATTGAGGAAAGAAATCAAAAAGGGGATCAGTGTTAATAATAAAAAAATTAAAATCTAAAAAATTAACTCCATTGTGACCCAATATTGTAATGTATTCAAAGAATATATGTTGTAACATAAAGATGCAGATTTACGTGATGTCACAAGAGCGGTGGTCTTTAAATCAAAGGTAGGTAGTGTCATGTCAACTGGGAGAGATAAGTAGGATGGTCGGGGTGGGGGTGATGGGGAGACTATTGGTGATGAGAGAAGGGACGTAGATGTACAAAAAGAAACCAAACCAATTAATAAAACAAACAAATATAAGGTGGATACGTACTTTAGTATACATAGGTAGAAAGAGACTAAACAAAGTGAATGACTTGATTCAAGAAATTTATACTTCGGAGTGTTGGGAATCTTATTTGTAAAAATTCTCGAGATAAAATATCTACGACGACGACGACGATTCAGCGAAGTCAGCACAGTCTGAGACACGTTGGGGTATCTGCCGTCGGGTGGTCCGAGGCGGTAGGGACCCTAAGAGGTCCGTTCTTGTGACCTCACCCAACGGTAAAGGAAGAGGTCACGTACTTTTACTTTTACTTCAGTGAGTCAACACAGGCTGAGAAACGCTGGGGTACTTGACGTCGGATGGTCCGAGGAGACAGGTACCCTAAAAGGTCCGTTCTCATGACCTCACCCAACAGTAGCGGAAGAGGCTAAAATATCTACTCCTTTAATTTTAAGTTCTCCAATTTATTGTAACAGATTACAATCTCCTAATGTCTACTGAAAAAAAATTCCCCTTCTGATGTCAACTAATTAGACTATAATAATCAGAAAAGATTTAAATGTTGACATTATTCGTATAGAATATACACAGTAAAAATCCCGTTATTCTGTCGTGTCTCGGAATGAGGACGTAAGGGACGAGGAGAGGGTTGGAAACCTTCGAGTCCCTTTTATTAGGTGTTGTCTTGTTCGTTTCCAGGAAAAATTAAATGAAACGTTTCGTACCAAATTTTTTTCAGAGGTAGGAACTGAAACTGTGTCCTCATCATAAAGGAGTGTATTTACTCGGAACCCTTATTGTAAGACCTAGGATACACAAAGGGTATATCATAGGAAGTCGATCAAGAATACCAAACGGTTGTTCATTCATCTGTCTTTTAATACAACACTGAATATGACTTATTTTCTGAAGAACTATTACCTAAACAGATATTAATCTTGTCGAATTTCTCCTTCTCGGGGTGGGACGGACATTTATAGGTCTCAATGACGTACTGGAGTTTAATGATTCAGACCCTGAAAAAACCTAGGTACGAAAAAACGGAGACTAGGTTTTTGTGATCGTGTCCCGGAGGAAGGTATAGACGTGACTTAATTGTCTCTATGAAGGTTCAATCTAGATAATCTACGATTCTGTCAGTGTATTTGAAGGGTCTCGGTGTGGAATGGAGAAGACCGTGTTATTAATCACCCATGAACAGGAGTCTATTTTTCAACTTTTATTGGGTATAAAATTTACGTAGAAGAAGGCATTACTTGTCCCCTAAGAAACACTCTAAAAAAAACTGTGTCTCCCAGGTTGTGTAGGATAACTTGAGTTAGAACAGTTTCAACAGAACCTGGATTTTTCTTTACTCCTTTTTAAGGTTACTTAGTCAGGTTTTATTCATCGTACATTTGGTTCATTTTGTCTTTCTGTTTGGGATGATGTCCGAAGGTGAAATTAGTCAGGTCAATTGGTTATCGGTAAAGGATTCGTCAACGAATCCATCGTGTGAAAGTTTCCAAGTTAATTCTTACAATATAACTCGGACTGTGACTTCATTGTGGACGAGTATGCTGAGTGAACCGTGTACTTTATGATCGAACAGTTCATTAAAAAAGTACATATTTATAACAGAAGATTTGTCTGATGGTTAGAACCATATCCTCAACTCTTACAGTCAATAAGTTATACTCGGTGTATGTCTATAGTAAAAATGGAGATACCAGTTTCTTCTATGAAAGAGAACCCTTTTTGATAAATTGATTTTAAGATTTTTCTGTCGAGACGGTGAGCCAGTAAGTTAGTACGTAAGTTGTAAGGGAGACCCAGATGACTATGCGAAGGGACCACCGAGTCTACCATTTCTTAGACGGACGTTACGTCCTCTGGACCCAAGCCAGAGGTCCAGTCCTTCGAGGGGACCTTTTCCCTTGCCATTAGGTGAGGTCATGAGAACGAACCTCTTAAGGTACCTGTCTCCTTGATGTCACCCGATGTCAGGTACCCTAACTTTTCTTAGCCTGTACTGCTTTCACAGAACCATGTGTACGTGTTTATTCGGCGGATGATTCGATGTATTCCTATATTTCCTTGATAAGATCACCAGCTCACCGATTCTGAGACACGAGGGCTACGTTACCCGGACCCAAACTAGGGATCGATCCCTTAATGTGGGGTATACAGCGTTGATTTCTAGGTCGTGTCGGTTTATTTCTTTATTCGTCAAAAATTTTTTAATTCCTATATTTCTACTTCTTATTGAACCAGGGACGAGAATCTTGTCAGTGTCAAATAATACTTTGTCTGTTTAGAATTGTATTGTGTCACATACTAAGTTGTCAAAAATGAGTAAGTTGGTTATTTTAAATCTGTCGTGAGTAATAGACGGTCCCGTAGTGTCTCTATGACTTATGTGACCCAACCTGTTTTACAAACAGGTTCAAAAGGACATTCTCGGACTTCATTTTGGGATTACTTGAAAAACCGGTTGAGTTATGACGATCAGGAACAGAGGTTCCTTACAGTTCTGTTAATGTTATATCATACCATTCATAATGTGTCTACATTTGTCTCCGAAGACACCCTTGTGACTCCTCGATTGTTGGGTTAGAATTCTTGACCCCTTTCTAAAGGTCTTTTCCACTGTTTCGACTCAGGGTTTCTTGGTAGTTCTCAGTTTGTCAAACTTTTGTCCCAGTTCTGACAATGTCCATCTTGTCTTGCACTCTTTCGGGTCTCCACCTTTGTTGGTACCAGTCAAACCTTCTTGCCGTCTTCTAATTACACTTGCCCGACGAACCATGACTCCCACCGCATTCAGTCCGACAAGTATTCACGTTTAGTGTCTTTGATAGAACTCAAGGAAATTTGTCTATTCCTTACATGACCTTTTCGTTACCCATCGGAGTTTCTAGATTGTGTTTCCGGTTTTTTAGATCTGAGACTTTGATTCGGTAATTGTCCGATCCGTCAGTCTTGACGTCCACCTTGGTGAACACCACCGTCGTCCACCTCTGTGGCGCCAGTCATGTTGTACTCCGGTGGCGACGACGGTGACTAGGTCAGGAACTAGGAACTCCAGTGAGCGACGTCCAAGTCTCAGTGTGACGCAGTGTAAAGATGCGGGCTCGACGGTCCTTTGTCCCTTTTACTCATAGATTTGAAGAGTTATACACTCTATACTCTGTCCAGGACAGGAGGAAGGTCTGCGTTCTTTTCTTAAGCCTACGACCTGTCAGTCCTTTTTTTTTACGGGTGACATGCACCGTACCACTTTCTGATCCGATCTCTCTCTCCCTTCTGGTCTAGTACTTCTCGGCATAAATATATTAAGTCCCATTTCTTAATCCTAAATAGACATGAACCTCCTCACCCTCCCTCGTTGTATGTGTTGGACGTAAAATTTCGGTCCCTGTCATACCTCTTACCCTCCTCCGTCTCACCCATTGTCCTGTTGTACTCGTTTCGTTAAGACAAATCTCTCTCTCTACTTGTTTCACACATATTGTATTCCTTCTTCAGTGATCAACCGAGGTCCTTCTTCAAAGAGAGACACCAACCGTTTGGTCAAAGGGTTCTCCTTCTTCTATAGGAGACACGAGACGGAAGCCGTGGGTCAGAGCCAGACTGTGGCAAAGGGTACGGGGATTGTATGTGTTTACTGGGGTGCTTCCCTTTCATTGTCGACGACGAAGAGAAAAAAGAAAGGAAAAGTAAAAAAAAAGAAATTGTGGTAAATAACTCCTGAATCGTATACGAACCGTAAAATGTACGTCAAAGAGTAAATTTGAAACACAACCGGGGTATTTCCAATTTATAGTAGGAGTAAAATGTCTAGTCCTTTGTGCAAGTCCTTTTGACCCATGGTTCAAATGTAATGATCATTTATAGTTCTGGCCTCAAATTTAGTTTCGAGTGTAAGATAGGGAAAAAAGATACGGGTTGACGAACATCTTGAGTCATCTGCTTCCTGAGATAAATATACTACCTTCTGAAAAGATGCCCTGATCAGAGTTTCCGGTCAAATAGTTGAGATTTGTGGGTGTCGGGATTTTTTGTGATTCACCTTCTATACGGTGGTCCCCTTTGTTGTATATGTACCTTCGTTTTTCGAGACGAGGCTCCTTGTTCTTCACTAAGATACACCTAGTACACCACTTAATTCCGAAGGACTCTCCCTCACCGGACTAAGTACCGATCTTTTCGTTTGTGTCTGTCTTTAGTGTTTCTTGAAATATTAAAGTTATTCATTTATCGGAATCCTTTGGGGGGTAAAATCTCGTTTCTTGTCGGTCCAGTAGACGTCCGGTCTAGTCATGAAACGTCTTTTCTGCCATAAACCCCGTCTGGAGTTTCGTATCACTTTGTCGTGTTCCTTGTCATAACGTTTCCTATCCTTTCCTCTGACGTACTCGTTTCCGCCTCGTCCTCGTCGTGGGGTCGGTGCAAACCCCTATGTCGGTGTCCTACTTCTCCTGTTTTTGTTCCCTCTCTCTTTGTATTTCACTTGGAAGGTGGACGTCAAGACCATTCTATAAGTACAACAGACTTCTGTTAGTTTCTTCCTTGACATCGGATTCTCCCTTCCGTCCAAACACTTAGTTGACGTACGGCTGTTCCTGACTTCGGTGTTGCCAGTCACTCTAGTGCCTCTCCTTTGTGTTTCACTCTTCTCCCTACCTTAGTTTCGTCTCGGAGTTTCCTAAACGTGTAAATGTTTCACTCTCCTCCTGTCCCTAACGCTACTGACCTTCTTGTTAGGTTCGCTGTCCTCTTGGTGTTTCTGTATTTTTGACTCACTCGTTTGTTCTTCTTCTTCCAGACTGGTTGGGTCGTCAGAGGGGACAATAGGCACTCCCTATTCAAGGTTCGGGAGGTCACCTGTAGACTTTGGTGTACACAAAAAAAGGCTATGTATATTCAGAGACTATGTCAAATTAAATGTTTAATCCGTATTCTCTTCTAATTGTTATTATTATTATTTTTCTTTTTAGTATTTATTAAATAACATTATTTACAATGTACTGACACCATAGAGAGAAAGAGTTTTTATAGAATGACATGTTTACAATTACGAAAGAGGTAGAAATTCGTGAATAGTACATGACCCGGTACTGAAAACGTCAAAACTCTACGTTGTCCTTTTGATCGTCTTAAAGAAAAAGACAGAAGTGTGAAAGTGCCTATTTTCTAAGTAAGAACGGTTTGTATAATCGTTGTAGTCGTACAAAAGAAAGGAATAATTCATCTCTTCAAAGTGGAAAAGTGAATTTCCTTCGTGAAATTTCGAAGAGAACCCGGATAGACTGAACGGTCGTAGTGGTGAGAACACGAAATCCAGGTAAAAATTCATTTATTCTCAATGAACCATTAAGAGACCAGCAAGTCACCAATCCTGAACCTCGAAAGTGACGACACCGGGATCAAGTCAGGAATCAATCCCTTGATTTTAGGACGTTCAAATCAGGGATCAATCCCTTGATTTTAGGACGTTCACTGTACCGGTTTTTTTTTTTTTTTTGCCCCCCCCCCCGCCATGAACTTGTGTAAGAGTACACGAGTGACATTATGATACTGTCAGTTAAACTATTGGGTCTACCTATAATTGACTGATTGTCCACCCTGTGTGTCCTGTTTCCCTGCTAAGTACAGGACCCATCCTACCTCGTTTTTCCAAGTTAAAGTAGCGTGATGAGTCTTCTTATATGTTACTAAATACTTAAGAAATAAAGACCTTAAAAGATAAATTATGAAGTCTGGTGTCAACTGTTGTCCATTGACTTTGGTGCCTTTCTCTTTGATCTCCATTCCTCCCCAATGACGTCACGGTTTACGATGTCTCTTTAATTCTTTCTCAGTCATTCTTTTCTGTCAACGACCAAAACGTTGACTGACCAGTGATCAATCAATAGAAGTTCTGTCGGTTCTTTTCAGACACATATTTCAGTCTGTCGTTACCCTAGTCTTTGGTTCGTTTAAGAGGTATTTAATCGAAAGGGTCCTTTATTTGTCACCGAAAAACTACATTCACGTTCACGAGTCACAGAATGAATTAAAAATTATTCGACGAACAAACCGAATAATGAAGAGATATAAGATTAGACAGTTATGATAAGAAATCAAATTCTTGTGAGTTTCCATTTTCGCATAATTTACTACTGTAAATGTGGAAAATCTTTTTTCCGTGTTTTAGTCTAGTATGTCCTTTTCAGGTGTTGATTGTAGTATGAGTTTCCACTTTTTGACTTTCGAAAAGGAGATTCCAGTTCGTGGTCTATTCCTACGGGTGAGAGTAGTGAAGATAAGTTGTGTCAAGACTTTCAGGGTCCGTGTCTCTAATCCGTTCTTTACGCTTATTTTCCGTAGGTTTAACTTTTATTGCTTCGAAGAAAAGAAAGACTTTTCTTTTAATTCTTTTGTTAGACTAAACGTTATCGTAGTTTTTATGAGTCCTCATTTGACTTGGTTTCTACATTTTTCTGAACATGTGTCTTTTAATGTTTTGTAATGAGTTTCTTTAATTTCTACTGTATTTATTTACCTTTCTGTACGATACGAGCACCTGACTTTCTGAATTATGATAATTTTACGGGTGTGATAGGTTTCGTTAAACAGTGTCTAAGTTGTGTTAGAGGTATTTTTAAAGTTACCGTAAAAAAAAAAAAACGTCTTTGTTTGTTGTAATGGGATTTTAAGTATACCTTAGAGTTTCCAGGTGTTATCAAGTTTGTTAGAACTCTTTTTGTTTCCACCTTCGGAATATGAAGAACTAAAGTTTTGGATGATGTTTCTGTCATTAGTTTTGTCATGTATGCTCCCTTAAGGGACCGTAAGGTCACTAATCCTGAGGTACGAAGGGGACGTTCCCGTGGGGTGAGGTCACGAGAGCGGACCGTTTAGGGTCCCTGCCCCTCGGACCACCCGACGTCAGGTACCCCAACGCTTCTCGGCCAGTGCTAACTTGCTGAAGTGAAAGTGAAAAGTGAAAGTACGTAACCTCTTCCTTTCCCGTCGGGTGAGGTCACAAGAACGGACCTCTTAGGGTCCCTACCGCCTCGGACCACCCGACGGCAGATACCCCGGTGTGTCTCAACCTGTGCTGACTTCGCTGAATCGTCGTCGTCGTCGTCGTCGAAGGTGACGTCCACCGTACCCAAACTAAGGACCAACCCCTTCATTCCAAGACGTTCAGTAAGTCGTACTGGTTTTTGTTCTTCTTCTTTCTTTTCTCTTTGTCATACCATGACCGTATTACTGTCTATGTATCGGATTATTTTGTCTTATCTTTCGGGTCTTTATTTGGGAGTAAATATGAATTTCCGGTCAGAGAAGTTGTTTTTCCAACCTTTTAGACTTACAGGTGTACGTTGTCTTACTTCTACCTGGAATAGAATGTGGTATAAGTATTTGATTCAAGTTTTGCCTCATTTCTAGATTTACATTCTGGGTTGTCATATTTTGAGGATCTTCTTTGATATCTCCTTTTTGAAGTACTATGACCTTACTCGTCACTAAAGAATCTGTACTACGATTTTTTCGTGTCCGTTGTTTTCGTTTTAATCTGTTTTATTGTAGTTTGAATTTTCGAGGACGTGTATGGCTTTTCCCTTTTTTTTTTTTGTTGTGTGTTGGGTAGTTGTACCCACTTTGTCAAGAACGGTAGGATCTTGAATGTGAGGTCCCCTCATTATTCTATAGTTTGATATGTCGTTATTGTGTTGGTGGCTATACCACTTTTCACACCATTTTTTCGTTTCGTGTCTATTACAGCGTTCACATGTAATGTCCTTTCGACCAATCCAGATCTTACCCACCCCACGATGGACCTCTTTGGAGGGACTCCTTCACTGTTAGTTCGGCTCTGGAGGTGTACCAGCCCCTCCTTTGGAGTGTCGTCTCGTTCGTCGCACAGACTTCCGAGACACCGTTCTTCCCCGAGTCGTTAGACTCCTTCCGGTTCCACCGACGGGACTTCACTCGTTCTCCCTCCCCTCTCTTCCGATCTGTCCAACGTCTTCGGTTAGACTTGTACCCGGACACACAGTACTACTTCTACGACCTGAATGGATTTTTGTTGTCGTTCGGTAACTTCCCATACGTAAGTTATAGGTTACAATGGAGTTAATTTTATTTAGGTATTTGACTTTACCAGAGATCCGGGTAAGTTTGATATTTTCCAGATTTTTAGATGTTTGACCGAGGTCTTAAGATCAAACATAGTGTGTATAATTTAGTTATCAGAATATAAATTATTATTAACGACGATCACCAAAGTTCCACAGGTTTGGTTTCTATTACAGGTTCTTTCTTTATACATCTCACCAAGAATAAAAATGTATTTTAAAAATGAAATGTAGTTCTAAGTATGTATACTGCTTATTCTATGGTGGAGTTAAGACTAAGTTCCATGATTTTCATAAATGTTTTGATTTGAGTGTACAAGAGATTTGATCTTTGAAGTATGTTTGGGTCGAGTTCTGATTTCAACGACACCTTGTCTTTGTCAAGAGTTTTCTGTCCCTTTAACCAGTTACATCACGAAATCTTTGTCACCTTTAAAAAGAGTCTTTCGTAAGTATGAGAAACTAGTTATTAAGATGAAATTAATGAACAACAAGTTAGTTATGAGTAACAAGTTAGCTATGAACAACTAATAGGATTGTTCTCTTGGTTTCAGTCTATTTCTAAGTGGATCCTGTCAGTGATAATAAATTTTCTCACCCCCTTTTTTTTCAGGTGGTTTTTTTCCGTACCAATATTTCATGTTTTGATAATATGTTAGTGACTTATGGTGAATCATGAACCCACTGGCACTCGTTCGTAAATTGGGTTCCGGGTAGAGGAGTAGAAATTTTACCACCATTACTACCATGAATTGGATGTCTCAACTGTATTTCTGAAATAATCTTGTAGACAAATTTTGTAAATCATATACTTTGTGTTATCTGAGATTTATTTACAATCGTAGAAATATGAGTTCCAAAAAATTTTATAAGTTACTGTACCCTGTCCATGATAATTACAATTCACAAGTTATACTAGGGAACTTTTTGTTATATATTTTTGTAAAATTTTTTATTTCTGAACCCTTAAGGAACCGTCAGGTGTGAAATTGACGACTCGTGTGTACACGTTAGAGACCAACCCTTGACACTAGGGTGTTCGGTCTGTCACACCGGTGTTTTTATTTTATTTTTATTTTTGAGTTTTGCTTGTATAGTCTTACGATTGTCACTGACGGAGACATGCAATTTTGATACCTACTATGCATAAAAGAATTATTCAAGAAAAAAAAGAATTAAACTTATTATGGGAAAATAATAGAAATGTTATTTTTTGTTTAAAATTTTTATCATAAAATATAATTAATAGTCACTCTACGTTTAGTTTTGTGTCATTCGATACATGAAGGATGTGGCCTTACCGATATTATTTTTGTTTTACGACTACTCCTATACTTCCTTAACCTGGGGAGTCGGCGACGACCGTGTTTCATTTTACGTATCGACGTGACCTTTTGTTGAACTGTCAAGGAGTTTTCCAATTTGTGTCGCACCGGTGTATTGGGTTTAAAGTAAGGATCCATATATTGGTTCTTGACTTTTGTACGGAGACGTGTTTTTAACTTGTACGTGCGAGTGTCGTCATTTAAGTACCATTGGTCTTTCACCATTCTTTTGTTTTGTAGGTAGTAGGCTACTTACACGGTTGTTTTATACCATATGGGTATTACCTGATAAAAAGCCTGTACCTTTCTTTACTTCATGACAATCCACGATGTCGTACCTACTCGAAACTTTTGTACTACGATTTGCTTTCTTCTGTCTGTGTTTTCAGTGTGCCAGGGTCAGTGTAATGTATTCAGGTCGATCTCCATTTAGGTCTCTCCTTTTTTCATCTGATCACCAACGGATGTCGACTCCCCCTCCTGTCACGATTACCTATACCAAAAATGGTGGTTTTACATGTGAAATTTATATGAACATACCATATACTTAATATAGAGTGATTTCAACGATGGAATTTTTCGTTATGAAGACACTTATGGGACCGTGAGGTCACCAATCCTGAGACACGAAGACGTCCTCCGTGTCCAGACTAGGGACCAACTCCTTGATTCTAGGGTGCACGGGGTGTGACGTCCGTATTTATTTATTCCAATGAGAGGGAGAACTAATGACATTATTTCTTGACTGTGATTTTTTTTATTCTAAAGAAATCTGATGTAGTCAAAATCTAAATATAACAACCGGTGCCACAAGTTACTGTTTTTCAGTAAGTGTGAAGAGTCGTACCTTGGAGAAGTTAATGAGTCTTCAAAAATCAGGACATATTGAAACGTTTGTACTACTTTTACACCTCAGGTTGAACCGGTGACAAGATTTAATTATGATACATTGAAAGTTCGTTGTTACTTTCTTTTTTGTTGTGTCCGATTTCCTATCATTCTTAGTATATTTTCGGACCAAACCCCTAAAATTCTCGTCGTGGGAAGGATAGCCCGAAGGGTCACTGTGATTACCATTTCTTGGGTGGACGGTTTCGTCTTCTGAATTCTCTCCGTCCACGATAGGGACCCAGTCCTTCTAGGGGACCTCATCCCGTACCGTTAGGTGAGGTCATACAAACGGACCTCTTGGGTGACTGTCCCCTCGGACCGCGTTAGTCAGGTATCCCAACGTTTCTCAACCTGTGTTGGCTTCGTTGAATCGTGTGTGCGTGCGGGGGAAAGGATAATTTACTACGAACAATCCATATGTAAAGTGTTGTAAAACTCACGATTTCCATTCTCTTTAAACTTTTGAGTAAAATACCATCTTGATATTGATTCCCTGTCATTCGTAAACCCTTCTTTCATATTGCAGATCGGATTCTTTTGTCTTACGTCTGACGATGTCTCTTCTTTGTAATATAACTTTTTTTACCGAGAGACACATATAAAAAGAAAACATACACACTCACAAGGGTTTTGTTTTTGTAGTTTTTTTCCTAATGTAATCTTTCGTCATTTAGGGGGTTAATCCTGCACCGAATAACTGGTTCCTAATGACCAAAAATCAGTTTATCGGGTCTGGTTGGAAATGACACATGTTAGTCCCTTTTCTTGACTGTTGCTAAACCTACTTCTTCGGTTGATCCGATAATTTCGAGTACTTTCCAAATCTAACGGAGTATTGTGCGACTCCGTCTTGATCAAAAAACAACAAAAAAATTAATGCCAACACGACCTGAAAACAACGGCGTGTGTCCGAAAGAGATCGACGTCGGTCACCCTCGATGAGAAGTACCACCACGCACACGAAGAGTGACGTCTCATGTCCGAGTCACCACTCACCCGAAGTGGTCGACACCATGTGTCCGAATCGACGGGGAGTCGTGCACCCTAGAAGGGCCTGGTGTCTAACTTGGGCACAGGGGACGTGACCGTCCGTCTAAGACTAGGTGACATGATGGTCGCTTCAGAGTCTTGATCAAAGGTTACATCAGCTGACCCCAAGTTTTAAATTTTTCATTGTTATATGGTGAAAGAAGTTAATAAGTAACAGTCTATTAGGTCCGTGTCACAAAAAAAAAACAGGGGTTTTCCACCCCTCCTCGAGTGTTTTTAAGTTTTTAAGAAGGACCTACAAATGTCTTAGGATAAGAAATGAATTTTTTTTTTTTTTTTTCCTTAAGTTGTTTGTTCTTGTGTCAATTGTTAGTCGTCTCCGTTTTATAAGTTATGTACTTGTGTGTTCTAGTAGTAGACTTCAGAGTCCTTTCGACTTTTATTTAAGATAGTTACACTTCTTGTTACACTTAATAAGGGAGACTTCTTCGTTTATGTCTTTGGTTTACCTTTTTAATAAAAAACGTTTCGTTCAAAGTAATATCAAATAGAGAACCAGAGTTGGGGAAGACTCATTGAGAGAATCCGTTTCCGTCTTTTTGGAGAGTTTATTGACCCCCACCCCCCAGCTCCGTCCCCTCTTTACTGGTTTGACTTGTGACTCCTTGTGGTCTATGACTTCTTCTTCTTCTTTTTGATGTAATTTTGTCAACTCTTTCTTGGATTCCCTTGATCTGCGACCTACTCTCTCAAACTCTACTAGTCTTACCAAAAGTTTGGTGAAAGGGGACCGGGGATGATATATAGGTCATTGACCTTTTCATAATTAAGACGTTTCATCATTAATTAGGGAGTTATCATGTATGTCAATTTTCATGAGACCAGATCTTCACTTTACCGAATCCAAGTTTTGGATAGATGGGGAATAATCGATATAAGAGATAAAGCAGGACTCAATTTACCCCTATTCTTAAGGTCAATACGCAGTATCCCAATCGTACTCCTAGTTTAGTCTGAGACACACACACACACACGCACACACACGCACACACACATATTTTCGTGTATAAAGTTTACAAATTAGTAGTAAAGTATATAAGTAATGGATTGACTACTGTTAGAAATTCAAAAGACAATTGTGAGAAGTCAGTGATGACCGTAAAAAAAAGTTGGTTCAAAGTTTTGTTCCGTGGTTAGACGAGTTAAATTTGGGTGTAGTACCTTTGGAACCGACGAAATAAACCTGACTTTCGGACCGTTTTAAGGTGAGGTCCACCGATTCGTTATTATTTGTTCCCGAGTGACAAAGTAGTGTAGGAGTGAACGAGACACTTATTCTAAAAGGGGTTTCAATCACCGATTAAAACCTGAAGAACATGACGATATCAACGGGGCAAGTCAAGTCAAGTCAGAGAGTCAGCACAGACTGAGAAACGCTGGGGTACCTGATGTCGCGCGGTTCGGAGGATTAGGTAGTGGTTGAGGGTTTTGGACGAGTTTGAGTACGGGTAGCTCAGTCGCTACGATAGGTTAGTAGAGTAGGAGACAACAAGGTAAGAGGAGGGAAGTCAGAAAGGGTCGTAGTCGCAGGGAAGGTTACTCAGTCGAGAAACGTAGTCCACCGGTTTCATAACTTCAAAGTCGAAGTCGAAGTCGTAGGCAGGAAGGTTACTCATAAGTCCTGACTAAAGGAAATACTACCTGACCAAACTAGAGGCACAACAGGTTCCCTGAGAGTTCTCAGAAGAGGTTGTCAAATTTTCGTAGTTAACAAGGTGTGTCGAAAGAAATACCAGGTTGAGAGTGTAGGTATGTACTGATGTCCTTTTTGGTGTTGAAACTGTTATGTCTGGAAACAGTCATTATTTTATTAGAGAGACGAAAAATTATACAACAGATCCAAACAGTATATCAATGAGGGGGTCAATGTTTTGAAAATTTATGGACTTATGATTTTGTTTCTTGTAAAATTTTGAAATTTCGAGTCCCACAAATTTCTTTCAATGTAGTTCCTCTTGTTTTACACCATAGTCCCACGTCGTGGAGTTCTATAAGTTGGTACAGAGAGATAGATCAGAAGGTCGGGTGTGTTTAAGATCGTGACTTTTTGGTGTTAAAGGTCCAAAGACTCTGAAAGGGTCTTTCAGAAAGAAAAAAAAAATTAAAAATTCGAGTTTGTGTACGTGTGTCGTCCAGTAGTTTGTAAACGGTTTATATTCTGTATAAATGACACACTTAACAAAGACCAAAAATAAAACCAAATTTATTTGACTTTAAAAAAATTTTTCATTTTTATGTTACTCCAACATCATACAAAATTTGTGTAAAAATATAATTCATCCCTTCTGTTGTTCAAAAACAGATAAAGAAATTTCAGGTACTACGGTCTCACGATTGTATATATGAAATCCCAATTTTTAATCCCTCGATCCGTGACAAACAGGATGTCCATGTCTCTTTCCCCCAGGAAACCCAAACTGCCAGGTGACGTCTGACAGAACGAAGATCAAGTATGTCGGATTTGAACTAATTTTATCCGTGACTAGCTTTTCTCCCCCTCATATGGATTAGACTGGGGAATACACCCTAGACCCGTCCGAAGTATGCGATTGGTGAACAGGACGACAACAACGACAAGTCAACGGTTCAGTACAGGTCGAGAAACGTTGGCGTACCTGACATCGTGCGGTCCAAAGGGACAGGAAGTGATAGAGGACCTCAAACGAGTTTAAGAACAGGTGACTCAGTCACTGTGATAGATTGGTAGAGTAGGAGACGACGGGAGAAGAAGAAAGCGGAAGTTAGAAAGGGTTGTAGTCCCAGGGAAGGATAATCAACCGAGAAGCGTGGTCCACCGGTTTCATAACCTCGAAGTCGTAGTCGGTAAGGTCACTTATAAGTCCCAACTAAAGTAATTCCTGACCAAACTGGAGGAACGACAGGTTCCCTAAGAGTTCTCATAAGAAGTTGTGGTGTTAAGGTTTCGTAGTTAAGAAGCCGTGAACCGGAGAAATACCAGGTTGAGAGTGTAGGTATGTACTGATGACCTTTTTGGTATCGAAACTGATATACCTGGAAGTATACTTTTCACCACAGAAACGAAAAATTATACGACAGATCTAAACAGTATCGAAAAGAAGGTTCCTCGTTCGAAGAAAATTAAAGTACCGACGTCAGTGGTAGTTGTCACTAAAATCTCGGGTTCTTACATCTTAGACAGTGACGAAGGTGAAAAAGGCGTAGATAAGCGGTCCTTCACTACCCTGGCCTATGGTACTAGAATCAAAAACCTTACGACTCAAAATTAGATCGAAAGAGTAAGAGGAGAAAGTGGGAGTAGTTGTCCGAGAGAATAGAATCCCCGACAATTACCTTATATTTGCAAGAGTAGTGATGTCAACATAAGTTTTGGAGAACTGAAAATAAATTTAATTGCGTCTTTATAGTTTACCATTTGAGTCCTAAGACTTCGACAAGATTAATTAGTACCGATTCTGTTAGATTCTCTTTCTGTTTATGATATACAAGAGTCAAAATACATCTTATAAATTTTGTTACTTGAATCTTTGTTTATTCTCTTATCCTACCGTCACCAGTCCCCGACCTCCTCCCATCACCTTTACCCCGCTACGACTAGTTTCACATGTTTGAAGGTCGAAATTCTACTTTTTCCAGACCCTATATGACGTATCGTAACACTGTTATTGTTATGATGATGTATAAATTTCAATTCTCTGGTCTAGAATTTTAAATATCAGGGAGGTGTGTGTTTTTCCATTGATACCCTCCCTTACAATTGTGTTCAGTGGAATAACATCGTTAGTAAAGTGTTATATATGTACATAGTTTAGTATTACGATATGTGGAGTGTCACGATATGTGGAATTTAAATGTATGTAATCCATAGTCATTATAGAGTTATTTCGACTCCTTTATAAAAGATTTATTTTTCTTAAAGAAGTGTTTGGTTTTTTTTGGGAATGACTGAATATTATGTTGATATTCGTATTTACTCGATGGACTAGTTACTTGTCTTCCGTCGGGTTTTTCTTTTATCATATCGTAGTATGATACTTCTAAACTTTACAGTGTACATTCAAAGATATATGAAATTTTTAAAAAATAGTACTATATTAAGTGTATGGTTTTTTAAGTGAGAATTTCACATGTAAAATCATCATAAGTCATACAAGTGACCTCTTCCGCTACCGTGGGGTGAGGTCACGAGAACGGACCTTTTAGGGTACCTACCTCCTCGGACCTTCCGACGTCAGGTACCCCAGCGACTCCCAGTCTGTGCTGACTCGCTGAAGTGAAAGTACGTAACCTCTTCCTTTACCGTTGGGTGAGGTCACAAGAACGGACCTCTTAGGGTCCCTGCCCCCTCGGACCACCCGACGGCAGATACCCCAGTGTGTCTCAGCCTGTGTTGACTTCACTGAATCGTCGTCGTCATCGTCGTCATATAAGTGTCCAAAATGTTAGTAGTAATGATAGATTGAGATCTTGTAAAAATAGTGGGGTTCTTCTTTGAAGTTTGGGTAGTCATGAGTGAGTGGTAAGGGTGAAGGGAGGTGGAGACCGTTGGTGATTAGATAAAACATAGAAATACACAAACGGATAAAACCTGTAAAGTATATTTGACCTAGTATGTGATCCACCAAAAGGGTTCAAATTCAGAATGTAAAGTAAAACCACACCAAAAAGGGAGACGTCAAAGAAAAGATTCATTTCGTACTGGTTCCGTTACAAAATATAAATATATTTGTATGTGTGTGTATGTTTATTTCTCGTTTTTAACATAACAACTCCGAATATACTTTATTGTCAATGACCATGTTTCTTATGATGGATTTACTTGTCTGATATCAAAACTGTCAGAAACGACGTTTTAAAGATTTTTTATTTTACACTAAATTTTGTTTTTATGACTGGTTGTAAAACCGTAAAAGGTTTGGTGATTGAATTTAGTAATAATATGTACAATCAATGACATGAAACGATAATATTTTTCTATGATTTAATATTTTTCTTAAATATGTATATTTATCGATATTTTTAAAAAATTTAGTATCCTTTTTTATACAGTCATCAATGTCATAAATCCACTAACCTTTCATCTGAAAATATTACATAAAATAAAAATTAAATTTCCATAATAGTGACAGTGAAAAACTTTCTGTAAAAATTGTATATGGGGGTTTTAAGTGTGATATATAATATTTATTCGTTTTCATCCTTGAGGGTTGGGAATTACACGTATATACTAATGAAAAGTATAGATTTGATTTACATGTATTATACCTTTTCTACTGTCATTATATAACGAATCAATTTTTTTGTTTGACTTGAAATACATCGTACTAGGATAACCATGTCTTTATTTTGTGATACATAACATATCCATACACAGACGTACGTATATTTTACCAGTCGTTTATTAATTTTCAACAATGAGGATTTCTGAGTCCGATTTTTCCCTTAAATGAAAAATAGAGTATATAAACATGATTAACGGATAAATTATTGTTCGATTAAATACATTAAAAATTTCTGAGATGAATTAATAAAAAAAGCGACGTAGAACGTCATATAATCAAGGGGTTGGTCCCTAACTTGTGTCCGGTGTCGTCACTTTCATATCTCAGGATTGGTGACCTGACGGTCCCTTAAGGTTCGAAAGTATTGAAAATTTAGTGTTTACAAAAATTAATTTACACGGTAATTAAATAAAAGAAATTTTTTTTATTTTCTTGTAATTTAGATTGTTAAATTACACAGTTAAAAATTGATAGGTTTGGTTTCCTCTTGAGTTTACTCCGTCTTTTATGGTCGTCCAACATAAACCGAAGGTTTGTGGATTATCAAATATCGTAGGAATCAGTATTGCATAGTCTCTTT
This sequence comes from Capra ibex, assembly GCA_006410555.1. NCBI lineage: Eukaryota > Metazoa > Chordata > Mammalia > Artiodactyla > Bovidae > Capra > Capra ibex. The sequence goes on along the minus strand of SJYO01033645.1, from coordinate 24,239,168 downwards.
TGTAGGTGCACCATGGGTCTTTTCAGGTCCTACTTTTGAAACGACATATTATAGATATTTCATATCTATAAAATGGTGTAGTATAGGTACGAAATTGTTAAGACCATGTACACCTTGGTCTTAAGTTTTGTTTTTTAGTATAGTACAGTTTAGGTACGAAATTGTTAAAACCATGTACACCTTGGTCTTAAATTTTTCTTTTTTCTTTTCGAGGGTTTCTCTTCTGTCCATGTCTAATTGTGTTTTATGTCAAGAATTATAATTTTTTTCTCGGTTGACATTTTTATATCTTGGTTCCAAATCTTCTGTGACCTCTTCTCTCTCTTTCTCCTTCGTGACGGTCAGAGAAGAAGTAAGACTAAATAGAGCTCTACGAAGTATTGATTCGAGGAATCCCTTGAGTGGTTGTTCCCACACACCCCGGGTGGACTTTGCACATTGGACTTGTGGCGACATTCGTCCTTCTCCAATCTGAGTATGGAAAAGGTTTTACTTGAACAAATTTATTCCGTACATCGGGACTAACCTCTGTCCAGGGAGCAGTAGTAGGGACTTCACGAGAAGTTCCCGTTGGCCCAGCACACCTTGGAAGTCGTGGCACGTGTCCAATACCCTTTCCTGGACATGCCCTCTTTCTCTCGTCAAATCTCGTAGGTGATTCGTCGTGCACCGTGAAGTGAGAACCTTGTGTCTACCGACGATGGGACCCCTCTCTTTCTACTTTTTATTTGACGGTCGACGGTCCGAGGGGCGAACAGTAGCTGTCCCAGAGTAGGGGAGAAGTCAAAGCCAAGTGCAGTTTGCTCAGAGAATGAACGGATGTTACTCGGTCCGAGGTACTTTCTAGACATCATGAGGACACACACAATCAGCGAGTCAGCACAGGCTGAGAAACGCTGGGGTGGTTGATGTCGGACGGTCTGAAGAGACAGGTACCTTAAGAGGTCCGTTCCTATAACCTCACCTGACGGTAAGGGAAGACGTGCATGAGGAACATCCGTAAATATTTAACCGGGTGCAATCTTTCTTTTTCCCCTCTTTCTCGTTCTTTTACACAAGTCTGAACTTGTAGAGGGGTTCGTCTCGTCACCGACAGTTAATTTCGACATTGTCTTTTGTGTTCCATGACTTCTCGACGTCGACCCCCGAGAGCTATTCCACCGGTGCGGTCCGGCCGGGGTTGGAGAGAGGTGAAGTGAAGAGAGAAAACAAGTTGTCTTTCCGGTTCAATTATATGTTTATATAGTTTATAACTAATCATTAGAGATCAGTAGGTTGGTAGAGATATTGAGGTACTATTCAAAAGTCCTACTCATAGCAAGTCAAGTCAAGTCAGCGCGCCAGCACAGGCTGAGAAACGCTGGGGTACTTAGCGTCGTACGGTCCGGAGGGACAGGTAGTGGTTGCGGGACTCAAGTGAGTCTGAGCGCAGGTAGCTCAGTCACTACGGTAGGTCGGTAGAGTAGGAACCAGCAGGGGAAGAAAAGGACGGGGGTTAGGGAGGGTCGTAGTTTCAGAAAAGGTTACTCAGTTGAGAAGTGTACTCCACCGGTTTAGTTTCCCATATTTATACTTTTCTCTTTCTTTAGTTCACGGACCAAATTTTTATATAAATTTTTTAGTTATCGTTTTTATAGAGTCCTCAGTGGTTTTACCGACTTTTATAAAACATCTCTTAAACGCAAGACCAGAACGGTATCAGATTTACGTATGAAATTGTAAGTCCATCAACTCAATCGTCAAACCCGATAAACTCATGACTGACACAAAGTATAATTCACTTTTAAAATTTTATTTTGAATTTAAGGAAGGTAAAGTAAACACGTAAGATTTGTCCAGTTTAATATGTCGATTCAGCCATGAAGGAGATTGTGTCTTAGAATAATCTACAATTTAGGGTCCAATTTTAGGAGGGACAAAAAGAGTCGGGATGGGTAAGTTAACGAATTCTTCGGTGTAGGTGGAGTTACTTATGAAGGTTAAGGTAATTCGTTCAGTGAAAAAAGACGTATGTATATAAAGTCAATCCTAAAAAATGTTAAATTTTTTAATTAGGTATTTTTATTGTAAACGTATAGAAGAAAGATGTAAACAAAACAAAGAGTTTCGAAGTAAATACACCTCTAGGAAAAGATGTACGAGACGACCGAAATTCCTTCATTCATTTCACTTCCTTCATGTGTTTACCAATATTTACTTCATTAATTCTGAAAATAGTCGGGATGTTTCGTCCGACACAAAGAGTTCATTTGAGAGATAAACGATCATCGTGTCGTGTACTTTTCCCGTGCCACCTCGAAAATGACCTAGAACGTGGTGTCAGTCTTTTAGGATTTATCTGTAAAGGAAAGAAATAAATGGAACATTGTGGATGTCTCATTAATAGATAGAGGTTTCTCCAAAACACTTCTAGATGAAGTTCTTATATTTCACGAATTTTTGCCGTTGTGTGACACCTTTATATCTTTTTATTTCTTGTGTCAGGAGAATATTCCGAGTTTTCAGAAAGTCTAAAATTTTAATAAACCCTGAAATGGGTTCATTTTTGAGGGTTGGTGTCCAATTGGATACCATATAGGTATTTTGTAATTCTTGTTACTCCTTGAATGACACACATCACTATACTTTTCTAGAGGGTCCACGGAATTCACTTTTTTTTTTCATGGATTCTGATGTATGTCACACGAAGATACATTTTCTTTTTCCTTCTTTTTTTTACTTTTTGAGATGTTCCTATATATTCTTTGTTTATTGTCACCTCCTTTTTGATCAAACCAAAGGGAGAAATAATTCAAGATCTTTTTTTTTAAAAATGGATAAGTTTTTTACATTATCGATAAAATTTTTAATTCGTATATATGTATGTGTGTGTAAAAAGAATTACCGGTCGAATTCGAGTGTAATTTAGAAAATTATAAATAATTTTTTTTAAAAAAAATGAAATAAACCGATGTGACTCAGAATCAACGTCGTGAGTCCTAGAAGTTAGAAATGACGTCGTCCGTCCTAGAAATCGATGCCGTACGTCCTAGATCAAGGGACTGGTCCCTACCTTGGATCCGGGGGACGTAACCCTCGCACCTCAGTCGGTGACCTGGTGGTCCTTCATGGTGTGTCGATTTGACTGAATAGAAGCTTGAGATGTGAAATAGAAGATGTAATTGAATGGGGGATTTTTAATCCATATTTTCCCTCTGTATAAGGTGTCGTTACATGGTACTGATTACCTACTTATTCCATATTCCCGTTATTTACTCAAGTCTTTCTTATCACACACGATGTTACTGAAGTATATAATTTACTTTACATTGGATCCGGAATTTTATTCCTCTCGAAAAGCCATCCTTTCCCGAAGGGACCACCGAGTCTACCATTTCTTAGACGGACCTTACGTCCTCTGGTCTCAAGCTAGGAACCCACTCCTTCTAGGGGAACTCTTCCTTTACGGTTGGGTGAGGTCATAAGAACGGACCTCTTAGGGTACCTGTCTCCTCGGACCGTCCGATGTCAGGCACCACAGTGTTTCTTAGTCTATGTTGACTAGCACTGATGGTGAAAGTGACAGTGAACCCTATCCTTTTCCCGTTGACCTTCCAAAAGGTCTATCTCCCTATTATACTCTTTTCATTGACTAATTACGTTTTAAGAGACCCATGTTTTTCCTCTGTGGTTAGAGAGGGTATGGGTAGGGAAAGAGACGGAAACCCAAAGTGTCTGGGAGGTTGATGGCATGACGATCTCCGGAATCTACGATATAACAGTGGGAATGTCTACCACTCATGACCGAGTTTCTCTAATTTAAACAAAAAGAACTGATTCCACTGTCCTTTTGACTCTGATTCAGTCCAAAACATTTGGGACCAGGTTGTGAGAGGTCATTATTCTTTGTATTAATACAAAGGTCAAAAGATTTTCGTTGTAGAAACACATCCACGAAATCAAGTTGGGTCACTAGAGTGACTTCTAAATCTAAATTTGGGATCTGAGGTTGGTACCTATTAATTTGTCTTGAAATTTTTTTATGTCCCTATTGACTTAAGTTCCTATTAAAAGAATTGGTGGAATAAAATCAATTCGTTTGACACTCTCTCCGTAGTCTAATATAATTTCCTGGGACCTCCTCCTCTGAGCTCATGGGTGACATGAGTACACCAGACAAGGACCAGTCACCAAACGGTAAATGGGAAAATTTTATAATCTTATAAAGCGACGAATGAACGAATCAGAGTCATGGGAGTGACGTTTTACTTCTCAACCACTGAACAAAGATTTTGATTACAAAACTTTTCAGGTTAGGAATTGACAGTTGGTTTTGAGTAAAGTACTTAAGTTGTCTTTCTTGATATCAAATCTAGTCTTTAAGTCGAAAAAAGTAACAATCATTCCAGATCTTGTCCTTTCAGGAGAAATTTGTTTCATCGTTGTCATAGAGTTTCAAAAATTCATTTTCCATAATTTTTTTTTTTTCTCCTAAGAACTTCCGGTCTTATATTTGATCATTGTTCTGTATTTTAGAGGTATTTGAATGTGATTTTTTTTCACATACGTCAACTACGAGAAAATCTCATCTGAGTGTGATAGGTAATCAACGAAAATCAGAATGGGGACCTCTCATCTGTCATGACGAAGACATGTCTACTTCGATTAAGTCTCTACTCCTCTACAGAGGGTTTAGTGTATCAAAAACTACGTCACTTTACTCCTGACCTTGGGTTTGGAATGTGAGACCACGGGAAAGGTACGGGATGATGGAGGGGAAAGGAGCACCTGTTTGTCTCTCGGGACTGGTATGTTTTCACTGGACACATGACGCCGGTACGCACAGACAATAACGATTCCCTTCACTCCCTGGGCACGGGTGGTCCAGTCAAGAGGTCGTGGGTCGTTCTACCGATGTCGATAAATCACCTCGCTTCAATCTAAGTTACCATTTCTTGGTGTAGACGGATCTTTAGACCCTGGTGAGAGAAAGACCCTCGGGAGTAGAGGGTTGTGGACGGAAACCCCTTTTGACAAGGTTCTCAATGGTAGGAGGAGAGGTCTACTCTTTTGACCTTTTGTCTACTCCTGGTTTCGGTAGTCCTCCTTTATCCTGATGTACAAGAACTGAACATTTTCCTGACGGGGACTTAGTGCGATTAGTGACATTCAAAGAACTCTTTCAACTTAAATAGGATGAAGTTTACGGACGAGGAGGTTTCCGGTAAGAAAGTTGTGGGTGTATTAACGATTCGTTGAAACCAGAGTAAGGAGCTAGGCTTCTTATTTGATAACAATGATGTTATTTTCTAGGTATAGGTACGGTCCGGGAGTAGTAAGGTCAAGGAAGCATCGACAGACGGTCACGAAGACGTCCCGGAGACGGCTGTTCTTTACTGATTGACGAGGACACCAGCCAAGGACAAGTCACCAAACGACAAATGGGAAAAATTCATAAAATGAGGTTGATAGTACCTTTCTTTGGTTCCTACTACTTGCTGATGTGTCACAAAATTGTGTGTTTTCACGGATTACGAGTGGGAGGAGGGAGGGTTTCTACGTCTCTAATGTTTCAAGAGACTTTTCTTGCGGGGCGGGGGGGGTCGCGGCTGGGGGTCAGTGTGTGGTAAAGGGAGATGTCCTACACGCATTACCCGTTTTAAGTTGTGACTTTTTTTCTCCCCGCCTCTAGGGTTGTTCGAATAGAGTTCCCTGTGTTAATGTCTTGATTTTAAGTATTACCCATTAGAAAAAAATTTCGCACTTTTAAGGACAGACTAATTATTTTAAAGTTCGACTACCGCTTAATGGTCTTTTGAGAAGGATTGTCTTACTGGTTAAAGGATGGGTACGATACGGGACGGAATTCTCGTAACAGGATTATCTTTAGGGTGGGGAATCGTGTTCCTGAGCAAAAGGGAAAGGACTGTTATAGAAAAGCAGGACGAACAGTGACGAATTTCGGACGAACGAAAGAGAATTTAATAGACATAATATACGTCGGAATCTTTAGAGTTCCAGTAGAGACTGAGTTCAGGGACTTACGTTAGTTAGTGGTAGAATCGGTGAAGATGGTGTAAGTAGAAGTTCCCGACGAATGGAGTGCAAGGGTGGAACAGATTTTCAGTATTTTTCGGATGTTTTCATTTTTGGTTCCTCCAAATACGGGAGACCGTTCGGTCAGGGTGAAATGGAAAGTCGGAATAAAAAAGGGTGGGAAGACGTGGTTGACATGTTTTGATCGGTTTGTTCAAATGTGTCTTGTGGAATCCCCGAACGGGTCACCGAGTCGTCATTTCTTGGGCGGACGTCACGTCCTCTGAGTCCTCTGTGAGTCCAAGTTGGCGACGTAGTCCTTCTAGGGGACCTCCTCCCGTACCTTTGGGTGAGGTCATAAGAACGACCTTTTAAGGTACCTGTCTCCGCGGACCGTCCAATATCAGGTATCCCAGCGTTTTCCCAGCCTGTGTTGTCTTCGCTGACTCATGTCGTGTAGTTCGTTCGGGACATAGTGAAGGGACAGGGGGAGGTCCGGAGACGAGGTTGGTGGGGATGTGGAGGTAAAGATGGATTATATTTACGGTAAGGAAAGGTTTCGGAGGTGGTGAGTTTTAGTTCTGCCAGAAGGGGTAAGACGTAAAGGGTTCGTGAGACATAAAGAATAAAATGTGAGGACGTGTACTAAATGAGAGAGGGTATTCTGATTTAAAGACTTTCCAGGTACAGAATGGGTGGGAACGTAAGGGTCTCATGGATCGTACGATGAGTCTTGCGTCTTCCAAAAGTTATTTACGACTTGTTTAAGGAAGGTTTTTAGGAGGAAACTGTCCAAATTGGTATTATTCAAATCGTCACTGTCGTTAGAATCCTTTATAGGATAGAGAAGTAAAGTAACTATTTTTCTGACTCCGGACTCTGAACAGATTCGGTGTTGTGTGACAACGTCCAGTCCTTCGTTGTCAATCTTGACCTGTACCTTGTTGTCTGACCAAGGTTTGTCCCTTTCGTTATGCAGTTCCGACATATAACAGTGGGACGAATAACTTGAATATACGTCTCATGTAGTACTCATTGTGACCCGACCTACTTCGTGTTCGACCTTAGTTCTGACGGTCCTCTTTATAGTTATTGGAGTCGATACGTCTACTGTGGTGGGAATACCGTCTTTCACTCCTTCTTGATTTCTCGGAGAACTGTTTTCACTTTCTCCTCTCACTTTTTCGACCGAATTTTGCGTCGTAAGTCTTTTGCTTCTAGTACCGTAGACCAGGGTAGTGAAGTACCGTTTATCTACTCCTTTGTCACCTTTGTCACAGTCTGAATAAAACCCCCGAGGTTTTAGTGACGTCTACCACTGACGTCGGTACTTTAATTTTCTACGAACGAGGAACCTTCTTTTCAATACTGGTTGGATCTGTCGTATAATTGTTCGTCTCTGTAGTGAAACCGTTGTTTCCAGGTAGATCAGTTTCGATACCACAAAGATCATCAGTACATGCCTATACTCTCCACCTGATATTTCTTTCGACTCGTGGTTTCTTAACTACGAAAACTTGACACCACAACCTTTTCTGAGAACTCTCAGGGAACTGAGAGTCCTCTAGATTGGTCAGGGAGGATTTCCTTCAGTCAGGACTTGTAAGTAACCTTCCTGACTACGACTTCGACTTTGAGGTTGTGACCGGTGGACTACACTTCTCGACTGCGTAATCTTTTCTGGGACTACGACCCTTTCTAACTTCCGTCCTCCTCTTCCCCTACTGTCTCTTACTCTATTGACCTATCGTAGTGACTGAGCTACCCGTACTCAAACTCATTTGAGGCCCTCAACCACTACCTGTCCCTCCGGACCGTACGACATCAGGTACCCCAGCGTTTCTCAGTGTGTACTGACTCTCTGACTTGACTTGACTACTCATTGTTTAGCCTTGGTTCTTGGGTTGAGAGGATTGACGGACAGGGTGTCAGTTCGGGACACGACCTTCGCAGTAGACGATGGATCAGCGTAGTGAGTTCTGAGTGAGAAGTAGTTGAGGTCCTTAGGAAGTGACGGGAGAGACGGGTGACTTGAGGATAAATCGTGAATGTACTTAAGACGAAGTATGTGATCGTTATAGAGTTTATGGATTGACACCGAGTCTCTCCCTCCTTTGGGACGGATTTTGACAAGAAGGTATAGGAAGTCACTGATCGTCTCCCAGTTCCCTCCTGAGTTATCCTTATATTGTGAGTGTCTGTGTAATTCCGCCCTATCGATTACGTTTTAGTGGACGACGTTACGACAGGTGTCTTGTGTGCGGTAATTTGACGTCGTACCCGAAGGGTCCACCGAGTCACCACTTCTTAGGGGGACGGGTACGTCCTCTGGGCCCAAGTTAGGGACCCAGTCCTTCTAGGGGACCTCTTCCTTTACCGTTGGGTGAGGTCGTAAAAACGGACCCTTTAGGATACCTGTCTCTTCATACCATCCGATGTCAGGTGTCCCAACGTTTTCTCAGTCTGTGTTGAGTCGTTGATTTGTTGTTGCTGTTTGATGTCCTATACGGTGACCTAATGTAAAATTTATCTGATAGAAATTTTTCAATAAAACTTATCAAGTGATTAAACCGGGAGAAGTCTTTAATCTTTCTTTTATGACCATTTAGACTGGTGTACTTTCAAGAATTTAAAGGAAAATTTTTCTCTGTGGTATTTGTTTTTTTCCGATTATCGAGGTTATGAGTTTAATGAGGATCTTTAATAATTCTTTGCTTGTGGATTAAAATTTTTACCTGTTGTCTGTACTTATCCTTTAAGTGTTTTCGTCACTGATTAATGATTATTAATCAGTAATCGTTGCTGATGATTATTAATCAGTAATAATCATTACTGATTATTTATATCCTTTTCTACGAAATGAAGTGATCATTAGTTGTATTATGTGTAATTTTTTCGTTGATGAAAAAGCGGACTTTTCGTTGAGGACCGTAAACTCGTCTGTACCCTCTCATTTTTAACGGTTGTAGGTTATGGTCTCTTCCATATCTCGTTCAAAAGAGGTGGTGATGACTGTAAAATCTGGTCTATTGAGAAACAACCCCTCGTCCCTCTTCACAGGATACGTAACATCCTTCAAAGTGTCGTAGGGACCGACTTTGTGGTTTTGTAAAGTTTATAGACACTCATCATTTCGTCAATTTATTTCGTACTGAGTAGTTGTGTCATTTTGTCGAGTATCAGTAATATTTCTTACTACCACAGACACTGATACACGTAACTGTACCTTTGTACTGGGATTGTGTGACTAATTCTTTTGTCCAATGTTTTCGTATACTTTATCCTAGGACAAATGGATTTTCTTATATATACATATACGTGTACACACGTGCGTACATATACGAAGATTCGTCATTCCCTCTACCTTCTTCCTATCCCTCCCTGTTTCTTTACAATTTTCCTATTAGTGACGTTTCCATTGACGTAGACGGAAATGACCATCCTAAGGTCCACGAAAATAGAAACAGAGATATGAAATTCCATGACAAACTTATAAGATACATGATAGAAATTTTACTCTTTTCCACTTCGAAAATATAAATACATCTTAAATTTATATAAATACATTTTAATAATTACAATTTACTTAAAAATTTTTAAGGTCGATCTTTCGTGGTTATTTTAATATACTTCTCTAGTGACATCCTGATATTTCAACTACTTTAATTAAGTGAAATCAGTAGGTATTTCTTGATACGAAACGGTACGGAGAACTTCTTCGGTGTGACACCCGTTGTTTCAGAGGGATAGACTCGTCGGAGGAATCTAAGGTCGGAGGGTGACCTAGTGTCGTATTTGTTTACAGAAATTCTTCTATTAAGTACATATTCTTCATTCGGAGACAAAGAGGGTGATGAGACATTCGAGGAATCTCTCTCCCAGATATCAAATAGATAGGACATTATGATTTTGGATTACTTTACGGTTCTTCTGTCACAGACTACGGATGTTTACAAACGATTTACTCAGGGTAAATTCTTAAAAGAAATAAAAAAAACCAAATCAAAGTAAATCGAACAAAGAGGAATTAGATCTACACCTAAAAAATTGACATGAAGTGATTTGATGGTCGTATAAGAAAGGTCTTTCTTAAAAATTAACCTTAGAGATTAAGTCTATTAAAAATTTCGAATTTTTTTTTTTTGAGATATGTTATGGAGATAATCAGTGATTGTGAGGGTCTCAATCGTCCGTAATGAGTAGACTGGACTCTGAATCATTTCGTCAGGTCAAAGAGTTTTAAGGTCCTTTCTAAAAACTCCTTTCCTGAGTTCTCTTTAATTGTTCACATACTCTCTCTTGACATGTCATCTTCTGTCTCTTTGGTCCATCAAATTAAATCATATGAGAAGAGGTTCTCTAGACTTCGGTATCACATGTGGGTTCCACTACTGTTTTTTCTAGTGTTTAGACTCCCAACTGGAGACGACAGGGTAGGAAACTGGTGAGACCGGGGAACAGGGGAGATCAGTGATATTATACCGAAGAAAGATAGGGATAGTCCCAATATTTTAACGAAAGAGTTTTTCTGAGACACCGTCTGTGTCTCGACGTCGTGAGTTCTTTCCTTGACTCCGGGTCGATGTTCCTCATCGATTCCAATCGTCTCGGAGGTCGACAATCATGGAGGCCCCAAGTGGAGTCGGTTACTGACTCGTTCCGTCACTGTAGTAAAGAGGGGTCCCACCCATTGGAGGTTCTCCGGTAGAAACGAGGTCTCGAGGACCAAAACAGTTCAGGTACAGGATCTAACTATCGAGGAAAAGGGTTAGGACGAAGGAGAGAGAAAAAGAGGAGGTAAGCACAAAGAGGGGTTATTGGGAGACGTGAAGGTCGAGACAGAGTTGTAGACGAAGGACCTCTTGGGTTGGACCCTGTCTGTAGAAGATTTGTTAAGTGAGAGGGTTCAAGGACCGTCAGCCCTAGTAGGAAAGGTGAATTCTGAAAGAACCAGCGTGCTGTATGATCGAGATGGAACGAGACACAAATACCCAAGTGAAGGGAGTGGGAAATAAGAGGTAAGACCTGTAAAAAGTTTCGGGTTAAAACTCGGGAATCAAGAATTTTTCACGAAATTAAGACTGTTGTTGTTCAGTGGAATTACTGAGGGTCTAGGGAAAGATCAGAACTGGAGAGTTGACTCGAGGCCAAATATAGTGATTATAATTTCTAAAGGTCCGATTTAAACAGAGTTAGGTTTTTTAGCTTTCCTATCAAGTAATAGAAAGAGGGGGTTTTGTCCAAAGGGTGGGACTAAGACTGACACCATGGTGGTAAGGGAATTGTTGGTTTGATACCTGAGAGGAGAACATGAAAAAATATATCAAACAGAATAAAGACCTAGGTTAAGTTAGGGGAGGGGGTCCCAGTTAGGGAGAGGAGTGGCTGAGCACGGAGGGACAACCACTTTCTAATTGGTCTCTGCCACTCCGACCCCCTTGTTTCCGAAGGACGGGAGTGGTCGTCCAGGGTAAGAGGGAAGACTCCGGGATTGTCTCTGGTGAGTAGTCCTATGCTGTACCATTTGTGTAGTTCGACTGCTTCAAGTTAGTCTTCCGATTCTGAACTTCTAGAACAGACGATAAGGTGTAAAGTGTTTACGCGTTCTACTTCGAGCCCTTCTTCTTTGGAGGTTCCCAGTGTGTGTTTGTTTTCCGTCTCTGTTCAGAGGACTGAGGGATTGGTCACGAGAGAAAGAGGACTGTGAAAAAGGAGACAGAGGTTCCCTAAACGAAAGGTTTAGAAAGTGGTGTTTACGCGAATGACTCCTCGACGTGTGTAAGGAATCCCAGTCACTGTTGCCTGATAACGACATCTTCGTAAGAGACTGGGTTACGGAGGTTAGGAGTGGTGTCGATTCATCAAGGGAAGGAGACACAAAGGGTCGTGACACATGAAAGAAATAGAGTAATATAGACCTGACAGTCAAACGACTATGCAAAGTGAGTGTTCTGAAGTTCGAGGTACTCTCATCCCTCGAACAACCAAAACTAAGGGTCCCGGTGGTGGGGTCAGATCGTGTGTAGTTAGAAATGTCGTCAGGGAGTGAACCAAGGGGTAGAGGTCGGAGAGTGGAGCATAATAGTGTGGGTGTAGTACTCTTTTTAGAGTCTTGAGAGAGACAGTGCATAGATGGGAGGTTTCAAATTATTGAAGGGGAGAAATCTCCTAGTCAAGATTTGATGAGTAAGATTGTATCAGTTGTTTATGTGTAATTAGTAAATAAGACATGTTCTTGTTTTAGTAGATTTTACATTAGGGTAGAGGGAAATTTAGGACTAAAAGGTGGTACAGAGTTTTGTTTGTGCGATGAGTTTCATAAAGGAATAGCGAGTGTTATGACGTTCAAAGTCGAGAACGAGAGTACGTGTCCCGGTGGTGGTATCGACGGTAGAAAGAAACTGATATGACCTGTTCTAGTCGGGGTGAGGGAGGTCTTCGTCGACTGTCAGATGGAGAAGGTATTTTACAAAACAGATGTTGACACACGTAAAAAAAGAGATAAAGGAAATTTGAAGATGTCGTCGAGGTAGACTGTCTTTGTCTTACGTTTGATGTTTACCTTAATTTCAAAATTATCGATGTAAAATTTTTACATGTTTCTACGTTTTCCAATTTTTTTTTCGATTGTAATTTAAATGATTATATAGGTTTTATAATGTTGATGTTGTACATTAGGTACAAAAATTTAGAAAGTTTCTCGACAAAATGTAAGGACATGATTCAGAGACTTTAGGTCACATATAAAATATAAATGTCGTGAAGAGTTAAACCTGATCGACGAAAAAGTTACGAGTTATCGGTTTACACCAATTACCGATTACATGACTTGTAGTATAAGGTATCAATAAAAGGTGTGAACATCTGGACCGAATATATAATTGAAGAACATCAGTAAAGTACATAACAGAAGAAATGATTTGGTGTACGAAGAGTTACATTCCCCGTTACCACATATTAAAAGTGAAGGGGTCTCAGGTTCGTTTTCCATACCTAATTTTGGAAGTTTAAATGTACGACGAAACGTCTAATCAAAAGAAGTTGTAGTCACACACCATTCTTTATCAACCGATCATTTACAAGACAACAGTGTGTATTTCCGACACTCGAAGTAGATAACTTCGTTCATACAACAAATTTGCAGAAGAATAAGGGTAAATTGTCTAGGGTCCACCGTGTTACCATTTCTTAGGTAACGGTCACGTCCTCTGCGTCCTCTGAGTCCAAGCTAGGGACCCAGTCCTTCTAGGGAACCTCATCCTTTACCTTTGGGTGAGGTCATAAGAACGGTCCTTTTGACGTACCTGTCTCCTCGGATCGTCCGATGTCATGTACCCCAGCGTTTCTCAACCTGTCCTGACCCGTGCGTGTGTGAATTTTATGTTACTCGTTTCGTTTAAGGGGTTTTAGTAGGGTTACTTCTTGAAGTCTTAAAGTTGGATCAAACTACACGATTGTGGCACCACCAGGTGACGAGCGTGCGTGCACACGCGTCAGTACAGACTGAGAAACGTTTCGGTACCCGACATCGGGTCCGAGGAGACAGGTACGTTAAAAGGGTCGTTCTTATGACCTCACCTGACGGTAAAGGATGAGGTCCCCTATAAGGACTGGGTTTCTAGCTTGGGTTTAGAGGACACAGAAGACGTGACCGTCCGTCTAAGAAATGGTGACACGGTGAACCCTTCGGCCACAGGGTAATAGATTATCATAGAAGAGTTTAGTAGTGACTTCCCTCAGTACTCTCAATTCAGTCGACGGGTGGTCGAGGACGAGAGTGAGGTTCCATTGTCGTAAACCGACTCTGTAGTTTATAGGATGCTTGATTTTCTTGACTACCTCTACACGTCGGACCACCTCGTCTGTCACGAGGTAGGAGGGTCTCGAGGGATGGGTCACTTTATATTATGGAAGTTGTAACAGGGGGACTGTCTTGTCGGAAGTAGGATTGACGGCGTGAAGACCAACCATGTGGTCCGGGTGTATTATTGTGAGAGGACCATCGACATTTCGATTATTAAGGATTTCTTCGTTTTCCGTCTCTTCTTGGAACTCTACTTTTTTAATAAAAAAGGTTATCACGTCTTTAGAGAAGGATTGACATTCTAGAGGAATGTTTTTTAAACTGACATATGTCTAAATGAGGGTTTATGAAAAGGTGTTAATTTTTGGGATTAGAGACTTTTGTCGTCAGGTACCCCAACGTTTCTCAGTCTATGTTGAATCGTTGATTTGTTGTCGTTGGTCGTCAAAGTTCATGTGTGTCTAACCCCAATTTTTTTTCTTCCTTAGACTTCCATCTTACTCTTCTTCATTTATTTCGTCTCTCGTCTCGTCTTTTTGTCTAAGTACTTTACTTCGGACCCCCTTGTATTTCCTTTGACTCGGCTTCCGAGTCCTTCCCCTGACCCTGTGTGCATTCTCCTTGCCTCCTCTTTTCGACCCTCATAGACCTAAAGTTACACGGTTGTCAGTGACTCCCCTAATGTCATTGGGAGGACAACCCCTTTTACTCTCCCGTTTGACACATTCACTCTTTTCCAGTAAGTTTCGGAGAAGGCAGAGATCGAAGGTCAATGATACATGGAGACCCTGACGTCATTCTGGGGTCTCCTTTATGTTTTGCCCCTGGTCCTTCCAATTCTCAGTGACTCGGTATTCTAATCTTTTCGTGACCGATAATTCTACCTTCCAGTGTGTATTTTTATGTGGAGTGCCTAACGTATGGTAGGGGTCATTTCGTTTCGGATGTACATAAAGTTATTTGTTTTTTGAAGGGTAGATAGAATGACTTTTCAAAGATCGTTTACCTTTTTCCTTTTATTAGATCTTAGGTAATAATGGTAAAATTCTAAAAATGTACAGAGAGTGTTCGAGAAATAAACCTTTCGACAGAAATAACAAAGTAAAACCACTCTATGTTTTTTTATAAATGTTTCTGAAAGTGTCTGAGTGAGCACTCAGTGTGAGACCAGGAGATTTGCCCCTAAAAAAAAAAAAAATTAATCTAAAAATCTTGTCTTTGTCGAAATTGGTGTCCCCAATTGTCTTTGTATTGTGATTTCTAATCTCTCTCTTATGAATGTGTGCGGTTTAAGTGTTCTTAATTGGTTTAGAAAATGTAACACAAAGTGTGTTTCTTTCGAGAAATGACGTTGAACGAAGGAAATATAAAAGTTGTCTAACGACCGGACCGAGTTAATGAAGATTTCGATCGTTCTAATTTTAAAAAACTCCGATTTACGGATGTGCCCTTGTTTTGTATACTGTAATAAGTGTTCTATAAGTTTGTTGACGTACCGGTTTGAAATTTTTATAAGTCAACTTTTAGATAGTAACTCTTTACTTATTTCTAAGTTTCATAAGTACAACGAGGAGTTTAACAAAAGTAAATCTAAGAGTGATCAACACTCGAGAAAATGGAGTTTTCCCGTGTTAAATTTTGTTTTGTTTTAGGACACAAAGATTTTTGTTGTCCTATTTTCACGTCTCTGTTATTCGAATAAAGTTCTATAAAGGTCGTGACTGTACATTAAGTGTGACGTTGGTATTAATATTTCATTTTAGTATTGTCTCCAACGTTTTTATAGTGATCTAAAATGATATTAATTCTTTTGTAAATGATTATTGTTATTTTCATTATTAAAATTCCTTGAAAAAAATAACTTCACATCAACTAAATATTACAAGACGACCAAAGTCCCCATGTCGGTTCATTAGGTCCATGTATATGTACACCTCCCGCCACATGTATATAAGAAAAAGTCTAAAAAAAGGGAATATCTAATGATGTTTTATAACTCATCTCAAGGGACACGACATGTCTTCCAGGAACAATCAATAGACAGAAGTTGTATCATCATATATCTACAATTAAGGTTTGAGGATTAAATAGGAAAGGAGGGGGGAAGGGGAAACCGCTGGTATTTAAACAAAGGCTACACCTTTAAATAGAGGATACCTATAAATAAAGTAAGAAGAAATACCGATCCATTATGACACTCTCTATATATATATATATATAGAAGAAATAGGTAAGTAAGATTTATCACGACGTCACTTCTCTACGTACACAGAGAAAATTAATATCGAAAGAGGTCCACACTCTAACAACCTATACCGTTAAGATAAAAATCAAAAAATTCCTTGGAGATATGACAAGGCGTATCACCGACGTGGTTAAATGTAAGGGTGGTGGTCACATCCTCTCAAGTTAAAATTCCATGTAAATCTAAAGATCTTCCTTATAAAATTTTTAATCATTGTTACCAATGGAACTCCCATCTATTGATCACACCCGGTCTCATGTCTACTATGAAAAGTGACAAGATTTACGAGAAAACTTTTAATACTTAAAATATGGTACATATATATCCTCCATAAGTTTTTCCAAAAAAACCAAATGTAAAAAATTTACTATCCGAAGTAGAAAAGTAGAAGAATCTTAACGTACATAATCTTAAGGTTCTTAGGGGTGATTCATTGTGACCTCTAAATCATAGAAAGACGTTCTGGTGACTTTAAGATTTAGTGGACTTCTATAAAAATTTTATAGTCACCTCACGAAGGGACCACCAGTCACCAATTCTCTGCCGGGACGTTACGTCCCCTATGACCAAGGTAGGGACTAGACCCTTCTAGGGTGTGTAACGTCTCGTTGATTCGGACAAGCGGTGTTTATGACTCAGACGTGAGATCTCGGGTTCTCGACGTTGATGCTTTCGGACCCATGGGGGTCTTGGGTACTAGACGTTCTTCTTTTCGGTGACGTTACTCTTCGGGCACGTGGCGTTCTTTTCCCATCGGGGACGAGCGACGTTGATTTCTTTTGGGTATGTGTCGTAGTTTTTGGGTCGTGTCGGTGTTTATTAATTTATTTATTTTACTTTGTGGTCACCTCTTCTTAACGACGAAGAGGAAGTTTATTATACGGGTTATAGAAAAAGGGAATACTTAAAATCTTTAAATGTATTGGATTTTCATTGTTACAGACGAAGTCTACCGTGTAATTATTTCAAAGGATTTTATACCCTAGATGTGTGTTTGTAGGGAAGAATTTTTTTGTTGTTGTCTGTTTTCTTCCCGTGTTTCTAGTTTTGGTTGCCTTTTTGACCACTTTTTTTAAAGATTTTGTAATTCGAGTTATTACAAATGAGTCGGTGGATATACATACCTAGAAGGATATGACTTTTAAAAGGTAGTTTTAGAGAGAGTCAAAAATTGGAGAGTAGTCAATAGTATCTTATATGACTTTAACGTATGTTATTTGATGTCAAACAAGATTCCTTCCTGACAATATATTCATATTTTCGTTCATTTCTTACACAAAGACTCTAAAGAAAGGGTGGTAATCAGGTGACGATAGATGAAAGTGTCCACTTTTCATCTAGAGACGTGTTAGTCTTATTCGAATTGAATTTTGCCATTGAATCAAATCATAGGGAGACATAAGGTCGGACTTTTTCTCTAGTTTGGTTACTGTTAAATTTTTTACTCAACGGAACGTTGTGACGTGAATGTTTAATTCGATTGTATCGACTACTAAGATGTCCCCATGTGTCCGACTGATCCCTCCACTTATAGATATGTCGATGTTGAGTCCACCCCTCGGTCTTTACGGAGTCGACCTCGGTCTCTCAGTGGACCTCGCCCACGTATCTGACGGTCGTTCTTCGATCTCCCTGTCCTTTACACCCTCCTTTTACTTTTTTCTGACCTCCGGTCCTTACTCCGTCTCGACCAAGGGATAAACGCCCTCCCGCCCTGCCGTACCTTCCCCAGTCCGCCGCTGACCTCCACCTCAAATGTTTCTTTGTAGTGACGCTGATCTCCTGATGAGTTGTAGACGAAGACATCGTCGAATACATTTAGTGTTCATCCAAAATTTAAGAAAGATATAAAAATAGAATAACCATTCAAATTACTTTGATACAAATGGAGTTGTTTATAGAAAGAATTAAAAAAAAAACCTAAAATTCAAAGTTTTAAAGATGTCTATCATTAAAAACAAAATGAGTTTTTGTCTGATAATAAATTATTATTTTAAATCCACAGTTTTTATTCGAAAAACTGAACTCCGACAGTTCCCCCTCTCCTACACCTCTCCCTATCTAACCCTCAAACACTAATCGTCTGTGTTTGATAATATATATCCTATCTATTTGTCATTCCAGGATGACAGGTCTCTTGATATAAGTTATAGGACACTATTTGGTATTATCTTTTCTTATACTTTTTCTTCCACACACACACACATATATATATATATACATATTGACTTAATGAAACCATATATCGTCTTTAATTTTGTAAGATTTAGTTGATATGAAGTTATTTAAAAAATTTTGTATTTTTAAAAAAAATTTTTAATCGAAAACTCTTTTATTATTATTTACTTCGTTGACTGTTTCCTAATTAAAGGTTTTATATGTTCGTCGAGTAGGTTGAGTTACGGTCTTTTTGTTTGTTAGGTTAGTTTTTCTCCCCTTTTCTGAATTTGTCTATAAAGAGGTTTCTTCTGTATGTCTACCGATTGTTTGTATACTTTTCTACAAGTCGTAGTAAGTAATAGTCTCTTTACGTTTAGTTTTGATGTCACCCCATAGTGGAGTGTGGTCAGTCTTACCGGTAGTAGTTTTTCAGATGTTTGTTATTTACGACCTCTCCCACACCTCTTTTCCCTTACGAGAACGTGACAACCACCCTTACATTTAACTATGTCGGTGATACCTTCTACCATACCTCTAAACAAATTTTTGATCCTTATTTTGGTGGTATACTGGGTCGTTAGGGTGAGGATCAGTATATGGGACTCCTTTGGTTTTACCTTTTTCTGTATATAGGGTAACAAGCAACGTCGTGATAAATGTTATCTGTCTTGTACCTTCGTTGGATCTACAGGTGACTGTCTACTTACCTATTTCTTCAACACCATGTATATGTGTTACCTTATAATGAGTCGGTATTTTTCTTGTGTAAACTCAGTAAAGACTACTCTCTCTACTTGGATCTTGGATAGCACGTCTCACTTCATTCAGTCTTTCTTTCTATTTATAGCAAAAGATTACGTATATAAGTCTTAGGTCTTCTTACCATGACTTCTTAAATGAACGACCCACCGTTACCTCTTTCTGTGTGTCTCTTATCTGAACACCTGTGCCCCTCTCCCCTCCTTTCCCACTCTACCTACCTTTCTCATTGTACCTTTGACTGTAGTGGTATACATTTTATCTATCGGTTACCCTTTAACGACATACCGAGTCCTTTGAGGTTGTTCCCGAGACATAGTTAGATCTCCACACCCTACCCCTCCCCTCCCCTCCCTCCGAGTTTTCCCTCTCCTATATACACATGGATACCGACTAAGTACAACTCCAAACAGTCTTTTGTCTTTTTAAGATATTTCGTTAATAGGAAGTTATTTTTTATTTAAATTTTTTTATTCGAAAAACATGATTTGACCCAGGGAGTTCCTTTTATGAATAATATTGTCTCTGGGCTTGTAAATAGATTTACTCTTGATATGATGTTTCATTAGAGGAATTTTCATGTTCTATTGAAATAAGGGTTCTATTACGGTTATAAGGTTTGAAAAGTGTTGAAGTCCGAAGGAACCACCGAGTCACCATTTCTTAGGTGGACTGTTTCGTCCTCTGTGCCCAAGCTAGGGACTAAGTCCTTCCTTCTAGGGTGTACGACGTGTCGTTGATTCGGATTCGCGGTGTTGATTACTCGGACCCGGGATTTCGGGCCCCGGTGTCGATGACTTCAGGTGTGTGGGATCTCGGACACGAGGTGTTGTTCCCTTTGGTGACGTTACTCTTCGGACGTGTGACATTTACTTTTCATCGGGGGTGAGCGGTGTTGATCTCTTTTCGGGTGTATCCTTGCTTCTGGGTCTTGTCAGTTTTTATTCAATTATTGTATTAAAAAATTTTTTTCTTTTCTTTTTTTTTTTTCTTTTCTTTCTTTTAAAGTGTTGAAGGGAAGTCTTTTCTTCTTTATACATCAAATACTGGATGTCGACCCTTTTTAGTCAGTAATAAAATGTTAGAGGTTTATATATATGTATTAATTATTATTCAAGAGTTTCTATTGTCTGGTACAGAAGAAACTTTTTAGGGAAGAGGGAGTCGTGGTTACGACAGGGTCTTACCAAGAACGTAGAGTGAAGACGTAGTCCGAAGAAAAGAAGGGAGATGGGATCGGTAAGAGGTTCCGGTAACGACTTAAAGAGAGGAGAAAGGTGCGAAGTTGATGATCTAGACATGGTTGTCGGGGCGTGAAGAGGTTCTTGTAGTAGAGGTCGATTTGGAGGTAGACAGTTCCTGGAGTTGTTAGTTGTTGAGAAAGAAGAAGGATGTGTGTTTGTGTGAGTATAGGATGTGAGGTTAGTTTTATTCGGTGTGTCTTCAGAGATATGTATTCACGGACTACTTAAAGACACCGGACGTCGTCAAATGTACCTAGGGAATCTCGATTTTCGTCAGTTATTTATAGGTAACTTTCCTATTTATTTACTTACTTACTTACGACAACAAGAACAACAGGTCGACGATTCAGTACAGACTAAGAAAACGTTAGGGTACCTGACATCGGATGGTCTGAGGGGACAGGTACCCTAAAGGGTCCGTTCTTATGACCTCACCTAACGGTAAAGGAAGAGGTCCCCTAACTTGGGACAGAGGACTTAACCGTTCGCCTAAGAAATGGTGACTCAGTGGTCCGATGGACGACTTACTTAATTGTCTTACCCGAATTAAGAGGGGGTATGGTGTATTAGTGTGGGATCGAAAGAAGTCTCTAGTGAAGTTTCGAAAAAAAGTACTTCATTAAAGTGGTCATTTTTGATGACCAGAGAAGGAGATTTTAGGGTACCGGAGAATAGAAGATAGTGTAAGTCGTAGAAGGAGAGTTATCATAAAGACATGAAGAATAGACAGTGGTCTGGAATGTAAAAAATTCCTATCCCATTGAGAGACTCATTATATTAGATGTATGTATGGGTCTTTCTGTCTCTCTCTCTCTCTCTAAAGGGATTACCGACGAATTCAAAAATCAAACGGATGGTTTTAAATTTGAGAAATTTGCGTTTTTGACTACAAAGAAAGAGGAGGTGGACACGATAGGTATAATGGGAATCTTAATCCGTGTCATAGATTATTGTGTACTTCACAGTGGTGCGTGCAGTTTTTGACACTTTCATCAAGTTTTTTCTATTCACAGTTTGTATAAAATCTTACGGGTATATCAAAAGGTTTCACTATTTAAAATTGGAGTAAAACCCACACATTGAAAAAAAGATAAATTATTTAGTTAAGATATAAAGGAGGTTCCATAATTGAGAATTTCTCGGATTTTTATGATTAAAAAATTACTTTAATGGTACTATGGAATGTGACTCATATGTGTTTACAGTAAATTCTTGTTTACTTACTCGTTTAATTCCGTTTTTAAGAAGGATCGGTTACCTAATGACTAAGAAAACACTGGGGTACCTAACATCGGGTGGTCTCAGTTTGATGTCTCAGTTTTGAGGTTTTTCCTCTCTTGATTTATCGTTAAAAGATTATAAAGGTTAAGGTCTGTGTAACCGTTCTACTTGACTTGACTTAGTTAGGGGTTTAGAGAGTCAATTCGACTGTTTCTCTGTTTTATGTTTACGTGCAAACGTAATAGTTGTAGAACACCCATTTTCAATATTTGACCCTAAATAAAGGACGGATCCGAAGGGTTCACCGTGGTCCACAATTCTTGGAGTGGACGGTTACGTCATCTACATTCTTTCCACCCAAGGTAGGGACCCAACCCTTGGATGAGGTGATAAGAACGGACCTCTTAGGTCCTCTCTCCCCGACATCGACCCGATGTCGGGTATTCCAGTTCTCAGTTGTACTACCTTCACTGAATCGTACGTGTGTGTGGTTCGGACGTCAGTTTTTAGGAGGTCTGTGGAAAAGGTATTCATCGGTGTTTCTGTTACGACTTACCATATGTTGTTTTCATTATCGTTTGTAAAGTAATTGCAGTAGTTGACGTTCTGTTTTTTTACTTTTGTTCTCACCTTTGTCTTTGGTTTATCATTTTACGATCGGGATTTAGCTTGGTGTAGTTATTAATTTACATTAACCAGACATGTGTGCATTAATATCTAATAGTTTTACCTAATTTTTTTGTTCTTGGTTGATGTACGGTAGATTTCTTTGAGTGAAATTTGTACCACCATATCCTTTTAATTTTCATTTTTGTCACTTCTCATTTTAAGTTGAGACAAGTATTAATGGTTTTTGACATTTATTGTGTTTATAAGAAGTTCTCACTTACCTAATTGGTACCATATAGGTATGTCACCTTATGACGAATCTTTGTTTTTCTTAATAACTATGTTGTTGTAGTCACTTAGAGTTTCCGTATATACGATTTATTTTCTTCGGTTACACTTTTCCAATGTATGAGACACTGAGGTAAAAATACTGTAACACCTTTTCTGTTTTGATGTCATTAATTCTTGTCTAGTAGTTAACGGTCGTCAATTCCTTCTCCCTCGTCGTACTTCCTTTAAAACCCCTACCACATTGACTGTTTTTGGGTTAAAACCATCATCAATATGTTTAGATACATACAATTTTGAGTCTTGGTAGGTGGTTTTTTCAATTAAAATGAGACAATTAAAATGTTTACATAAGTTTATTTCTAATTCACCTACTAGAGGTACTTAACAAGGTCTGATACTAAAACACATATTCTTTTCTGTCATCCCACTTTCCTTTTGTCCGTCTTACGACTCAGGATGACCGTATTTTCGGTGATCAGTATTCTTGGAGAACTACTGACATGTTTTATATGTTTCGTTTGAGTTAGAAGTCTTTAAGTGAGGGTCTTCTCCGATTCTTTTGCTCTGTAAGTACAGGTTTTACACATATAAAATTTTACGGATACTTACCAAGAAGAACAGACAAAGGTATAAAATTTGAAAGTTCTTCGACGGTTAAAGAGGACCGGTTCACGGTGAACGGGACGAACGACGACAACGACGACGGGACGAACCCCAATGAGTTAAATGTTCGTAAGGAAATAAGTATGGAATGAGAGAGAATTACTACCCCAGAAACCGTCAGTGTTATTTCTGGAAACGTCCCACGGCTATCTCGAGGAGTGGGCCTTTGACGCAAGGACGCCCTGTGCCGTGTGGGACCTGAGCTAGGTCTGAACTCCTGCGGTCCAGCAGGAGTGATTAGCCTTTCGCAGGGGGTAACGATGTCGCGGGGTTTTCGGCTCCGGCGCCTCCCGGCCCGGGACCCCGTGAAGAGGGAGGGAAGAGCCTTGACGGGCCAACGGACGCCACGTCGACCGGCAAAACTCCTGACGGGGCCACGCCTCGCACGCGGAACGTCCCGAGACGGGTCCGTGGAACCCGTTCGGGGAAGAAGAGGGTCTGTTCTCACTTCTCCTTTGAAACCCAATCAAAGGATCCCTCGAAGGGTGGCGGGAGAGCCTCAGACTTTGGAAGGGCCGGAGGACGCGGTTGTCCCTCGGCTCGAGCGGCGAGTCCCAGGGGTGGGGGCGCCAGGGAACGAGTTCCACTCGGGACCCCTTTGATTGCGTTTTGTTCTCCCTCAGGTTTTTTACGTTTACGGCCAGAGACGGGGGAAGTGGGGTTCGTCCGGCGAGCCGGTGTAAGACCGGACGGTGAGGGACACCAGTGGCGGGCGGACGGGCGAAGGTGGCCCCTATCATCTCGCGCGCGGCTCCTCCCCGCTTATCCCTAGGCCCTCTCCCACACGGGTGGAACTCGACCCTAAACCTCTGGAACGGCGACACCAGGTTCAGCTCGCGCCACTTTCGTACGGTCTACGGGAACTCGTCGAGTAGGAAGTTCGAGGGGTACGGACGCCGCGACGAGGAGGCCGACGGCGCTGACGGGGCGGTCGGTGAGACGCAGACTTCGGGGAGCCGGAGACGGAGGGGGCGGACGGCTCGCCAGTGCACTGGAGCGGTCCGGACCGGGGCGGTCCGGGGCGGGTGAGCCGCGGGCGCCCCCTTGACGCGAGGCGTCTCGCTCGTGCCTCAGCGCACCAGACGGATAGGGACGGCCACCCCTGCGGGCCGGAACAAAGGGCCGATCCTTCTGTCCGCTGTGGTGCGTGAGGGGATCACGAAGGTTTTGGTCGAGCCCGGTGAAAAGCCATGAACGTGCGGAAGGTTTGTTCTCGGGGATAGGGCTCCTTTTTATACTCCCATCTCTCGTCGGAGGAACCGAAGTCATGCGCAGGTCGTCGCTTTTTCCCTCGGGACCAGGACTGGGATCTTCCCCCAGTGTCAGACTTCTCCGGTCTGTTCTAGGGGTTTCTAAGGGCCCGTCCCCAAGTTTAAGACCGTGTCAAGGATCACCCTCTCCTGTACCTCGGCGTCCCCTTCGTCCCTTCCCGGAGCTCCCTTTGACCAAGTAAGTAAAGCGTTTGGCAAAGAACTACAAATGACACATCACCTAAGGCCCCAGAGTCTCTGCTCCAAATTCCACCCAAATCTTTAGTTCTCTTAGTCCGTTGTAAAAGATTAGAAAGAGAGTCGACAAATGCCAGTCAAGTGTTGAATGTCTCCCAAACTGTAAGACAAAGGACTATAAAGACACGAACATATTATACTCTAGACCTTCATGGGGTCATTTAGTGAGGTGGGTAGAATGATTAGTCTTACCCACCTGGTAAATTTTCTTGGATAGGTACGGGTCTTCTTACAGGAGGAGTAACATCTACAAGTAAAGTATAGACAATTGTCACTAGTGAACTCGAGAAACCCGAAGTTTAAAAGGTGTATACTTTACTTGTACCAACGAGGTCTACAAGACCTTTCCGAGACGATCACGATCTGTTATTGATGACGACCGACTGTGGTCAGACTAATTCAGTGGTCCGTGTCACGGAACGTAGAGGTTAGGTTCTGGTTTAGACCTGTTTTTCCTCTTTTTTTTGTTAATGATTCTTAAAAGTTTCCCTTTACCAAGAGTCTACCAAAACAAAAGGAGAAAATACAAGGATTTACGTACATATACGTGAAACAATTTTCCTTTTCCCATAGTATTCGTTCCCCCTAAACCTCTCTCGTCTTTTCCTTCCTCGATGAAGTCACTCGAACTCCGGTTTCCCTTGAACCACCCGGTCTCCTTCCCTATTGGGTCAACTTCCCTTGCCCGTCTTCGTCTCCCTGACAGTCAGAGAGTGACCTCCCGTGAGCTCGGGGACGAAGAGGTAAACAGTCCTGAAACGAAAGAGACGATCTTAGGTCAGAGGTAGTCACTAAAAGGGATGAGGTCCAGTTCAGAAGGTCAGTTGTTTTTGTGTACTAAATTGGAGATTAAAGAAGTGCGTTGAGTCGAAAGGGACCCATCACTGTTTTTTCTTTGGGAGGATTAAGAGTTCCAAGTCTAATTGGTGATCTACTGTGAGGAGGAAGAGAGACATAGACCTTCGTGGTCTTTCTACAAAGTTTCGAAAACGACCCCACTCCCCACAGTGTACTGGTCGTGTAAGACTTGAAAGTTTAAAACTGAAGAAGGTGTTAGGGGTCAGAGTATTAGACTTGTTTAAAATTTCGTTTTATTGCAGTATCCTTGACACGAAGCCTTGGATCGTTTAATATAATAGACGACGACGTAGTGGTCAATTGGGTTTTAATCCGTCGAATTTTGTTATTATTTGTATTAGAGTATAAAAGTAGTTAAAGACCTTAAATCTTCGGTAAATCAGGACATCAAGACTGAACGTCTGAGAACTCTCCAAAGTCAGTCTTATACCCTGACATCATCAGTAGACTTCCCCTCCGACCACGACATCTTTAATGAACGTAGAACAAAGTGGGAGTACCTGCACAAGTGTTTTCCGGAGTCAAGGAGGGATATACCCAAACGGATGTCGATGAACCTACAGGAGCGTTGCACAGTCGACCGAAAAGGGTCTCTTCACTAGGTTCTTTCTCCACCTTCGACATTACAGAAAATACTATGATGGTGTTTTCAGTGCATAGTAGTGACATTATAAGATGACTAATGAGTCCAGTCTGGATAAATTCCACCCTCCCCTTGAGGTTTTCTCGTACTCATAGTCTTTCGTCCCGAAGGGTCCACCGAGTCACCATTTTTTAGGTAGACGGTTGCGTCCTCTACACCCATGTTAGGGGCTCAGACCTTCTAGGAGATCTCTTCCTTTACCGTTGGGTGAGGTCATAAGAACGGACTCTTTAGGGTTCCTGTCTCCTGACACCACCCGATGTCAGGTACCCTCACCGTTTTCTCAACCTGTACCGAATCATTGATTTGTTGTTAGTTTTGGGTTCTTAGTGACCCTGGGTACAACCTTCGACCCCTTGTGTTTCTACATACCATCTTAGGTTTGAAGTGGTAAACGAGTGGACACTCGTTTATACTTCGAAGTAAAGAAGTACATTTTACCCTTTCGATTAGAAATAGAACGTTTCGACGATATTCCGACTTTACTCTGTAGTCATATAAACTCTGTGTCGTGGGACCGTGGACTGTTGACAACTATAAACCGAGAACGTCACCAAAAGACGAGACAGTTAAATTGACTTGACTTTAAGTCAAGGGGTTTGAAGGGAAGGGTAAGACCAAGACCCTATCCTGGCCAGTGTTCTCTTTAGACACATTCTAAACTTTCCTCGTTCACTTCGTCGTCACTAACACGGGGTACCGACTACGGTTCATGGTCGACGTCTAACATTTGAAAAATGACTGGACGACCGTGGGACGACCACGTCTCGTCGTTGACCAGGGGTCGAGGAGGTGGAGGGTGGTGTAGAGGATAAAGTCGAAGAGGATCTGAGACGCCGGTGGGTTGTATTTCTCGGTTAAGTAACCTTTTCTGGGACTACGACCCTTTCTGACTCCCGTACTCCTCTTTCCCCGTTGTCTCCTACTCTACCAACCTACCGTAGTAGTTGAGTTACCTCTACTCAAACTCGTCTGAGACCCTCTATCACTTCCTGTCCCTTCGGACCACAAGATGTCAGGTACCCCAGCGTTTCTCAGTCTGTGCTGACTCGTTGACTTGTTGTTCGGAGACCCCGTTCCGTGTGTACATCAAGACACCATTTCCGTAATTGAAGGACCCCTTCCAGCGGACGTAGTAGTTACACTCTCTATCGATACCCAAGACAAGACTGGAGTGGCCAAGGCCAAACAGGAATACTTAAGCTCAAACGGGAGTGAGAGAGGCTCAAGTTAGGTTCAACAGAAGGGCAATCGACACTACTGATAGTCAAAGTCCGGGTAAAGACCAACGTCTCCGCTATCGGAAGGTATCTGAAGAAGTGGTCGGAAGAAAACACTAGGGACCAATCAAAGGAGACCAGGAGTGTCTCCTAGGAGACTATTCGTACCTCAGAATTGGTGACCTGGTGGTTCTTTGAGGGGGAGTATTGAAAAAATTTCCTGGTTGGGACGATAATCGAACTAGAACACAAAGATCGGAGGTCTTAGTACTCTATTATTTAAAGACAATAAAGTCGGTGGTCAGACATCATGGAATGGTACCATGGCGATCGTTTGATTATCACAACCTGTTTTCCAATATCGATCGTTTTTCAAACCGTTGTAACAATTGACTGTGTTACATTTTGTATCTTCCTCATAGATGACCTTTTATCATTCCTATCAATTACTAGAATACCTAGACCGATTCCTCTAAAAGTCAGTATTACGACTTTAACGGTTGACCGAAGATAAACAGATTCTATTTTATGAACTTCCCTCAACTTGATTTCTACCTTAATAAGTTAAACCTTCGACGTAAATCTCCCTGACAATGTTTGGGTTCTATACGACCCAAGTTTCTATTTTGACAAAGATTAAGGGTCAAAGAGGACCATTTTCTGGAAGTTTCGTCCTGTGTCGGATTCTCGTTTCTAATTTAGGTCGTGTAAAGTTCTTTTCATCTCCATTTTTAGTAGAGTCCTAAAAAAGTCGAGTTCCTAGGTTACGTTCTAACTTTCCATACGAAGTGTCTATGAGGGTCAATCTGTTTTTTTTTTTCGAAATTCTGAAATTTCTCGTAGTAGAGTCTCGTAGAACTGAGATTCTAGTTCCTTCGACGACGATTCAGTGAAGTCAGCACAGGTTGAGACACGCTGGGGTATCTACGTCGGGTGGTCCGAAGGGGTAGGGACCCTAAGAGGTCCGTTCTTGTGACCTCACCCAACGGTAAAGGAAGAGGTTACGTACTTTGACTTTTCACGTCGAAAGGTCCGAGGAGGTAGGTACCCTAAAAGGTCCGTTCTCATGACCTCACCCTTCTAGTTCCTTCTCTCCCCTAATATAAATTCTCTGAAGTTACGTAAATTATCTTTTAGGTGTTACAACAATTCTTTTACTATAACCATCTTCGTGGTAGTTGAACCTGTCTTTTTTTGTCTCTATCAAGTCTTACTTTTCACCGGACCCCCTCCCTGTCGTTGCAATATGCTTATCCTTCTACTGACTCTCTCGTTGGGTAAACGTTTGTATCCGATAAATAATACGTTTTCCTTATTACTAACTGATGTCTCGGTTCTTGGGTCTCCCTTTTCGGTTCTTAATGGCTCTTTGTGAAGATTCGTCCTGGTCCGGAATCAGTTCCTTAATTTTGTATACGAACCTACCTAAAGTCTTGACGATACTTGGTCACTGACGATAGACGGAAAGTAGGGAGAGGGGAGGTGAAAAAACTTACCCTCATCAACAAAATCAATAAGACAGGGATATAATGGTAACGTATAACCGGTCACATGTTTTTTCCCGATTGTATCAGACGTATATTTTAACTGGAAACCCTCTTTTTTCCAACCGGAAACCGACCGTTGACCCTTGGATCTAAAGATCTTCCGAGGGTGGTAATGAACTAATCTCACCGAGAGATATGGATGATTTGACAAACCTGTTTGTTATACCAAGTACAACTTATAAACAGAAGATAGCCCCACAGATACTAAGTCCATGGCCAGTCCGTCTCCGATGGATGAACTAATTGGGAGTTATTTTTTGGGACCCGTAACTCAGAGATTACTTAAAGGAATCAACCACTGTAAAGTGCACACAGAAGTGTTACGTAAAGACCCCTTTAATTCGTGTAGAACACACTGAGGTAACCCTCTCCGGAGACCTTCAACGGGGATCAAAAGTGACCCGTAACGGGGTAGACGGAAAGGGGAAACGACTAAAACGAGACTTAAGAAAACAACATTATTTGGAATCGGGACTCGTACTGATATACGACTCAGGGCATTCAGGAGAATTACTTAATGACTTTAAGTGACCCCCACCAGAACCCCTACGGGTTGTATCCTGCATTACCCTGTCTATTGAACAGACAAAGTAAGTGTTAAGAAGTTTACTTCTCTTCAACGTTAATAGTCCTAAAAATACTCTAGGATCTGAAGTTCGGTTAAGGTAGTTTCCGTGTACTTAACACCATTGACCCTACTCCACTCCCAACATCATCTACCAAAGGTTCTACCGACTATCATTGAGACAGGGAGGGATATCTTTGTATGACGAGGAGTATAGTTCTCCACTTCAGACCCTGAACGGTCCACCAGGTCACCAATTATGAGGTGTGACGGTTGCGTCCCTTGGGTCCAAGCCAGGGACCCGTCCCTTGCTCTAGGGTGTACGGTGTTGATTCTCAAGTGTATGACGTTGATTTGTAGGGTGTACGGCGTTACTTCTAGGGCACACGGGTTGATTGTGGTGCACATCGGTTTATTTATGATTTTTCTTTTCTCCACGTCAGATTAAGGAGAGACGAACCTATACCCGACCTGAATCACTGAACAGACTGTATATACACGAGTTCAGTGAGTCGGTACAGACTGAGAAATGCTGGGACACCTGACATCGGGTGGTCCGAGGAGACAGGTACCTCAAAAGAGTCCGTTCTTATGACCTCACCCAACGGTAAAAGCAGAGGTCCCCTTAGAAGGACTGGGTCCCTAACTTGGGCATAGAGAACGTAGAGGACGTGACCGTCCACCTAAGAAATGATGACTCGGTGGACCCTTCTGGAAACTGAATGTCTTACAAAATTTTCACCGTCGGACCCTGAAGACATCAGTATAGTAATTTTTGGATGTGGAAAGTGGGTTAAAGAACCTGAAAATGAGAACTTATACGAGAGAACCCTGAATGACAATACGATACTCTTCGATTTCAGTGGACCTTTCCGGTGTACCTCTCTCCTTCGTTACGACCGGTTTGGGGTTGACAAAGTTGTTAGGTTCTGGTCTATAGTCTGTACAGTTACTTCCTCGGTGGAACCTGTAAGATCAGAGTCGTTTATGTTGCACCTTTTCTTGGTTTTGGGGCCTGTATACTGGGGTCCATTCGACAAGGACGGTAGAGGTCGGTAAACTCTGTTACATCGAATTCCGGGGTCTGTCACCTTTTGTTTTCGTTTCCTAGGGGAGACACGGGACGGGCTTGAAGACTGGGTGATTTAGTAATCGTATTATTTTACCAACCACAAAGTACGGTGGTAGGGTATCACCAAACCCACCAAACGACCCATCGTAATCTATTGACTTGTCGTCCCTGTTCTACTACAAGGGTTCTACAAAGGAAGGCGACGGGTGACTTATTCTAAGACCGAACCGGATGAGTCCTGCGAAGGGGAAGGGGACGGAAAGTTCCTCTCAGGGTGAAAGGGTCTGGTCGAGGACTCGAGAAGGAATATTACCGTTTAATCCTTCTTTCCTTCTCCCTTTTCTCTGGTGTTACGTCTTAAACCCTCTTCCTCATTACCAACTCTTCTTTTCTTTTCGTCAACATACATTTCCGTCACCCACCCTTTTCCCGACTAAGATTCTCTAGAGTCCTTTCTGATGTATCGGGGTGAACTTTCCATGTCTATTTCCTGCACTTTTGAAAGTTTGGACCGAAACCGACCCACCTGACACAAGAAAGTAAGTCCTTATGGCATCAGTACCAATTGTGAATGGAAAGACTCACAATGTTTATTCTACCGTAAGGGAGAGAAACCTGACAAAGGGTCCTGTAGGACAGAAAAGACGATTGACGTTGTTTCCTCTTTGTGTCCTACCGTACTCACATCTCTTGTGTGCCGAGACGACCTTTGTCCCTTTCACAGTCTACTTCTCACTGTTACTCAAACTCAGGACTTCCTACTCAACGTCACTCGATCCGTTTTTTACCCTCTTCTTTAAAGGTCTGTCTTACTTGGCACATCTTCCTCGTATCAAGTCATTACTTTGGGTTCACTTCTGGTCATACCGGACTCACACCTCTTGTCCCTCCGTCACGACTCGACTCTCTTCTTTAATCTCTCCCTTGTGACCTTCTTATTATTCGGTTCTCTTTGTCGGGACGGGCACTCGAGACAGTTCGAGAATAGAACCGGCTCTGGACACAACTTCCTTTTTAGTCAGCTGTCAGTTAGATTCTTTCTTTACCTTCACTGAAGGGACCGTAAGGTCACCGATTCTGAGTCAAGAAGGGTTGTATATACAGGTAACTGTCTACTTACACATTTCGTCAACACCATGTATATATGTCGCGTTATAATGAGTCGGTATTTTTCCTTGTATAAACTGAGTCAAGATTACTCCATCTACTTGGATCTCGGACAATTTGTCTCGCTTCAGTCAGTCTTCCTCTTTTTGTTTGTAGTATACAATTACGTATATATACCTTGGATCTTTTCACCATGACTATATGGATAAACGTCCCGTCCTTATTTCTGTGTCTGTATCTCTTGTCTAAACACCTGTGTCGTCCTTTCCTTCCCATCCTGCTTTACTCTCTCATCGTAACTTTGTATATGTAAAGGTACACGTTTTGTCTCTCGATTATCCTTAAACGACACCTTGTGTCCCTCGAGTTAGTCTAAGAACCACTGTCGGATCTCCCCACCGTATCCCATCCTACACCCTCCCTCCAAGTTCTCCCTCCCCTGTGTACACATGAATACCGACTAGGTGGAACAACATATCGTCTTTGGTTGTGTCGTAACATTTCGTTAATAAGAGGTTAAATTTTTATAAAAAATTTACCATAGTAGAGAGTTTTTTTTATTTAGTTTTATTTTTCTGAGGTACGAAAGTACTCACGGAGTACGTCCTCCGTGTCCAAACTAGGGACGAGTCCCTTACCGTGTCGGGTTTTTTCTTTCTTGCTCCACCTTCTCAAATAAGTTCGGATGGACGTCTAATATTACGTCCTTCGTCAGAAAGTCTTTCGAGACTCCTGACAAGGTGGGCAATCTCCAGTTTCGTGTCGATACATTCAGAAACTCTGTTTCCCAAAATATAGTCTTCTATGTGACTGTCACCGGTGTTAGTTTAGACGTGCATGTTTCACTCAGTAGTACTGGGGAATATTCTACTTCTATCTTTTGTAAGAGGATTCCTCCAGACCCATTATGTCTACGTTCCTCTTCCTCTTCCGGGTTTGTCTACCTCTCTTGAAAATACAAATTTAAAAGGAATGGAACGGTATTTCATACTTAAAATAAAGTAGTGGACTTTACGGGACATTAGTCACCCGTGTTAGATCTTCGTTTTTCGTCTTTACGACTCGTTGACACGGACTACAACCACCTAGACCCTCACCACAGGTCGGGAGTCGGTGTTCCGGCGACTATCGTAGAAACACTGACGGCAGTGGGGTGTCGAAGGACTTTCCTTCGAAGACCAAGGTACCCTTCAAAGTATTTGGCTACGGTCCTAAATGTAAGAGTCTTGGTCCTGTTTAATGTCAGAGAAATCGACCATTTTAGTCGAGAGCCCCCAATAACACTACTAGTTTATTTTAATTGTCGACACGTTCACACCGGATCAGTGATTACGGACAGGTTTACCCTACCTGTTAGCACTATTTGTCCTTCCTCCTTTCATTACCTCAAGACTACGGTCGTTCTTGTTTTAGGAGACTCCGGAATCCCAACCCACCGAACGAGTTCCCCGTCTTCGTCGTTTTAGACTAGAAAATTGACATTCTTGATTTTCGGAAGAGACTGTAGTGATCGACTTCGAATCCGACTTAGGACACAAGGTGTCTTTTAGGAATAAATTAGTAGAAAGTGACTCTGGTTCTGGTCTAGATGACGGGGTACCTTATCTAGGTACATATTTTTTAGGTACAGTCGGACTGGGCAATTCTTATCCCTACTCCTATCTCAGCTCTCTTCGAAGTGTCTGTACCTCTAACCCAGAAAAAAAAATTAAAATAACTGGATGTCAACTAAATGTCATAACACAGTTAGAGACGATATGTCGTTTCACTGAGTCAATATATGTATATATTAAGAAGAAAATATCAGAAAAGGTAATACCAAATAGGGTCCTATGACTTGTATCGAGGGACACGGTATGTAATCTTGGAATAACAAATAGGTAAGATTTCCATCATCGAACGTAGACGGTTGGGGTTTGAGGGATACGTGGGGAGAAGAATGGACACAGGGGAGAGGGGAAACCGTTGATGTCCCGACAAGAGATATGCGGACAAAGAACAAAACATCTATCCAAGTAAACACGGTATGTAAATCTAAGGTATATATTCACTATAGTATACCATAAACGGAAAGACTGAATGAAGTGAATCATACTATGAGTGTAGTATGATACAACGACATTTACCGTAATAAAGTAAGAAAAAATACCGACCCGTCATAAGATAACATATATACGTGGTGTAGAAATAGGTCAGGAGACAGTTACCTGTAAATCCAATAGAGGTACAAGACCGATGACACTTATCGCGACGATCCTGGTGTCCCCACGTGAGAAATTTAATATCAAAACAGACCCATATAAGGGTTCTCACCCTAGTGGTCTAGTACGACGACGATTCAACGATTCAGCGGAGTCAACACAGGCTGAGACACGTTGGGGTGTCTGGTCCGAGGGGACACGGACCCTAAGAGTTCCGTTCTTATGACCTCACCCAACGGTAAAGGGAGAGGTTACGTACTTTCACTTTCACTTCAGTGAGTCAGTACAGGCTGAGCATCGCTGGGGTACCTGACGTCGAGTGGTCCGAGGAGGTAGGTACCCTAAAAGGTCCGCTCTCATGACCTCACCCCACGGTAGTGGTCTGGTATCCATTGAGATAAAAATCAAAAGACTACTGAAAGGTATGACAAAAGGTGTCACCGACGGGGTTGCATATAAGGGTGGTTGTCTCATCCTCCCAAGGAAAAAGAGGTGTGGGAGAGGTCGTAAACAATAAATGAAAAAAACAAAATTACTACCGGTAAGACTGACCAGACTTCACCATGGAGTAATATCAAGACTAAAAGAAAAGAGATTATTAATCACTACAACTCGTCGAAAAATACACAGATGACCGGTAGACATACAGAAGAAACCTCTTTACAGATAATTCCAGAAGACAGGTAAAAAGGTTCCCAACAAACCAAAAGACAACAACTCAACATACTCGACAAACACATAAGACCTTTACTTCGGGAGTAGTCTACACCTCTGACTCAGAACTCTTAATCACTTTCAAGTATCTATCGATCTCTTGTCCTCCATCCCGTAAGGTCTTTCTCGACGTACACGTTTTTATCTTTTCGGTTTTTTTTTTTTTTTTTCCTACCACGAAAACGATATACTATAGTACTAAATATTGTTTATATGTAAATTAGAACAGGGTAAGATCGTGCACCTCTTCCTTTAACGTTGGGTGAGGTCATAAGAACGGACCTCTTAGGGTACCTCTCGACTCGGACCACCCGACGACAAGTACCCCAGTGCCTCTCAGCCTGTGTTGACTTCACTGTATCGTACGTACGTAGGTAACCTCTTCCTTTATCGTTGGGTGAGGTCATAACGGACCTTTTAGGGTCCCTATCTCCTCGGACCACCAGACGACAGGTTCCCCAGCGTGTCTCGACCTGTGCTGACTTCACTGAATCATCGTCGTCGTCGTCGTAAGACCGTGTTCGAGGATTTTGGGAATCTTAAAGGATTCTCAACTGTCGATATTGTCACAGAAAACAATACAATTACTCCATTGAAAACATTTCTTCGATTCCTATACCCGAGGGACGGTCTCCTTGGTTGGTAAATTGACCTCTCAACCTTGAACCTCAGGATGGGGAAAACTGGAGACCCCTGTCCTTACCCCAATCTCTAACTCAAGTTAGTAGTTACCGGTTACCAAATTAGTTAACAAGGACACATTACCTGAAGGATAAACCTTGGTCAAATAACAAGGTGCAGGTCAAGATTGACAACGAAGGACTGGACGTATATCCAAAGAATTCTCCGTCCAGTCCACCAGACCATAAGGGTGGTCTGGTTTAAGAAAGTCTTAAAAGGTGTCAAATAACACTAGGTGTGTCAGTTTCCGAAATCGTATCAGTTATTTCGTCTTTATTTACAAAAGGACCTTGAGAGAACGAAAAACCTACTGGGTCGCCTATAACCGTTAAACTAGAGACCAAGGAGACGGAAAAGATTTTGGTCGAACTTGTAGACCTTCAAGTGCCAAGTGCATAACGACTTCGGACCGAACCTCTTAAAACTCGTAATGAAACGATCTCACACTCTACTCACGTTAACACGCCATCAAACTCGTAAGAAACCGTAACGGAAAGAAAGCCTAACCTTACTTTTGACTGGAAAAGGTCAGGACACCGGTGACGACTCAAAAGGTTTACACGACCGTATAACTCACGTCGTGAAAGTGTCGTAGTAGAAAGTCCTAAACTTTATCGAGGTGTCCTTAAGGTAGTAGAGGTGATCGAAACAAGCATCACTACGAAAGATTCCGGGTGAGCTGAAGTGTAAGGTCCTACAGACCAAGATCTACTCACTAGTGTGGTACCACTAATAGACCCAGTACTTCTAGAAAAAACATGTCAAGAAGACACATAAGAACGGTGGAGAAGAATTATAGAAGACGAACAATTCAGGTATGGTAAAGACAGGAAATAGCTCTGGTAGAAACGTACTTTACAAGGGAACCATAGAGATTAAAAGAACTTTTCTAGAGATCAGAAAGGGTAAGACAACAAAAGGAGATAAAGAAACGTAACTAGTGACTCCTTCCGAAAGAATAGAGAAGAACGATAAAAAACTTTGAGACGTAAGTCTACGAATGTAGAAAGGAAAAGAGGAAACGAAAAGCGAAGAGAAGAAAAGTGTCGATAAACATTCGTTGTCAATCTTGACCTGTACCTTGTTGTCTGACCAAGGTTTATCCTTTTCCTCATGTAGTTCCGACATATGACAGTGGGACGAATAAATTGAAGAAACGTCTCATGTAGTACTCTTTACGACCTGCCCTTCTTTGTGTTAGACCTTAGTTCTAACGGCCCTCTTTATAGTTATTGGAGTCTATACGTCTACTGTGGTGGGAATACCGTCTTTTACTTCTCCTTGATTTTTCGGAGAACTACTTTCACTTTCTCCTCTCACTTTTTCAACCGAGTTTCGAGTTGTAAGTCTTTTACTTCTAGTACCGTAGACCAGGGTAGTGAAGTACCGTCTATCTACCTCTTTGTCACCTTTGTCACAGTCTGAAATAAAACCCCCCGAGGTTTTAGTGACGTCTACCACTGACGTCGGTACTTTAATTTTCTGCCAATGAGGAACCTTCCTTTCAATACTGGTTGGATCTATCGTATAAGTTTTCGTCTCTGTAATGAAACGGTTGTTTCCAGGTAGATCAGTTCCGATACCAAAAAGGTATCACTCTCAACCTAACACTTCTTTCGACTCGCGGCTTCTTAACTACGAAAACTTGACACCACAACCTCTTCTGAGAACTCTTAGGGAACCTGACGTTCCTCTAGGTTGGTCAGGTAGGATTTCCTCGATTCGGGACCCACAAGAAACCTTCCTTACTATGAATTCGACTTTGAGGTCATGAAACCGGTGGAGTACTCTTCTCAACTGAGTGACCTTTTCTGAGACTACGACCCTCCCTAATCCCCGTCCTCCTTTTCCCCTGTTGTCTCCTACTCTACCGACCTACCGTAGTGGTTGAGCTACCTACACTCAAACTCACTTGAGGCCCTCAACCTGTCCCTCCGGACCGCACGACGTTAAGTACCCCAGTGTTTTTCAGTCTGTGCTGACTCGTTGACTTGACTTGACTTACCTTGAAGGTATTTTTAAGTTTTCCTGTGTCCTAAACCTCTCAAAGAACCAACGATTTGGTCTTACATAGGTATAAGGTTGAGGGTCTGAGGTGTCTTTGTCTTTGAGGACAAAAGTCTTTTGAGTGGGATACATAGAGAA
Source organism: Capra ibex (assembly GCA_006410555.1). Lineage (NCBI taxonomy): Eukaryota > Metazoa > Chordata > Mammalia > Artiodactyla > Bovidae > Capra > Capra ibex. Next base: position 24,201,896 of record SJYO01033645.1, on the reverse strand, counting down.
GTGAATTGACAAGTAAGTATTAAAAATTATGGAAAACGCTATTTGACTATTAGATTATTCATTTGACCAAAGGACTGAAGACACTCAGTAAGATCGTTTAGTTAGTTTAGGGGTTCCTTCCCCAGCACCCTTGACGACTCAATCTCGGTCACCCAGTCTTCGTGTCCGTTGTTGAACATGAACCTTAACCGTAGACTTCAGTTCTCAGAACACCCGGACTCGGAAATTGGACACTCTATACGACGATAGAGGTCCATCCATCACAGCCTTAGCTATGGTCGATCACAACCTCCTAACAAACTACATCCCTTTTGTAAGTGTGTAGTTGTGACTTTAGTCGTAGAACTTCTCTATAGATGTGAGAGTACAAGCACCGTCTTAATAAGTGTCATCGGTTCTATACCTTTGTTGGATTTACAGGTAAATACCCCTCACCCATTTCTTATGTCGTGTATATATATATGTGTGTGTGTATATGTTACTATATAATAAGTTGGAAATGTTTCTTCCTTTAGAACTGTAAACGTTGTTATATCCTCTTGGACCTCCTGTAGTACCATTGACTTTCTTCCGTCTGTGTCTTTCGGTTTATGACGTACTAGAGTAAACATACACTTAGATTATGTTAGTTTAAGTATCTGCTGTCCTCATCTTATCAACGGTCCCCGACGTCCCTCCCTCCTCCCTTTACAACCAGTTTCCGTGCTTCAAAGTCAAAACGTTCTATTTATGCAAGACCTCTAGACTACATGTCGTTACCCTTCTCTCAATTGTTATGACATCATATATGAATTTTAAACGATTCTCTCATCTAGAATTAACAAGACTGGTGGTGGTTTTAGTTTTACCATTGACCATTAATACACTTCACTACCTATACAGTCAATCAAACTGATATCGGTAATTTTAAGTGTTACATATGTATATAGTTTTGTAGTTCAGTATATGGAATTTATATATGATGAAAAATTTATAAATAAACAGACACGACCTAGAAGTAACACCGTGTGGTCTAGAAATCAACACTGAGAGTTCTAGAAATCAAAACGGTACACTTGAGAAGTGACACCGTACACCCTAGATCAAGGGACTGGTCCCTACCTTGGGTCGGGGGATGTAACCTTCGTTACTCAGAATGAATCGGTCACCTGGTGGTCCCTTCAGGGATTTATATATGATAAAAATGAATAGTTAATATGGAGTTATTTCTACTTCCCTTTTAGTCGTTACAATTTTTTTTTTAGAATATAAGAAGTAAGAGAAGGAAAGAAAGAGGTACAGAAGGAAGGAAAGGAAGAAGAAAAGTTTATTCGTAACTCGTAGAAGAGACGTAGTCCATAACACGGTCCGTGACCCTTAGGTTGTGTCTTGTGTGTCCACCACCCGGGAAGGGGAGTACCTGAATCTCAACCCACCTACAGGACAGGAAAGTCGACTACTGAAGGCCTCCGGTGCGGTACACGTACGACGACTCGTGGTGAGATCCTAACAAGTGACCCAGGAGTCTTATCGAAGGACGAGGAAGAGTATAAAGGTTAGAAAGGGGTAGTACAGAAGGTAGTAGATTGATAACTATGGAACCATCTTAGTAGACTTCTGAAATGAAAGGTCTTTGTTTCCTGGCTCTGTCATCTCAGTCGAAAGAAATACTGTAAACTAACTACGTTGTAGAACATTGTATAATAGTCTGAGGGAAAAATCGACCAATAATACACTGGTAGTCCAATTCGCATAAAAGGACAAGAATTGTGTCAAAGACGGAAAATGTATTAAGAAACCGAATGAAAACAAGTGATTTATGTAAGAAGGGAGTAATGTGACTCTCTTTATTTATGAAATATGACAACCCCTTCACCTTTAAAGGGGGAAGTCAAGTCAAGTGAGTCAGCACAGGCTGAGAAACGCTGGGGTACCTGACGTCGTGTGGTCCGAAACGACAGGTAGTAGTTGAGGGTCTCGACCGAGTTTGAGTACAGGTAGCTCAGCCACTACGATAGGTCGGTAGAGTAGGAGACAGTAACGGAAGAGAGGGGTGAAAGTTAGAAAGGGTCGTAGTCCCAGAAAAGGTTACTCAGTCAAGAAGTGTAGTTAAGTCAAGTCAATGAGTCAGTACAGGTTGAGAAACACTAGGGTACCTGACGTCGTACGGTCCGGAGGGACAGGTAGTGGTTGAGGACCTCAAATGAGTTTGAGTACAGGTAACTCAGCCACTACGGTAGGTTGGTAGAGTAGGAGACAGAAGGGGAAAAGGAGTGTGGAAGTTAGAAAGGGTCGTAGTCCCAGAAAAGATTACTCAGTCAAGAAGGGTAATCCACCGGTTTCATAACCTCAAAGTCGAAGTTATAGTCAGGAAGGTTACTTATAAGTCCTGACTAGAGGAAATCCCACCTGACCAACCTAGAGGGACGTCAGGTTCTCTGAGTTCTCAGAAGAGGTTGTGGTGTCAAGTTTTCGTAGTTAAGAAGTCGTGAGTCGAAAGAAATATCAGGTTGAGAGTGTGGGTATGTACTGATGACCTTTTTGGTATCGAAACATATCTCCCTGGAAACAACTGTTTCTTTGTAGAGACGAAAAGTGATACGACAGATCCAGTCAGTATTGAAAAGAAGGTTCCTCATTCACAGAAAATTAAAGTACCGACGTCAGTGGTAGACGTCACTAAAACCTCGGGGGTTTTTATTTCAGACGGTGACAAAGGGGTAGATAAACGGTACTTCACTACCTTCGTCTACGGTACTAAAATCAAAAAACTTATAACTCAAAATTCAGTTGAAAAAGTGAGAGGAGAAAGTGAAAGTAGTTTTCCGAGGAGTCAAGGAGAAACGAAAGATGGTATTCCCACCACAGTAGACGTATAGACTCCAATAACTATAAAGAGGACCTTTGACTATAAAGGTGGAATAGGGAGAACTTAAGGACATCCTGATTATCATTTTAACCGTATTTTATCTCATTGTCCGTTTTACTTTGTGTAAAATTAAGTACGTGTACCTCTACGGTATCTTTACCCTGGATTCTTAACCGGTTCCGTCCGTTGAAAATATGAAAATCTATCTTTGTTTTGTTTTGTTATTTACACACTTCTTCGCTGTCCTGTTTCTTAAAAACCAAAACCCACGAGTCAATCACTTCTTAGATTTGTCTCAAACCCGAACCCCATCATTTAATTTCTTCATTGTTCCAAACAAATCCTACAAACAAGTCCTAAGAACCGACTTAAGGAATAGAGATCCCTATCCCAGAGGAAGACGGAGGACTACGTCCCTCCCGTGGAAAGTGTACTCTCTAGATAAAGGATGAAAGTCCCTCTTGCTCCCCTCCAGTTTCACATGGAGAATACAACCGGTAAAGAATCCATTGAAACAAGTTTTATTGGATATACGATACTCCGTGTAAAACCCCACCGGACGGGATTCGGGGTCTTTATGTGTTTTACATGGATGGTCTTCTTTGTTTCGTCGGTTTTTATAATTGTGGATGAAACTTTTAATCATTCTTAAATTTACATAAAATAATATAAATCGGAGGAAACCGTAATATTAATGGAAAAATATACGAAGAAATTTTGAAAGTGAAACTTAGTACCTGAAATCTTTACAGTATTTATTGATATTAATAATAAGACAAAACTACGAGTTTCTCCGTTGTGCCGGTAACTCTCGGGACAATATGACCGAAGTTACAGGTCAGTCGTGACAAAGTTCACAAAAACCTTCGTAGTAAAAGAGTCTATAATACTCGGGAGGGACCAAAAAGGGACAAGGTTCTGTACGTTAATTGAGACGAAATTCTTCAGAACCCTTGAAGGGACCACCAAGTCTCCGATTCTGAGGTACAAGGGTTACGTTCACCGGGCTAAATTTTTGGGACCAGTTCCTTGGTCTAGAGTGTACGGTGTTGATTCTGGACCTCGCGGTTTATTTATTTATATATACATATAAAAAATTTCAGATCCGAAAAAATTTCCTCGTGTCATCTTAGGTTTTAGACCTATAACCCACACGTTTAGTTAAACTATCACTCGTTTCAACAAATGTCCAAAGTTTGAACTTTGCATAAAAAGAAGGACTCAGGGGTAGTTAAACGTAATTTAGATAGGTGAAAATGGGTTGAGGATGAATAAGATTATATACTTATATTATTAAATTATATACAAGATGAAGGAATTAAAAATTGGGGAGTGGTTTAGACACTAATATTAAAGAAGAGAAAATATTAGAAAGAAACTTAGTAGATAGTGGTGAGTCTTCAGAGAAGTGCCTACGTTTAAACAAACGTAAAAAAAAACCAGGTTTTATTTAAATCCTGAGTTGACATTCTTTCTAAAAGAATCGACAATTGTAGATATGGAACCAATAAATCTTTACTGTACACAAGACGAAGTTAAAACTAGGAAAACCCCCTTATTACATCCATATTTATACCTTGTTTACTTGTCGATTCACAACATTAGTTTATTTTACACCATTGTTTCGTTTAGACTATGTATAGAGTACTCAACAATAAGACTATTATTCTATTAATTGGTACATATATTTTCAAACGTATTTACCACCATTCATATGTGGACTTTTAGCATATAGTTTCCAATCTACCCTCCTCTCGATTCCCCTCTAACCTGCATACTCTCTCTAGTCCTTCGATAAGATTCCTGGGATTTATCAAGAACTCACCATGAGTCGTCGTGGGTGTACAGTACCGGAAAAGTTCAGTAGTCGTCTTTCCTGTCTTGTAGATGGGTCGAGATTCAGGTACTCCCCTTACCGAATGGGCGTACAAGACACAACCTAAAGTTCACTGACGGTATTATGGACTGTGTCTTTTCTACGAGTTACGAATAAGTACCTTCCTTCTTTTCTTCTTTCCGTACTTCCTTCTTTTCTTCCCTCACTTACGAATATAAAGGTCAGTAAGGTTTGTTGACACATTTATATATTGTTTCTCGTTGATTAATATATTATGTTCGTATAGAGTCTCTATGACACCCAATTTAGATGAAGACCGATAGTGTTATTTAGTATATGACGTTATTTCGTTTATACGTTATTTTCTCTCAGATACTCACTGATACGTTATTTCATTTAGTGTACTTAAAAAACCAAAAGGATCACGTATCTTATCTCTTCCGTTACCGTATCTCTTCCGCTACCGTGGGGTGAGGTTATAAGAACGGACCTTTTAGGGTACCTGTCTCCTCGGACCATCCGACGGCAGGTACCCCAACACTTCTCAGTCTGTACTGACTCACTGAAGTGAAAGTGAAAAGTGAAAGTACGTAACTTCCTTTACCGTTGTGTGAGGTCAGAAGAACGGACCTCTTAGGGTCTCTTCCCCCTCGGACCACCCGACGGTAGATACCCCAGTGTGTCTCAGCCTGTGCTGACTTTACTGAATCGTCAGAATCGTCACGTATCTTTTCAATACAAGTGTGATATGACATCAGATAAACGTGTTGTCGTAACGGTTTTTTTGGGTGACATGGATGAAATTAATGTTTTATAACAATTTTTGACGACAGTGGACTCTGAAGGCACTCAGTATTAGAAATACGTTATCATTTCTCATTTATTATATTTTTTAGTCACAAGTGTATAGTGGTATTTTTATTATTACTTTTTCAGACTTTATAACACTTGACTATCTGAACAAGTTACATTCCAGCGGTGTTTGGAAGTCAAATATTTTTCATGTCATAGACACTTTACGTTACCCATTTCGTGTTATTTTACTCCATATGGACGTGATTGATTCGTTTTGATGTATTAAAGTCCTTTAGGGGGATACTTTCCTTACACACACACGATTCAGTGAAGTCAACACAGACTGAGAAACACTGGGATACGTGATATCGGGTGGTCCGAGGAGACAGATACCCTAAGAAGTCCGTTTTTATGACCTCACCCTCTTTTTTTTTTATGACCTCACCCAACGGTACGGGAGGAGATCCCCTAGAAGCGTTGGGTCCTTAGTTTGGGTGTAGGGAATGTAGAGAGTTCTCCTGACCGTCCGCCTAAGAAATGGTGATCACGGTGGACCCTTCGTGTACTTTGTCTGTACTGTTAGCGGTGACTACCTCGTGCATTTCACAGATTACTAATTTTCCTAGGGTCGGAGGTGTATCATATACTGAGGTAAACTTACTTCACAGGTTTTATCCGTTTAGGTGTCTTTGTCTTTTACGGAAGAGACGACCAACGGACCCCGAACCTTCTCCTCCCTTTACCCCTCACTGAGGATTACTTAAAGGGTAACGGTACTACTTTTACGAGATTTTGACTAACGTACTACCATCGTGTTGAGACACTCATGTGATTTTCGATAGCTTGTCATATGAAATTTACCACTTACTATACCATGCATTTAGAATAGAGTCATTTCGACAATTTGTCATTTTCCCTCCTCCCGTCTGAGTACGTGTGATCGAGTTCAAATCTTCTACAGTGGTTTAGGAGACAAGGTCGACTCTTAGTTAATATTCATTGGGGTTCTGAAGGGACGATCAGGTCACCAATTCTAAGGTGTGACGTGAAGGTTACGTCCCCCGGGTCTAAACTAGGGACCAGTCCCTTGACCTAGGGTGCACGGAGTTGGATTCCAGGACGTACAACGTCACTTCTAGTTTCTAGGGTACACGGTGTGATTCTGGACCGTGACGGTTTATTTACTTGAAAAAATAACATTTATTGGGGTTGGATGTATTTATTGGATGTTGGGACCGGTCATACTTTATCATACTAAAATTAAACTCCAGATCAATTTTTAGTGACGTTGGATTTTTACATAGATTTATTTATGACAAAGGTACTTATCCTATCTTCATTACTTTTTCTTTAATTTAGGTACCAAAATTGTTAAATCTGAAATTACACCAATATCGGAAACACTCATGACAAAAGTACAAAGACGGACGACAAACCACACAACCCTACAAAGTTTACAAACTCCTTAGTCAGAATGACCTAAACACTAATAATGAACCTAACAAATTCCCTTAAATTCATTTACTACACCACTAGTAATCCTACCTAAAGAGTTGTCAGTAAGGTGAGACCCTATTAATCATTTTCGGTTGGCCGGTAGGGTAAGAGGAGTAGTCGTTGACCAAATCCTTGTCCGTACACTGTATTGAGACCGGTTACTCTACCCTCAATTTCAGGTGTCTCTCGAAGACCCTCAAAAGGTGTCAATGTTTTTTCCCTTCATTCTCAGAACGAAAGAGACTTAACAACACAGACCTATACTGTTACAGTAACGTCGTCGGTGTTACGATGTTCGGACACCAACCACGGTCGTGTGCCTCCTCCCGTCTTGGTTCTCCTAGTACTGCTTCACCTCGACGTCGGGTCCACGTGGCACGGGTGTCGGGTGGGGTGTAGTCCCGAAAGACGATAAAGGTCGGTTTTGTTTGTAAAGTATTACCCTAAATTTATGTTTTAACATAAAACTTTTTGAAATTATTAAATAATCAAAACAGTCAACTAATCCGTATATTTAAACTATTTGACTCGTAGTCAATCTGACCGTCAACATCTTTTACAAAGAGACGTCTCTTTCTTTAGGGGACCGAGACTTCTTGGATCTTTATCACACCGTTCCCTTTGACGTTTCTCTCGGAGTACGGGAACTAGGAGTATGACCATTGTACTGTGTTCAGAAGTGGACACTGCAAATAATATTTGAGTCCCTTCCTTAGTGTTTGTTGACTAAAGACGACCATAGACATCCTTAGTGTTTGTGACCAAAGACCACATCCCGTTCTTCAAACTCTCGGGTTTCCTTGTCTAGTGATCGTCGATACGAGAAAATAGTTGTTGGTTTCCCCTGAAGTGTCTGGTCCTCAGGGGTCAAGTTTACGGAAGTCCCGGGGCCGTCCCAGGTATGTACTTCCTTTTACTCACCTTTACTTCGTCATCCCTTACCACGAGGGTAGATGTCCGTCGTAGTGATGAGTGTGGGTCCACTACGATACCACTCCTTTACGTCGAAATAACAACGGTTTAGAAGGGAAAAAGTTCTTTTCGGTTCTTTGACCTAGTACACTTAGTGTACTTCAAAATCTAATCCCGTTGGCTAAGTTAAAAAATTTATAAATAAACAGACACAACTCAGAACACCGTACGTCCTAGAAGTAACGTAGTAAACCTTAGAAGAGCTACACCGTGCACCTAAGAGATCAACACGAAGAGTCCGAACCATCAACATCGTACGTCGTACACCCTAGAATCAAGGGGTTGGTCCTGAGCTTGGGTGTAGGGGACGTAACGTCCCACTTAAGAAATAGTACCCCGGTGGTCCCTTCAGAGGTTGGTTAAGTTAAAATTTTTGTTTTGTGATATTCTTAATTTCTAAAATTTTAAATTTTTTATTTTTTTATTTTTTATTTTTGTTTTGTGACACCCCGGTTTATCTTATGTAGATGTTCGATAGACACCACGTGTCTCATAGTCAAACGTTGGAATCGACCATCCAAATCTCGTGCAGGTATCCTACCTATATACGCCTTCACACGTTTGTAAAGGAAGAGTGTCCTCGACGAGTATATGACTCTAAAGCCCGGTGTATCGATTTTTCTACATTAAGCATTATTGTCGGGTCGTTCCTACTCGACGTTTTATGTGTACGTGTCAACTTGTTTTATTAGACAACGTACGCCGACCAGTCACAGTAGACGAATTTGTAGTTTGTACTTCTGTTTTAAAAATAAAGATAGGAACGGTCTCGGTTTAACCCATAAATACTAATCAATGGTTGTACTAGTCAGGATGATTTAAGGAAATAACACAAGGGTCTAAAATATTTAGTCCTAGTCAGTAAGTGAACGTTGGCTTTTTAATTTTCTCTCTTTCTGAAACTGGTGACCGGGTTTACCGTGTACTCAGAGTTCTCTCAGAACAGTGTGGAGAGACCTCGAAGGTCGTGTCGGGTCGTGTCAGGAACAGACGTCCTCAGTGTGTTGTTCGTAACAGACCAAAGAACTTCTATTCTCATTTAGGTTCCGGACACTTACGGAGACTGAGTATCTTTTGAGACGAGTAAAAGTACTCAGATAAACACACAGTAAAAAATTTTTGACACTATACTGTGTCCCATCATCCTCCTTGAATCCGATCTATAATTCTTGTTAAAGGCCTGGTTGTCTGTCACTTTGTAATCTCGTCCAATGTTTACTCCTTCACCTCCGAGGTAGATACGTCCTTCAAAGGGGTCACGTTTGCGGACTAAGACAACCAGTCTACGATAGTGACCACTCTGCCTCCACTACAAACACGTCCCACAGGGACGGTCAGACGAGCAGGGAAAATCACTCTCGACGGTAAATCTTCCTTTACCGTTGGGTGAGGTCACAAGAACGGACCTCTTAGGGTCCCTGCCCCCTCGGACCACCCGACGGCAGATACCCCAGCGTGTCTCAGTCTGTGCTGACTTCGTTGAAGCGTCGTCGTCGTCGTCGTCGGTAAATGGTTCCCAGTTGGACGAGTGATAGGATCCAGAAATTGAAAAGTTTAGGAGTATCTTCGGGTCATTCTATGTAATAGGGGTAAAGTGTCTACTCCTTTAACTCTGAAGTCTCTTTACTTTATAGAACGAGTTCAAGTAGGACAATTTATTTACCGTCTTGGTCCTAATCTTGGGTAGAGACACATCGAAGGTCCAGATCCGGTAAAGAGAGTCCGGTACGACGATGTCCGGGGAACCCGTCTTGTGGACACCGATGGACACCCTTCCTCTCTGGTTAGTCGTCCGAGTTCGTTCCTGTCGTAATGCGTTTTGTTCAGTACTCTTGTGACGACTCCGGTTTCTCCTTCGGTCACAGTCCTTTTCTCTCTTTTACGGTTGACCCCTTCACTGTCTCTGTACTTCCCCACCATTCCAGTTCCCTATAGGAAGGTCTTTACTTAGACATCACTGAACCCCTCAAGTCCTTCACTTCTGTCACTTCTCCCTCAAGGAAAATTCGTTGTGGACAGGACACTCGAGTTCGAACGGTTCGTCGTCTGGCCCTCGATGACTGAGTGGTCGAATCTAAAAGGAAACCACTGAGGATTGGATGATTGTCACGGGTGCCTGTTAAAAGTAAGGGTGAGGGGATGGTTGGTCGTTGAAAGAAACTATATCTCCTAGATGTTATGATAAAGGTCGTTACTAAGATGTTAAATCAGTTCACGAATAGAGGTATAAGTTATAAGTACATTGAAAGGAAGAGATTTTTTGACAGGGACAACAAAGACGGGACTATCCCGGGTTCAAGAACCTAATCGTAATAACGATGTTATCTTCTCTCCGGTCGAACTTTTAATCACCCAGAGATATCGGAGGTATACAATTCGGTATAGTTTTCTAAGTTCTCTAATCTAGACTATCTGTCTCCCGGACTTCTGGATACTTACCTCCAAGCATTGTAACATGTCCTCCGCCACTGGTTTTGGTAGGGGTTCTTTTTCTTTACGTTTTTCCGTTTTGCTAACAGACTCCTCCGAATGTTTACCGACGTTTTTCTTCTCTTAGTTTTCCGTTTCGTCTTTTCATTTCTGTACGGGTAGACTTACGTCACAAAGTTTCTTATCGTTCCTACCTATTCTTTCGGAAGGATTCACTTATTACTTTTCTTTGTCTCTTTTTGTTATCTTACCCTTTCTGATCTCTAGAGAAGTTATTTTGATCTCTATGGTTCCCTTATAAAGTACGTTTTACCCGTGTTATTTCCTGTCTTTGTCATACTTGGATTGTCTTCGTCTTCTATAGTTCTTCTCCACCGTTCTTATGTATCTTCTTGATGTGTTTTTTCTAGAAGTACTGGGTCTATTGGTGTCACCACACTAGTGAGTAGATCTCGGTCTATAGAATCTCACGTTTCAGTTCACCCGGAATCCTTCGTAGTGATGGTTGTTTCGATCACCTCCACTGCCTTAGGGTCGACTCGATAAAGTTTGGGATTTTTCTACTACGACACTTTCACACCGTGAGTCATTCGGTCGTCTAAACCTTTTGAGTCGTCACCGGTGTCCTGACCTTTTCCAGTCAAAAGTAAGGTCAGGGTTTCTTCCCGTTACGGTTTCTTACAAGTTTGATGGTGTGTTAACGTGAGTAAGGTGTACGATTGTTTCATTACGAGTTTTAAGATGTTCCATCCGAAGTTATCATGTACTTAGCTCTTGAGGGTCTACAGGTTCGACCTAAATCTTTTCCGTCCCCTTGGTCTCTAGTTCAACGGTTGTAGACAGCCTAGTATCTTTTTCATTCTCTTAAGGTCTTTTTGTAGATGAAGACGAAGTAACTGATACGATTTCGGAAACTGATACACCTAGAGTTGTTTGACCTTTTAAGAATTTCTCTACCCTTATGGTCTGGTGGACTGGACGGAGGACTCTTTAGACATATGTCCAATTCTTCGTTGTCAATCTTGACGTGTACCTTGTTACCTGACCAAGGTTTAACCCTTTCCTCATACAGTTCCGACATATAACAGTGGGACGAATAAATTGTGTATACGTCTCATGTAGTACTCTTTACGGTCGGACCTACTTCTTGTTCGACCTTAGTTCTAACGACCCTCTTTATAGTTATTGGAATCTATACGTCTACTGTGGTGGGATTACCGTCTTTCGTTTCTCCTTGATTTCTCGAAGAACTACTTCCACTTTCTCCTCTCACTTTCTCGACCTAATTTTGAGTTGTAAGTTTTTGATTCTAGTACCGTAGATCAGGGTAGTGAAGTACTGTTTATCTACCCCTTTGTTACTTTTGTCACTGTCTGAAATAAAAAGGACCCGAGGTTTTAGTGACGTCTACCACTGACGTCGGTACTTTACTTTTCTGTGAACGAAGAACCTTCTTTTCGATACTGTTTGTATCTGTCCCATAATTTTTTGTCTCTGTAATGAAACAGTTGTTTCCAGATAGATCAGTTTCGATACCAAAAAGGTCGTCAGTACATACCTACACTCTCAACCTGGTATTTCTTCCGACTCGCGGTTTCTTGACTACAAAAACTTGACACCACAACCTCTTCTGAGAATTCTCAGGAAACCTGACGTTCCTCTAGGTTGTTCAGTCAGGATTTCCTTTAGTTAGGACTTATAAGTGACCTTCCTGACTACGACTTCGACTTCAAGGTTATGAAACCACTGGACTACACTTGTCGGTTGAGTAATTTTTTCTGGTACTACGACCCTTTCTAATTTTCGTGTTCCTCTTCACCTGTCGTCTCCTACTCTACCAACCTACCGTAGTGACTGAGTTACCTGTACTCAAACTCGTTCGAGGCCCTCTACCACTTCCTGTCCCTTCGGACCGCACGACTTCAGGTACCCCAGTGTTTGTCAGTCTGTGTTGACTCACTGACTTGTTGTTATTCGGTATAGTGGAAAGGACGAGTTGTTGACACTGACTTCTTAACCATAAAAATAACGTTTTAGTCAGTTTTTTGCTCCAGGTCTGGTTGAAACCTCGTCCCCAGGGGACATTTGATAAAATTCTCCACTACCCCCCCTGAAGGAACCACTAGGTCACCGAATGCTAAGGTACAAGGGTTACATCCTCCGGACCCAAGTTAGGGACTAGTTCCTTGATCTGGGGTGTACAGTGTTGATTCTCAAGCGTGCAGTGTTGATTTTCAAAGACACACGACGTTGATTCTGGGCCGCGTCAGTTTATTTATTTATTTTAATGGTTTTTTGTGTGGTTTTTTATACACTAAACTCCCTAAAGGGACTACCAGGTCACCAATTTCTTAGGCGGGACGTTACGTCCCCTGCACCCAAGTTAGGAACCAACCCCTTGATTCTGGGATGTACGGTACCTCGTCGGTTCAGGCGGTCGGTGTCGATGATTCGGACACGTGAGACGTCGGACACACGATATTGATCTCAGACACGTGACGTTGCCTTCCAACACGTACTGCGTTACTTCTAGGGTATGTTGATTCTAGGTTACGTCGGTTTGTTTCTTTGTAGTTTTTTTAAATTTTCTACACAAAACCTAGGAAGTAGGGGAGAGAACTCTCAAGTAAAGGATTTGAGGTCATACCGGGGTCATCGAGGTCAGAGATACAAGTCTATCCTTTAGATTCCTTTACTTATGTTAGAGTCTCTGTGTCTTCTCTAAGTGTCCCGACCGGTAGGTCGACGAGTTGATCTAGACTATAGGTCAAGAAATTAATTTGAGTTTTTAAGGACCTGCGTGTCCAGAGTTCTTCGTCCTCCCTCGGGGTTTGGACAGGACGACTAGTTACGGAAACCCTTTAAGAAAGTAAGTCAGACATGAAAGGACTTCGGGTAAGGGGGGATTAACACTCCCATCCTTCTCTTTTTATTTGGTCTTTAGTTTATTCATTTGTTTGGTCTTCCTCAAAAGAAAAGAAACTTACCGGAATCCAACCGGTCCAGTTGTTTAGTTACGTTCCTGTGTTGAAGGACTTTAATAAAGAGTGGGATGGGGGGGTCCCCAAAGGGTCCACTAAGTCATCCATTTCTTAGACGGACGTTACGTTCTCTGTGCACAAGCTTGGGACCCAACCCTTCTAGGGGATCTCTTCTCGTACCGTCAGGTGAGGTTATAAGAACGGACCTCTTAGGGTATTCCAATGTCATCAAGGAGAGGACGTTTCCCAGCCTGTGGTGACTTCGTTTACTCGTACATGTGTGGATGGGGAGGTCAGTGCGACTTTTTCCAATCTCGACTAAACGGATACTGATGTGACTTTCGCATTTCAAGGGGTCAGGAAGTTCTCAAACCGGATCCCTAATCGTGTTAAGACCCTTTACAAACCCTAAAATCCGATTAAGAATTGGGTATTAGTTAAAAACTCATGGAAGATAAAGCAAACACGACTCAGTCTTTATCACTTTATGGGCGGTCCTAGACTGGTCCTGTGTCTGGGGTGAGAAATCGACGAGTCCCACGTCATTCCCTCTATTTCGTACTTAAACTACGGACATTAACTTCCTTCTTTCACTATGTACGGTCTCTCTCTATTGGTTTCTTATTAGTGGTAAATATAAACTTACCCCGAAAGACTTTAGTCAAAGGAATGTAATAGAGTGAACCAGGAACTGTGTTGATCACCACCTGTAGACGGTACTAAGAGTAGGTCGTGGCAGAGGGTGAGACCCAATTCACATGGGGTTGGAGAGTCCCTTCTTTGAGGTGGGTCAGTGAGACTAGGACCCAGGATGACGGTCCTGACGTGGGTCCCAGACTCTATCTTGTTCAAAGGACCCGGGGTCGGTTAGGTTCGTACCTCAAGAGGATCGGTAATCACTCGTGGGGTCCCTGCCCTTGTAGTGAGTGACTCCCGTTACTTTTAAGTTAACCCTAAAGAAACATAAACCAGTGTGACGTTCGAAACACCCTAGAATCGGGGAACTGGTCCCTAGGTTGGACCCGGAGTCGTCACTTTCGTGTCCCAGGATTGGGCGACCAGTAGGTCCCTTTGAGGATCAATCCTGAAGACTCTTTCTCTAAGGTTTAATCCGACGATCTAAATCTCGTGTTTCTGACACACAAGACCCTGCCGACGGTGAGAAACTCGGACTCGGACTTCCACTGTCTCGTTTTTCGTCTTGACTTTCTTCCTCTCTATGGTTGAGAACTAATATAGTGAACTCGGACCTGAAGTGGGTACGGACTTCGGTAGAGACGGGGAGTTGAAAAGTGGATATATTTGGTTATTTATGACAAAGTAGTCTTCGGTTAAACCTTTTTTCTCTTCTTCGGTTAAACCCAACCCAAAAAGACAGTGAGTTTCGTTTTCTCAGTGTTTTCTTTGAAATTGAGGTACCCCATCTATAATATGGAGACAAAATATATTCTTTTTAACTTCTTAAAGGGATCACCCGGTCACCGATTCTGAGACGTGAGGGTTACGTTCCCCGGGTCCAAGTTAGGGGCCAGTCCCTTGCTCTTGGATGTACGGTGTTGATTCTCAAACATACGACGTCAATTTCTAGGTCGTACGGTGTTGATTCTGGGTCGTGTCGGATTCATTTGTTTATAATTTTTTTTTTTTTCTTTCTTTCTTTCTTCTCTTCTTAACTCCGAGTCTAGCGATTTTTCATCTTCTTGGTCCAGGACTATAGTTAAATGTCTAAGTCAGGAAGTATGGTATCGACGAAAGGAGTCACTGTCTTTGAGTCTCCTTCGTGTCCATTGAACTCCGATCTTTCTAGTCGGTTAGAAACGTCTTCGTGGTCGACTCGGTCTGAAACTTTACGTCGAACCTAAACCGGATTTCACTACCGTTTTCATAAGACTCATCACCCTCCCTCCAAGTACTCCCTCCCCTGTATATATATGATTACCGACTAAGTGTGACGACATGTCGTCTTTGGTTATGTTGTAACATTTCGTTAATAAGAGGTTAAAATTTTTTACACAAATTCATAAAACCCACTCCCCATTATTCTTTCAGTACCTACACTCTTTGAAGTCCCCGTGAACCTTTTATCGTCCATGAACCCACATAGTTTACTAACCGATATATTCTCTTGTATTATTCTTCGTCTCCATCCTTGTATGAATCCTAGTGTTATAAACCCTTACTTAGATAATTTTATGACTTAGTGATCCGACATGTGGACTTTGATTAATTATAACATTTAGTTGATGTGAAGTTAAAAATTTTTACAAACCCCTTGAACTGGAGATAGGATTTCCAGTCTTTAAGGGTTTGGGGTGACATAATTTGTAACCGAAATTAACTGGTCTTGAGTTAAAAGTGGTCGAATCAACATGATCTAGAATTTCTACTCGAGATGACTGTGTCCTTTATTCTGAGTTTTCTTGGGGGTCACTCCTCTTTCTTAATTTATAAACCGAAACATAAGGTTTTGTCACAGACCTTTGGCTCTGTTCGACTGCCTTGACTTCGTCTTGAGTGACGAGTGTGTTTCTTTTTACGACCTATTAAAAAAGAATTCTTCATAGACTGTAACTTTCGCTCTTTCCCTTTAAGAGTCCCCGGTCTTTAGTTATCCTTGGGTTTCGGTAGTGCCATTCGTCTTACGTTTCGATTCTGTCCTGTCCAGAATCCCTAGTCCCCACTCTAAAATTACAACGATACCGTCCTCTTCTACTCCGGAACTTTCCGGGACTGTTCTGGACTTTAATCTTATTTTCAGGATAGATGGGGGGTGTCTTCCTGTCTTTTTGAGACGAATGATAGGACTCCTTCCTCGTTCTTGTAAGTGATGACCGGACCCAGTGTCCGTCTTTTCCTTAGTGGTCACTATTAAACCCTGGGGTTCGGACAAGACGTGGTCACACCCTGGGTTTAAGTGTAATAGGTAGTCCAAGTCCACTGTTTATAATTCGTTTTATGTTTATTTAAGTTGGGATCTGTAGTACCATTTTAACTTCTTGTAGTTTATATTCTCCGTTTTAAATTTTTGTTAGATACCTTTTTCTTCTGGATGTCTTCAACTTATCCCTAATCGTCCGGGAGTAGTTGTTGTTATTTGCCGTCTTCTGTTTCCTTACAAAAATTTGGCGACTAGCTGACTCTACGATTTCCCGTTACTCTTACTCTTAGTCCTCTTACAACCCATCGGTTCGTCTCTCCCTACAAAACTCTTGTCTCGTTCGTCAATGTAGTTTCGACGGTTTATCAGTCCATGTTAGTCCTGTCTCTTTGTATTGTAACGTAAACCGTTGGACCTGTAGTAGTAGTCACCGAAAGTGAATCACCAAAGTCATCTCCCTACCCCCTGTCTTTCGTCCACTCTCCTCTGGTTTAAGTTGTGTTCCTTCACTCAAAAATAGAGGGTTTTGGGGGAATGAAGTTTGTGTATCAGTCGGTACTGTAAATTTTCATGTTTTTACTAATTTTTTTTTTTGTTTCTATATAGACCCCTGAAGGGACCACCAGGTCACCAATTCTGACGTACGAGGGTTCCGTCCCCCAAGTCTAAGGTAGGGACCAGTCCTTTGATAAGGGGTGTATGGTGTTGATTTCGGGTGCTCGGTGTCGAATTCTAGGACGTACGACATTGATTCTGGGTCACGTCGGTTTATTTAATTGTCATTTTTTCTATATCGACATGGGAGTGTGTGCATGTTCTCGGTCTTTACTTTGTCTTTGTGTCATTCTAGTAACCCCGGGTACAGAGTCCGAATACCCGAGGTTCAGACCTTCGACCTGTAACCGTCAACCCATGTGCAAGTCACTAATACCCCTAGTTCCCGAGGGAAATTACCCCCCTGACTTTGAGTACCGAACTATGGTCTCCGAATACAGACGAGGTGACGAACACTTTTCTTGGACTTATTTTGTCACCCTGAGACCGAAATAATCGTAGACCCCTCCACTCCCGTGGAACGATGGTTTCTAGTAGTTCGGTAGAGGACCGGGCACTGGTCTATACGGTAAGGATTGGAGACCCCTACCTCCTGGTATTAGGAGGACCGAGATAAGTCCAACTCCCGGTCTCCCGGTCTGCCACCGTAGAACCCTTCCCTACTCTCCTTTTAGTCTTTTTCTCTCTTTAGTTTGTTTCTGTTTATAAGAGAATGAGTTTGATTTTAAGGTTTTGTATATTTTCTTGGATGAACCACTCTCTCGACCGGAAACTTTAATTGGTAGTCTAGTCTTTTAAAGAGTTTAAAGGTGACCTTTAAACACTTTCTCACATTTCTCTGAAATTTTATCCTACAACTTTTACAAGTCTCTACTTACGTGTGGAAGGTAAAGTTCTCCTTTAATAATTCGTTTTTATCTCACTTTACTTGTCATTGGTTAGTCTTTAGAAACTTTACTTTTTATGGGATTAACTTTAGATTTTCAGTGGTTACCCCGTTAAGGGTCAGAAATCCTGTGACGTGAAAGTGACGCCTCTCGGGCCCAAGTTAGGGACTAATTCTAGACTAGGACGTTCGGTGAGTCACGTCGGTTTCTATTTTTCGAGTTTTTTCCGGTATTGTCCTCTTTGAGATCTAACCTGTGTGAGAGTCTCTCACTTAATCTCTTAACGTTCTCGCTCGAGTCCTCGAGTAAATGTCATATTATACTCCACTTACCTTTCATTGACATCAATTTTGTACCTCTTGTCTAAGTTTCCAACTTTATAAGTATATTATTCTCGAGGTGTCTTTGTCTTAACTTTCTTTATCGTCTTTCTTGTTATAAACTTTTTGTGATGAAAAAAGGTCTTAACTTTTCAGAATCCTTACTTTCTTTAAATAAAGTAAATAAATAAAAATCAGTTTCGTTCGTCCTACAAATCAACATCGTACACTTGGGAAGCAACGTCGTACACCCTAGATCGAGGGACTGGTCCCTAGTTTGGGTCCCGGGGACGTAGCTGTCGCGGTTCAGAATCGGTGACCTGGTGGTGACTTCAGGGACTTTCTTTAAATCTGAGTCGGTTTAATAATAAGTCCTCACATTTCCCTCAACTTAGAGTCGTATATTTTTGATTGTTGCAGAATGGGGAGTATCCGGGAAGGATTACTTGAGGACCTAAAACTAAGATTATACGTGTAAACAAGTGTAAAATTGTAGAGACTTCAGTGCTACGTATAATGTTAGTTGACCGTTGAAAATCAAAACAAAGGGGAGAAAAATTTTCGGATCTAAAAATAAAGGAAAGCAGAAGATACAGGAATAGGATTACATAGAAGTTTGTAAGGTAGTCGACACACTTAGAGGAAAGTTCGTATGAAAAAGGGAAATCCGCACGACAGATAGGGTAGAGGAACTTCAGAAGAGACCTCGGAAGACTGACCAAGGTCACACTCGACCAACAGGAGATTCGGACGTCGTCGTCGTCGTAGAACCGAAAAAGTAAGTGGTAACAAAACCCCTGAAGGAAAGGGAGGGAAAGTACTATTTCTGGACCAGGGGATCAAAGGTAAGAAGGAGGGAAAACCAAATAGGGGAACAAAAGGACCCCGTTTAAGAAGACAATACAGGGTTCTCCCGTAGTTTTCGTTGTCAAAAACTCTGAAACGTCCAGACTTCTTAAAGAAGATGATAGTGAACTATCGAACCATCCCAATTTTAAGATGCAATTTTTTTTAAAAAAAAGAGTCATAAACCTCCGTAAAAAGGTAACGGAGGATCGAAAGGTCCTCTTTCCACTCTTAAGGCTACAGAATAGAAATTCCGAAACATCTTTTACCAAGAGAGAGACTTTCCAAAATCCTTGTGGAGGAACAGGTGTGACACGACTTTAAAGAGGAACCTCATGACTAAAACTAAGTGAGACGATCTGAAAGTCGTCTGAGAAAGTATACGATACTACCCTGGAAGTAGGGTCCAGGTTCAGAATCATTTAGGTTTCGGAGTAGAGGACAACGGTATTGTTGTACTTTAGGGTAGGAACCACGGACAGGGTCGAAACTTAAGACAAGTCGTATGATCGAAACCCGAGGTAAAATTAAAGACGGAGGACCTTTAAAGGGAAAGAACGAAAGTTCGACGGGACCACTGTAGTAAGACAGAGTACCAGAATTTTATAGTGGATATATGGGACTTTGTTGAACTTTTAATATATAGGTGTTGTCTGGAGAGGTTTGGACGTATAAGTCGACAAGGAACTATAGAGTGCACATACAGGTTGTCTTTAGAGTTCGAATTTTAAGGTTTAACCTTATTAATTGTCAAGATGATTGGGACGGGGAGGGGATCAGAAGACGAAGAGTCATTTATTGTAAGAAGGTCCACGAGTCAAACTTTTGGACCCAGTGGGACTTGACAGACAGAGTATGGACGTATGTTGTGGTGGTCGTTTAGGAGAGTTGAGATAAAAGTCTTGTATAGGTCTTTGGTTACTTAAGGAGGGTAGAGGTAGCGATTGTGGATCCAGGTTTGGCGGTACCCCAGAACGGAGTTAATGACTTTATCGAAAACCAAGTCACCACAACCTGAAAGTGAAACCACGGGAGTCACTTGAAGTCGAGGATATTAGTACAGGAACTTACCAAGGAGGGAAGTTTAGTTTCAACCGGGACATGGACGAAATTTGTTTGTCTTACACCGTTTTGACTTCGACTCGGTTTCGGAAATCTTCCGGACGGTCGAAAATGAGGATGTGAAGACCTTCGGGACGTGGCGGTGCATTCTTCAAACCGATGGGACAATCTCTCCAGTGTACTTTTCTCCCTCTCCGATGGTCTGGTAGACCTCCACTTGGTTCCTTAAGTCGGTTGTCGTCCTCGGTTCGACAGGGTCTGGACGCCGGGGTTCACAACAACGTCGGTCTCGGACTGACAAACACTTGTGTACACGCACTTCTTCGGTGTACCCTGTAAAGTCCGGGTCGTCTTTAACCATCAGGACGACACGAAACCGGTTTAAGGACTGGGTGTCTTGGTACTCACTGTTATTCAAACAACGAAGTCAGATATTCACTACCCCACCAAATAAAACGGGGTGTATGTTAAATGTGAGATCGTAGGGACGAAGGAGGAAGTGTCCCGTGGGGAAGGGTGGGGAAGCCGACAAGAGGTATATTGTCGTCCTCCCTAGGTAGGTTTTAGATTTGCTCCGGGACAGTGAGGAGACGAGTCTTAGGAGGTCACGGAGAGTAGAGTGAGTCTCATTTTTGTTTTAGAAATTTTGTCAGAAGTTCCAAAGTCTCCCACCGTCTGATCCCGGTCACCCGGTCTGGGAACATGATTTCCTCTTTTTTTTTTTTTTTGAAACTGTGAAAAATTTCCAACAAATTGTAAAAATTTCCCTTTTATACACTATCTTTGGATTACACCGGACGTTTCGAAGTGTATAAATGATAGACCGAGAAATGTCCTTTCAGACGGTTTGGGACGGACAGTGAAACGAGTAGATCGAGGTCCGGTTGAGGTACTATTCAGACATCAAAGAGGTGTCGGTCCGTACGATTGCGGGACTCCGGAAAGGAGGACGAGAGAGGAAGTTGGGAAAGAAGGGGTCGATTGAGAAGGTGGAAGGAGTCCAGAAGTGAGTTTACTGGAAGAGTCTCCCCGGAATAGACTGGTACAATAAATTTCAATGTTAGGGGGACGTATGTGCGGGATTGAGAGAGTCGAAATAAAAGGGAATATAGTGCATAGTGGTTGTATATGAAAATAGAAAAACAACAGTAACGAATAAAGAATATAAGAGGTTTTCTTCTCATTTGTCGTACACCTGTCTTTGGAGACGAAAAGTGACTATGTAAGAGTCACGGATTGGGATAGGGACCACGTAACAGTCATGAGTTATATATAAAGTACTTACGGGAAGTCAAGTCAAGTCAAGTCAAGTCAGTGAGTCAGCACAGACTGAGAAACGCTGGGGTACTTAGCGTCGTGCGGTCCGGAGGGACAGGTAGTGGTTGAGGGCCTCGAGTGAGTCTGAGGGTAGGTAGGTCAGCCACTACGGTAGGTTGGTAGAGTAGGAGACAGCACAGGAAGAAGAGGACGGGGTTTAGGGAGGGTCGTAGTCTCAGAAAAGGTTACTCAGTTGAGGAGCGTACTCCACCGGTTTCATGACCTCAAAGTCGAAATCGTAGTAAGGAAGGTTTCTTGAGGGTCCCAACTAGAGGAAGTCTTACCTGACCAACCTAGAGGAACGTCAGGTTCCCTGAGAGTTCTTAGAAGAGGTTGTGGTGTCAAGTTTTCGTAGTTAAGAAGCCGCAAGTCGGAAGAAGTGTCAGGTTGAGAGTGTATGTATGTACTGATGACCTTTTTGGTATCGGAACTGATCTGCCTGGAATCAACCGTTTCATTACAGAGACGAAAAGTTATACGATAGATCCAACCAGTATTGAAAGGAAGGTTCCTCATTCGTAGAAAATTAAAGTACCGACGTTAGTGGTAGACGTCACTAAAACCTCGGGGGGTTTTATTTCAGACTGTGACAAAGGTGACAAAGGGGTAGATAAAGGGTACTTCACTACCCTGGCCTACGGTACTAGAAGCAAAAGACTTACAACTTGAAATTCGGTTGAAAAAGTGAGAGGAGAAAATGAAAGTAGTTCTCCGAAAAATCGAGGACAAGTGAAAGACGGTATTCCCACCACAGTAGACATATAGACTCCAATGACTATAAAGAGGGACGTTAGAACTAAGGTCGAACACAAGGAAGGTCAGGTCGCAAAGAGTACTACATGTACTTACGGGAATACTCAGTGTTTTTGGTGGTGACAGAAGACAAAAGGCACATCGTGAACGAGATTTATGGTATAAATCCCCAAATGGGTGGTTGAGGACTGTCACCCTTGACGTTTTGTTTCAAATTGTCTCTGGTTGATAGGTTATATTATAAAGTTAGTTATTTATTTATATGAAGGGTACGCGGAAAGTTTTCTTCCTTACCCCTGACTCCTCCCTCTTTGTGTCAATTCAACTGTTAGAAGAGTTGTTAAAGACGACACTTATCTTTACCTCTTTACCCTACTGACTCTCTCATTTATACTAGATCCCTCCCAATTTTTACCCCTATACTCCGTATTAGTCTAATTGTGTTAGTCATCGTATCACCTTTCAAGTCAAGTCAAGTCAGCGAGTCAGTACAGTTTGAGAAACGTTGGGGTACCTGAGGTCGTATCCTCTTTCTTCCCCTAATTTCTTCATCTGAAGAACCACTCTACTCCCGTTGTTCTACATCTCGCACTTCTTCTCCAACTGACCAATACCCGTTCTAGATAGAAAAGATCTTGTCTTGCCTTCTTCCTCGTCTAACGTTATCTCGATTTTGGAACACCTACCCTTCTGCTCCCCCAAGCGTAGAGGACCGAAGTGGAAACACTTACTTCACATCCTCCACTCCGATAGTCGACTTTGATTCCCCACTCGTCCTATGACCTTCAAACTCTTCTCTCTTTTCAATCTCTGGAATGATCTCTTTACACTTTCCTGTCGGTCCGTAAACAACTCCCTGGTAGACCTCAAACATTAGTGTATAAATTTGTTTTCGTCAGTCGGGTCAACCACTAAAGAGAATTCGTTATAGGTCGATCAACCAATGTCCACGTCTTTTCTGTTAACGACAAGTTAGCGATTCAACCAGACTGAGAAACACTCGGGTACCTGACGTCGTACGGTCCGAAGGAACAGGAAGTGATAGAGGACCTCGAACGGGTTCAAGTACAGGTAACTCAGTCACTACGGTAGGTCGGTAGAGTAGGAGACAACTGGGGAAGAGGACGGGAGTTAGAAAGGGTCGTAGTCCTAGGGAAGTTTACTCAACCGATAAACGTAGTCCATCGGTTTCATAACCTCGAAGTCGAAGTCGTAGTCGGAAAGGCTACTTATAAATCCTAACCAAAGGAAATCCTAACTGATCAAACTAGAGGAACGACAGGTTCCCTGAGAGTTCTCAGGGTTTAAGTACAGGTAACTCAGCCACTACGGTAGATTGGTAGAGTAGGAGACAACAGGGGAAGAGGAGGACAGGAGTTAGACAACTCAAGTTAGTCTCACTAGTATCATTCCGTCCCCAATACTAACACACCAGAAGTCTGGTCGTCGTAGTCTTAATAACTTTTGACCATTCTTTACATTTTAGAGTCAGAAGTAAGTTCTACAGGATTTAGTCTTTGAGTCTTCCATCCCGGGTCGCCAAACACAAAATAGTTCGGGAAGTCCACTGGGACTGCGATGTGGGTCAGTTCAAACTCGTCGTAACGTTATTTCTCTTTCTTGTGCGTCGAAGGGACCACCAGACCACCGATTCTGAGACATGAGGGTTAGGTCCCTTGGGTCCAAACTAGGAACCAGTCCCTTGATCTAGGGTGTGCGACGTTGATTGTCCATCGTACGGCGTTGACTTTCTAAGTGTATGGAGTTAATTCTACGACGCACGGGGTTGATTCTGGACCGCGTCGGTTATTTAAAAAAAAAAAATTCCGTTTGTTTCTCTGGACTCCCATAAATATTCCCCTATTAATTTACCGTCTGATTTCTCAGATTTGACCTTTTCTTTCATTCACTTCTGTACTCCCTGACTGGTTATTACCATTTCATTACCCCTAGTTACCGAATCTTATATTACATTTATTGGTATCATACCATATAAGTAAAAGATAACGACGGTAATGTGTGATGGTGTTTGATTCACCGAACCTTCCAAAGGAACCTCCGAGACACCATTTCTTGGGTGGACGGTTATGTACTCTGTGCACAACCTAGAGACCCAGTCCTTCTAGGGGACCTCTTCCTTTACCGTTGGGTGAGGTCATAAGAACGGACCCTTTAGGTCCGAGGATACGTCTCCTCGGACCGTCCGATGTTAGGTGCCCCAGTGCTTCTCAGTCTGTGATGAATCGTTGATTTATTGTTATTTCGCCGAACTTTATCGTGGGTAACTAATAGAGTATCAAGACACCCAGTGTTCATGGTCATGTTGTACCGAGTCGACCCAGGAGACGAGTTTCATAGTTTTTCCGACTTTAGTTACACAACCAACCTGACGTAAGGAGTGTCCTCTAAGATTCCTTTTTTAGACGACTCTAATATATCCAACGACTGATTTAAATCAAGGAACTCCATCCTCCATACGTTCCGTTTTGTCCTTTTGAAAACTTCAGTGGAGGAGGGTGTCCGTGTGTTGATAAATGTCTCGTTGATAGATACTCTTGTACGACTACTAGTCTTGTCTAAAAAGTGGTGATTTCTATGTTTCACCACCCGAAGGGACCACCGAGTCTGCCATTTCTTAGACGGACGTTACGTCCTCTGGACCCCAGTCCTTCTAGGGAACCTCTTCCTTTATCGTTGGGTGGGGTCATAAAACGGACCTCTTAAGGTACCTGTCTCCTCGGACCGTCCGATATCAGGTACCTCTGGTACCTTTCTCGACCTGTTCTGACTCGTTGATTGTGAAAGTGGAAGAAAAGTTCTATATTTCTTCCTTGATACTACTCTATCCATCCTCCCCACCTCCGTATCATGTCAGTTCTGGGTGTGGGGTCCCTTCACTGGGTGTTCCCCTTCCTAGTAGTGTTAACGTCTCCAAGAGGGGTCCCTCACTTTCCAGGTTCGGTGTATAGTCCGAGGTCTCCAGGACGTGGTCTTTCTACGTTCCGACACATGTTTCTTGGTCTCTTGACACCCGTGGTCTTTGAGACGAGAGTTTCCCGTGCACGTTTAAGAGTGTTCGAAGTTCGAGGGTCCGTCTCCGTTATTAATATTTCCTAGAACTCAGTCTAGGTGAACGATTGGAGCCTCTCGGAGGACCTCTCCGTCCTCCGTTGACCTTAAGGGGGACCCCTGTGTCTAAGACTGGTGGTGGTTAAGACTGTAACAAGATTGTACGTCTGTGATCAGACCGTTCACTAAAAGACCACATGAGAGAGATCAAATAATCGGGACACTTTAATGGGTGGGTGGTCGACCGGTCGAGGTCAGGATCCCTGACGGGGGGTGGGGTTCTGGTGTATCGGACGGGGTGGTCCAGGATGGGGGTGTCAGTCGTCCGACCGTGGTCGGGGTCCGGTGGGGTCCGGTACGTCGGTCAGTGTGTCCTGAGTAGAGAGGATGGTGACTCTAATATGTCGGGTGTGTCCCCCATGGGGATCTCGTAAGTCAAGACCACTGGTCTCCCCTCACACGACGACCCGGGGTATCCTGCAGATGTATTCCTGTCAAGTGGTTCTTACCTTTTGCAATGGTTGGATGGGTTATGTATCTTTATTTGTGTCTCTTAGTCTGTTTTACTCCTTGTCTCCTTATTCAAAGTTTGATTCCTTATTTTGTTTTAAGATCTTCTTGATCCACTTTACCTCTATTCGTTAGACTCATCTATTTCTTAAGTTCTATTATTAGTATTTCTACGAGTCACTTGTACTACTCTTCATATTGTTTCTGAGTCTGTTATATTTCCTTGTTTGTTATTGACTCATTTTTTATGTGATCTTTTTTAGTTATCACCTAATCTACTGTGTCACTCTATCTGGTTGTTTGATCTTCTTCTCATCTTTAATGGGTTCGGTTTTTCTTTTTTTTTGAAAAAAAATTACTCCTATCAAATTCTCTGGAGACTCTGTAGTAGTTCACATACTTGTAAACGAAAGTCCTAAGGGTCTTCTTCTTTCTTTCCCCCGTCTCTTAAATAAACTTCTTTATTATGGACCTTTAAAAGAATTGGATCCCTTCTTTTGTCCAGGTCCTTCAGGGTTTGTTCTACTTGGGTTTCTCCCAGTGGTTCAGTGTAATATTGATTTTACTGTTTTTAATTTCTATTTCTTTCTTAAAAATTTCGTCGTTCTCTTTTTCGTTGATCAATGTACTCTTGATAGTATTTCGATAGTCGACTGAAAAGTTGTCTTTGAAACGTCCGGTCTTTCCTCGACGGACTGTATAAGTTTCACTACTTTCTATTTTTGATGTTGATCTTATGAGATCGGTCGTTCCGATAGTAAGTCTAAACGTCCTCTCTATTTTCTCAAAATGTCTGTTCGTTTTCGATTTTCTCAAGTCGTCGTGAATTGACCGAAGTGTTCTTTATATTTTTCCTGAAGAGATTCGTCTTTTCTAGTGTTTGTCTTAATACTTTTAATGTTTTCCCTTTTAGAGTAACCTTTTCCATTAATATGTCATTTCCATCATCTAGTTTTGAATGTTTCGATCATCCTTCCAATTTTCTATTTTCATCATTTTAGTGGATATAGGTGTTATTCATTAATCTCCTTTCCTATACGTTTTGTTTTTATATATTTTATACGACAGTTTTGTCCCCCCATTTTTTACGTCCCAACAATCTTACACGAGTTTGAATCTAATGGTTGAATTTTATTGGTACATATGAATTTCCACTAATATATAATTATACTTGGAGTACCATTGGTATTTTGTTTTTGAATATTGTGTATGTGCATGTGTTTTCTCTTACCTTATGTTTGTATTGCGATTTCTACCAGTAGTTTAGTCTTCCCTCCTCTCGCTTTCTTCCTTCCTTGTTTTTTCTTGATATTTTTGTTAGTCTTTTGTTTATTGTTTTACAGTCATTCATGTATTGGAAATTGATATACCTAGTGTTGTCTGAAACTTTTTAAGAATTTCTCTACCCTTATGGTCTGGTGGAATAGACAGAGGACTCTTTAGACATACGTCCAGTTCTTCGTTGTCAATTTTGACGTGTACCTTGTTTCCTGACCAAGTTTTAACCCTTTCCTCATGTCGTTCTGACTTATGACAGTGGGATGAATAAATTAAATATACATCTCGTGTAGTATACTTTACGACCCGACCTACTTAGTGTTCGATTTTAGTTCTAAAGACCCTCTTTATAGTTATTGGAGTCTACTCCAATATACGTCTGTTGTAGTGGGATTACCGTTTTTCACTTCTTCTTGATTTCTCGGAGAACTACTTCCACTTTCTTCTCTCACTTTTTCAACGGAATTTTGAGTTGTAAGTTTTTGATTCTAGTACCGTAGGTCAGGGTATTGAAGTACCGTTTATCTTTCCCTTTTACATCTTCGTCACTGTCTAAAATAAAAGAACCCGGGGTTTTAGTGACCTGTCACTGACGTAGGTACTTTAAATTTCTACGAACGAGGAGTCTTCCTTTCGATACTATGTGGATCCGTCACATAATTTTTCGTCACTGTAGTGAAACGGTTGTTTCTAGATAGATTAGTTTCGATACAAAAAAGGTCATCAGTACATGTCTACACTCTCCACCTGGTATTTCTTCCGACTCACGGTTTCTTTACTACGAAAGATTAACGTTGCGATCTCTTCTAAGAACTCTTAGGGAACCTGACTTTCCTCTAGTCTGGTCAGTTAGGATCCTTTAGTTGGGACTTATAAGTGACCTTCCTGTCAACGATTTCGACGCCAAAGTTTTGAAACTGGTGGACTACTCTTCTCGGTTGAGTAACCTTTTCTGGGACTACGACCCTTTCTAACTTCCGTTTTTCCCCTGTCGTCTCTTACTCTACCAATCTATCGTAATGGTTGAGTTACCTGTACTTAGACTCGTTTGAGACATCTCCTGTCTCCTTGGACCGTACGATGTCAGGTACCCCAGTGTCTCAACCTGTATTCTATCGCTGACTTGTTGGTGGTGGTATATGGATAGTTATTAATGAAATTTACATTTACCTGATATATGAGGTCAGTTTTCTGTATCACACTGATCTATCTATTTTGTGTTCGGGTATATGTATAACGGATGTTTCCTGAGTGAAGTCTAGATTTTTGTGAGTGTCTTTCTTTCACTCTACTAACCCATTCCTATAGGGTACGTTTGTCTTTGTTTTGTTTTTTAGATGTCATCGTTATGAATTTTATTTAAAATTTTGTTTCTGACATTGTTCTCTGTTTCTTCGTGTAATGGAATACTATTTCCCTGTCTAGGTTCTTCTTCTGTGTTGGTAACATTTATGTATACACGGGTTGTATCCGTGTGGCTTATATTTGTCGTTTATAGTTATTCTTATTTCCCTTTAAAACTGTCATTGTGTCATTGTTATCCTCTGAAATTGTAGGGTGAATGTAGTTATCTATCTTTTAATAATTCCTTTGACAGTGACAAACGTCTACTATATTATGATATATATCTTTTAAGATCTACGGTGGTTTTTTGAAATCTTGATTATTTACTTAAATCATTCTATCGTCCTATGTTTTAATTATATGTCTTTAGTCAATGTAAAGACATGTTATTGTTGTTTTAGATTCTGTTTAATTATTTTGTTAGGGTAAATGTTAACGTAGTCTTTCTTATTTTATGGATTCTTATTTAGATTGGTTCCTCCATTTTCTAGAGATGAATCTTCTGACATTCTGTGACTACCTAAATTGCATTAAGGATAGTCTTATGGTTACCGTAAAAAGTGTCTTGATCTTGTTTATTAATGTTTTAGACATACCTTTGTGTTTTCCGGGGTTTCTCGGTTTTGTTAGAACTCTTTCTCCTTGTTTCGACCTCCATAGTACGAGGGACGAAAGTTTGATATCATGTTTTGGTGTCAGTAGTTTTGTCACACTAAGACCGTATTTTTGTCTGTATATCTAGTTGTCTTGTTTTGTCTCTCAGGTTTATATTTGAGTGTGACTGTGCCCGTCAATTAGATGTTGTTAGGGTCCACCGCGAGCATCATTTCTTAGACTTATATTTACATCCTCTGGATTCTCTACCTCCAAACCAGGTACCCAACCTTTCTAGCGGACATCTTCCTTTACCGTTGGGTAAGGTCGTAAAAACGGACCTTTTAAGGTTCCTGTCTCCTCTGACCGTCCGATGTCAGGTACCCCAGTGTTCCTCAACCTGTGTTGACTTCGTTGAATCGTGACGTGTTATATGTTGTTTCCTCCGTTCTTATATGTTACCCCTTCTCTGGAAAAGAAGTTATTTACAACGACTCTTTTGACCTGTCGATGTACGTTTTCATAGTTTGACCTGATGAGAGAATATGGTACGTGTTTTTATTTAAGTTTTACTTAGTTGTGAATTTATATTCTTGACTTTGAAAATATTTTGAGTCTCTTCTTTTATGTTGGTTATATAAGAAACTATGTTTATCATCGTTATTAAAAAGCCCATAGAGCGAAGGTTATTGTCTTTGTTTTCGTTTCTATTTACTCTCATGTAGTTTGATTTTTCGCACATGTGGCTCTTCCTTTACTAGTTGTTTTAATTTTCTGTCTCCTTAAGGGACCATCAGGTGTCCAATCCTAAGACACCAAAGTGACGGTACCGGGATCCAAGTTAAGGACTAGTCCTTTGATTCTAAGACGCTCGGTGTACCGTGTCGGTCTCTATTTTTTACTTTTCTCTGAGAACTTACCCTTTTGTATGAACGTTTACTATATAGGACATTACCTAAGTATAGGTTTCATTTCTTGAGGACGTTAAGTTATATTTATTTTGGTTTGTTGGGTTAACTTTTTACCTGTCCCTGAAGGGACCACGAGTAATCACTTCTTAGGTGAACGGTCACGTCCTCTACGTCCAAACTCGGGACAAGACCCTTCTAGGGTGTACGGAACCTCGTTGATTCGGGTGCGTTGTGTCGATAACTCGGACACGAGACCTCGGTCGTTCAGTGTTGGTGACTCAGGTGCACGGGATGTCGGACACGCGGTGTTCTTTTCGGTGGCGTTGCTCTTCGGGTGTTGATCTTTCACGTCCGAAAGATTTGCTTTGATTTCGTGGTGTTGATCTTTCACCGGGGGTAGAGACGTTGATCTCTTTTCGGGAGTATCGTTGTTTTTGGTCGTGTCGGTTTTCTTGTTGTTTTTGTTCGTCTCCTGGCCTTGCAAAGAGGTTTCTTCTGTATGTCTACCGACTGTCTGTGTACACTTCTACGAGTCGTCGTGATTAGTAGCCCCTTTACGTTTATTTTCGATACTTTGTAGTGAAGTGTGGAAAGTCTTACCGATGACAGTTTTTCTATTAGTCACAACCACTCCTACGACTCTTTTCCGCCTGACGACCATCCTTATATTTGACCACGTCAGGATACCTTTTGTCATACTGCAAAAGAATTTTTTAATTTTTATCTTGATGATACGTACACACGATTCAGTGAAGTTAGCACAGGTTGACAAACGTTGGGGTACTTGACATCGGGTGGTCCGAGAAGACAGGTACCCTAAGAGGTCCGTTCTTATGATCTCACCCAATGGTACGGGAGAGGGTGTCTAAGAAGGAGTGGGTCCCTAGTTAGAGCGCAGAGAATGTAGAGGACGTGACCTTCCGCCAAGAAATGGTACTCGTGGTGGACCTTTCGGGTCTTGATGGTATGTTCTGTCGTTAAGGTAAAGACCCATAAAAAAAGTTTGTTTTGTTTTTGTGATTAAACTTTACTATATACATGGGAGTACAAGTGACTTCGGAATAATTGTTATTAGTCGTATTACTTTCGTTGAATTCACAAGTGACTAACTATTCGTCTATTTATTCTACACTATATATATAATATATATAGTGTATATAATTATGTATATATATGTGTGAGTCGGTATTTTTTCTTACTTTGAAAGGGAGACACTGTACCTACCTACAGTACTCCCATAATGCCTACCTACCTACCTCGGTAGGAGACCTACCTAGATCTCCCATAATACGATTCATTTTAGAGTCTGTCTCTTTCTGTTTATGGTATACTGAAGTGAATATACATATTAGATTTGTTGTTTTGTTTCCTCATTCGTATTTTGTCTTTGTCTGAGTATCTATACTCTTGTGTGGTCACCAACGGTCCCCGATCCACCCCATCACTTTCACTTCACTTTCAGTGAGTCAGTACAGGCTGAGAAACACTGGGGTACCTGACATCGGGAGGTCCGAGGAACCAGGTACCCTAAGAGGTCCGTTCTTATGACCTCACCCAACGGTAAAGGAAGAGGTCCCCTAGAAGGGCTGGGTCCTTAGCTTGGGTCCAGAGGGTGTAACGTCCGTGTGCGAAATTGGAGACTCGGTGGTCCCTTCGGGGTCCACCCCATCCCCATCGTACTTTATCCACTCCTTCTATTTCTCCGTGTTTGAAAGTCAATATTCTACTTATCCAGTATCCCTGTATTATAAGTCGTACGTATAGTAGTTATAAAATTATTGAACCATCTCACTGTACCATTAATCTAAATAGTATCACTAGTAGAACATATTTTTATAGTGTAGTGATACGAGATGTGGACTTCGACTATATTATAACATTCAGTTAATGTGAAGTTACAATTTTTTTTTTTTTTTGTGGAGTCCCTGAAGGACCACCAGGTCAATTTTAAGGTGCGAAGGTGACGTCCCCGGTGTCTAAGTTAGGGACCAGTCCTTTCAAGACGTACGGTGTCTCACGTCGGTTTTTTTGGTTTGGTTGTTGTTGGTTGAGTCAAAGTATACCAACTTCTTGAGTCCAGAGGTAAAGAATGATCGACAGTCCGTCCTCGGAGATATTGAAGAAAAAAAAGAACGAAGTAAAAAAAAAGAAAAAATTATATTGAAATAAAATTAACCTCCGATTAATGAAATGTTATAACATAACCAAAACGGTATGTAGTTGTACTTAGGTGGTGCCCACATGAGTACAAGGGGTAGGACTTGGGGGGAGAGAGGAGGGAGGGGTATTGTAGGGAGACCCAACAGAGTCACGGGGTCGGGGTTCGTAGGACATAGGACGTAGTTTGGACCTGACCGTTAAGCAAAGTGTATACTATAATATGTACAAAGTTACGGTAAGAGGGTTTAGTAGGGTGGGAACGGGAGAGGGTGTCTTAGGTTTTCTGACAAGATATGTAGACACAGAGAAAACGACAGAGCGTATGTCCCAATAGCAATTGGTAGAAAGATATAAGGTATATATTACGTAACATATGACATAACGACAAAAAGAAAGACCGAATGAAGTGAGACATATTATCCGAGGTCAAAGTAGGTGGAGTAAGTTTACCTAAGAAAAAGTACCGACTCATTATTAGGTAACACATATACATGGTGNAAACGACAGAGCGTATGTCCCAATAGTAATTGGTAGAAAGATATAAGGTATATATTACGTAACATATGACATAACGACAAAAAGAAAGACCGAATGAAGTGAGACATATTATCCGAGGTCAAAGTAGGTGGAGTAAGTTTACCTAAGAAAAAGTACCGACTCATTATTAGGTAACACATATACATGGTGTCGAAAGAATAGGTAAGCAGACGACTACCTG
This sequence comes from Capra ibex, assembly GCA_006410555.1. Taxonomy (NCBI): domain Eukaryota; kingdom Metazoa; phylum Chordata; class Mammalia; order Artiodactyla; family Bovidae; genus Capra; species Capra ibex. Next base: position 24,169,334 of record SJYO01033645.1, on the reverse strand, counting down.
TAGATCCAACGAAGGTACAGGACCGATAATATTTGTCACGATGCTACTTGTAACCCCATGTACACAGAGAAAGTTAAGACCAAAGGAGTCACACATACGGGTCGTCACCCTAACGACCCAGCATACCGTCAAGATAAAGGTCAAAAAATTCCTTAGAGGTGTGACAAGAGGTATCACTGACATGATCCAACGTAAGGATGGTTGTCACATTCTCCCTATATTTTGGTTGTGTGTCTTTAGGGGACGTAAAGATATGTGATTATTACTCTTTTGTCTTTCTCTTTAATTCCTTTGTTAAGGTAAGTGGTAACGTTGTTTTTCTTATTTTATGAATCCTTACATAGATGGATTTCTTTGATTTCTGGATATATATCTTTTGATATTTTGTTACCACTTTCTTTAGTTTTTCCTGTGATTATCAACCTCTTTATATGGTACAAGTACCTAGCCTTCTTAGTTATATCACTTTCTCATATGATGGGTTTCGTTAGATATCCAAGTTACGTTAGGGATAGTTCGATGGTTACCATAAAAAGTATCTCGATCCTGTTTAATAAAGTGTTAAACATACCTTTATGTTTTTTGGAACTTATCGGTTTCGTTAAAACTCTTTCTTCTTACCTTGACCTCCTTAGTTGGACGGACTGAAGTCCGAGATGATGTTTCGGTGTCAGTAGTTCTGTCATACCACGACCGTGTTTCTGTCTTTATATCTAGTTACCTTGTTTTATCTTTCGAGTCTCTATTTAGGTGTGTGGATACCTGTGGAATAGAAACTGTTTCCTCCGTTCTTATATGTTACCTCTTTTCTGTTAGAGAAATTGTTCACAACGACCCTTTTGACCAGTTGGTGAACATTTTCTTACTTTGATCTTGTGAAAGAAGGTCATGAGAACGGACCTTTTGGGGTACCCGCCTCCTCGGACCATCCGACGTCAGGTACCCCGGCGATTCTCAGCTTGTGCCTTGTGCTGACTCACTGAAGTGAAAGTGAAAAGTGAAAGTACGTAACCTCTTCCTTTACCGTTGGGTGAGGTCACAAGAACGGACCTCTTAGGGTCCCTGCCCTCTCGGACCACCCGACGGTAGATACCCCAGCGTGTCTCAGCCTGTGCTGACTTCGCTGAATCATCATCATCATCATCTTGTGAAAGATTGTGGTATGTGTTTTTATTTGAGTTTTACCTAATTTCTAGATTTGTATTCTTGTCTTTGATATTTTGAGGATTTCCTCTTGTATCCGTTTTGTGAGAGACTGTATTTAGTGTCGTCCTAAGAGATACTGGGTGGAGGGTCTTATAACCTTTATTTTCGTTTTTATTTGTTTACCCTCGATTAATTTTAATCTGCGAAGACGTGTTGTTTCCTTTGAGATTCGTTCCACTTTTCTGTCGGAAGTCTTGCCCTCTTTTACTATCGTTTACTTTATTGACTGCTTCTTAATTAGAGTTTTTATATATTGAAGAATTTTGAGGACGTAAGGAAAAGAATACAACAGAGAAGGTAGGAGGGTGGTCGTTGTCGTGTCCCTCAGGAGGAATTTAAAGTTTATAAAGACTGACGAGGAAACCGGTGTAGAGAAGACGAAATGTGAAAACCAACATTGAGAGACTGAGGTGGGTCCCTTTCAAAAGACGAAAATCCCGGAGTCCACTAATCCGACCCGGATGGATCTGTTAGGTCCTATTGGATGGATGGAATTTACAGTATGGAAAAGATGTAGACGTTTCAGGTAAAACGGGACATTTCATCTTATAAGTGTCCAAGGTCCTAATCTTTACACTTGTAAAGACCCCCTGGAGATAGGACGGGTGTTGTCGAACCTCATTCGTCTTGTCACTCGACCTCTTGACCTTCCCCCTCTAGCACGTCCACCATTTCTAAAACCACCATTCTAGAGTCCACTTAGGTGTTCTCATCATTCCTTATCTTCTTTACAGTAACTGCTGTTCTTTCGGTGTCTTAACTCCCTGAAGGGATTACAAGGTCAACGATTCTGGGACCCGAGAGTTACATTCCCCAGTGGGTTCAAGTTTACCAGCCCTTCGATATAGGGTGTACATTCTTCTAGGACGTACGGGGTTGATTTCCAGGGTAGGGGTGTAGAACCCTGTGTTTAGTTTGGAGTCATTTAAGTTCTTTTGACTTTAGTATAGTTCGTAGAAAAGACTGGTGTTACGATACTCTGATATATAGTTAAATTTTGTTTTTGGACATTTTTTGTGTTTGTGTACCTCTAATTTGTTATGCAAAGATTTATTACTTGTCCAATGACTTCTTTAGTTTTCCCTTTAGTTTTATAAGGATCTTTGTTTACTGTTGTTTTTGTACTGTTGAGTTTTGGATACCCTACGTCGTTTTTGTCAAGATTCTCGTTTCAAATATCGTTATGTTAGGATGGAGTTCTTTGTTCTTTTGGTAGCTTTTTTGTTGGGTTACAATGTAGATTTTGTTGATCTTTTTTTCTTGTTGTTGTTGTTTTTTAGGGGTTTTAATCGTCTTCCTTTCTTTAGTATTTCTAGTCTCGTCTTTATTTACTTTTTATTTACTTTCATTGTTATCATTTCGAATTATTTTGATTTTCGACCAAGAAACTCTTCTATGTGTTTTAACTGTCTAGAAGTGGGTCTGAATAGTTCTTTTTTTCTTCTTAGTTTAATTCTCTGATAATACTTATTAATATACCGCTATTTTACCTATTGGACCTTTTTTACCTGTCTAATTTATCTTTTCCAGTTAGAAGGTTCTGACTTGGTCCTTCTTTATCTTTAATACTTGTAGGGTTAATGTTCGTGACTTTAGACACTAGTTTTTAGAGGGTTTTTTGTTTTCGGATCCTGATCTACCGAAATGTCCACTTAAGATAGTTTGTAAATTTCTTCTCGATTACGGATAGGAAGATTTTGAGAAAGTTTTATAACGTCTCCTTCCTTGGGGAAGGTTTGAGTAAGACACTCCGGACTATGGTTTTGGTCTGTTTCTGTTGTGTTTTTTTCTTTTCATGTCAGGTTATAGTGACTACTTGTATCTATGTTTTTAGAAGTTGTTTTAAGATCGTTTGTCTTAAGTTGTTGTGTAATTTTTCGGGTGTGGTACTAGTTCAACCCAAATAAGGTCCCTACGTTCCTAAGCAGTTGTATGTGTTCAGTTAGTTACACTATACGGTATAATTTTTTGACTTTCTATTTTTGGTATCCTATGAGAGTTTTCTACGTCTTTTTCGGAACCTGTTCGAGGGTAAATACTAATTTTGAGAAGGTTTTTACCCGTGTCTTCCTTGGATTGAGTTGTATCATTCCCGGTATATACTATTCGAGTGTCGTTTGTAATAAGAGTTGCCACTTTTTAACTTTCGTAAAGGGGATTCAAGTCCTTATTCTGTTCCCACAGGTGGGAATGGTGATAATAAATTGTATTAAAACCTTCAGGATCGATGTCGTTAGTCTCTTCTTTTTCTTTATTTTCCTTAGGTCTAGTCTTTTTTTCATTTCGAGAGTGACAAACGTCTACTGTACTATGATGTGTATCTTTTGGATTTCTATGATAGCCTTTTAATGATCTCGATTATTCACTTAAATCGTTTCAGTGGCCTATGTTTTAGTCATGTATCTTTAGTGAACGTAAGGATATATGATTGTTACTTTTTAGTCTTTCTCTTTAATTCCTTAGTTAGGGTAAATGGTGACGTTGTTTTTTTTATTTTATAGATCCTTATTTGGATGGATTCCTCTGTTTTCTTGACATATGTCTTTTAAAATTCTGTGACTACTTTCTTTAGTTTCTATTGTATTTGTCTACTTCTCTATAAGGTACAAAGACCCATCCTTCTGAGTTATAACACTTTTACTGATATGATGGTTTACGTTATATGGCTAAGTTACACTAGGGATAGTTTAATGTTTGATGTAAAAAGTGTCTCAATCTTGTTTTATAAAGTGTTAAGTATACCTTTGTGTTTTCTGGGACTTATCGGTTTCGTGAGAACTCTTTCTTACCTCGACCTTCTTAGTTGTCAGGACTGAAGTCTAATATGATGTTTCGATGTCAGTAGTTCTGTCGCACCATGACCGTGTTTTTGTATTTATGTCTGCTTACCTTGTTCTATCTTTCGGGTCTTTATTTGGGTACGTGGATACCCATGCAATAAAAACTGTTTCCTCCGTTCTTATATGTTACCCCGTTTTTCGTCGGAGAAGTTATTCACCACGACCCTTTTGAACCGACGATGTATATTTTCTTACTTTAGTCTTGTGAAGGATTGTGGTATGTGTTTCTATTTAAGTTTTACCTAATTTCTGGATGCATTCTGGTCTTTGATATTTTGAGAATCTCCTTTTGTATCCGTCTTGTAAGCTACTGTATTTAGTTTCGTTATAGAAGATACTGGGTGGAGGGTCTTATTGCCTTTATTTTTGTTTTCATTTGTTTACTCTGGACTAATTTAAATTTTCGAAAACGTGTCGTTTCCTTTGATATTCGTTCCACTTTTCTATTGGGAGTCTTATCCTCTTTTATTATCGTTTACTTTGTTGACTGTTTCCTAACTAAAGGTTTTGTATGTTCGTCGAGTATGTTGAGTTATGGTCATTTTGTTTGTTGGGTTAGCTTTTCACCCTTTTTCTGGATTTGTATGTAAAAAGGTTTCTTTTGTATGTCTACGGATTGTTTGTGTAACTTTCTACGAGTCGTAGCGAGTAATAATCTCTTTACACTCAGTTTTGACGTTACTCTATAGTGGAGTATGGCCAGTCTTACCTGTTGTAGTTTTTCAGATGTTTATCTCGGGGATCGAAGAGTGTCCCTACCTCGACCTTCTTCCCTGTGGGAACACCGTCGACGTCTTCGAAGGGTGTCTCGTCCCGGACGTCGAAGAAGTGTTTTATTAACTACCGTAAACACCGGATTGCATAGGGGAGATGGTCCTAATAGTGTCACAAACCCTAAGTCGTCTTCCCTACGCACAAGATCTTCTGTAATGGTGGAAAAAGTTTCGACATCAACCATTTTTAAATAGACTACTTCTCTATAGAGTCGTCAGCTTAGTCGACTTAAGTAGAGTAGTTCTTCGATAGTACTTTGCGAATTTTTCATCCTTTCTACCTTAGTTCGTCTGAGACAACCTTCTTTATCAACTATAAAGGAGACGTGCCGATGTCCTAAAAGTAACCGTCAATTTCGAACGTGAAAGATCACTGTTCTGACGATGTAATGTTTACGGTGAAAATTTGGAAGTAGATCTACATTTTCTTTTTACCACTTCAGTTCGGTATAAGACAACTTTACTCATTTCTTCTCGACTTCTTAGATTATTTAAGGACCCTTCGTCGATTATTCCACCAGGACGTCAACTTTATTGACCTTTACTACTTATCGTTGTAATAGTCTAAGGTGACTATGTTGACTATGTGTTTCTCTTATGGTACACACGTCTTTTAGACTTGTCAACTCTTTCGTCGTCACAACTCTAATGTTTCTGTTATTAAATAGTTGAAGGGACTCCTTTTCGTTTAATATACCGACTGTCCTTTACGTATTTTTGTACTTTCTACTTTTCCGACATTTGTGTCAAATATAAAAGTATTACTGACCAAACGAAGTAAATAATTTATAAACTCATTAAAAATATCTATGTCAAAATACCTTTCAATTTTTATCCGAGATTTCATTACATTCGTGTGTTCGTGTTTATATAAACTTATAACAAATTTCTTGATACACTTATCGTTCCTACGAATAATACCTATATATACCACCAATTAAACACTAAAAAAATTTTTATTGAGAATTTCATACATATTCAACGTACATCGAATCCTCTAAGGTACAAAAAGAGTATAAAGTTTCCCTTTCAATATTTTTACATTTTAAAATATCTCCTTGAGAGGTCTGAACTTGTTCTTCCTTTTTTTTTTTTTCTTCCTTTTTTTTGATTTAGACCCACTTGTTAAAACTCAAAACTTAAGATCCTTGATTTTAGAATATGAGTTCGTATCTATTTTCACTTTTATGGTCAATGAATGAAGACGTAAAGACACAGACAAGTCCTCTGATACGAGACTATTTTTCTTGTACACAGTGGACAAGTCCTCTGATACGAGACTATTTTTCTTGTACACAGTGGCATATCACATATGGAATGATAAGTCTATAGTCGATTCTGATATATCCAGGGATAAACAACATTTAAGAATTAAACAACATTTGAATTATTTCAAGAACTACAATTGTTGAAGTAACCTTTCATTTGGTAAAAATTAAAGTCACTGGAAATTTTTGTTCGTAAGACTCGTTTATTTTTATATAATAGAAAAAAAATTTTTTTCAGATGTTTGTTATTTACGACCTCTCCCACACCTCTTTTCCCTTTGAAGAACGTGACAACCACCCTTACATTCATCTATGTCGGTGATACCTTCTACCATACCTCTAAGGAATTTTTCGATCCTTATTTTGGTACTATACTGGGTCGTTAGGGTAAGGATCCGTATATGGGACTCCTTTGGTTTTGACTTTTTCTGTATACATGGGGTTACAAGTGACATCGTGATAAGTGTTATCGATCTTGTACCTTCGTTGGGTCTACAGAAGGTTGTCTACTTATCTGTTTCTTCAACACCATGTATGTGTGTTACCTCATAATGAGTCGGTATTTTTCCTTGTGTAAACTCGATCAAGATTACTCCACTTACTTGGATCTCGGATAATATGTCTCCCTTTATTCAGTCTTTCTCTTTCTATTCATAACATATGATTTCGTGTATATACCTTAGATCTTTCTACCATGACTTCTTAAGTAAACATCCCGTTGTTACCTCTTTGTCTGTATTTCTCGTCTGAATGCCTGTGCCCTTCCTCCTCCTTTCCCACTCTACATACCTCTCTCATTGTACCTTTGAATGTAAGTCAAGTCAAGTCAAGTCAAGTCAGCGAGTCAGCACAGGTTGAGAAACGCTGTGGTACTTAGCGTCGTGCGGTCTGGAGGGACAGGTAGTGGTTGAAGGTCCCAAGTGAGTTTGAGTGCAGGTACCTCAGTCACTACGGTAAGTCGGTAGAGTAAGAGACAGCAGGGGAAGAGGAGGACGGGAGTTAGGGAGGGTCGTAATCAGAAAAGGTTACTCAGTTGAGAAGCGTACTCCACCGGTTTCATGACCTCGAAGTCGAAATCGTAGTAAGGAAGGTTTCTTGTAGGTCCTGACTAGAGGAAATCTTACCTGACCAACCTAGAGGAACGTCAGGTACCCTAAGAATTCTCAGAAGAGGTTGTGGTGTCAAGTTTTCGTAGTTAAGAAGTCACGAGTCGAAAGAAGTGTCAGGTTGAGAGTGTAGGTATGTACTGGTGTCCTTTTTGGTATCGGAACTGATCTGTCTGGAAACAACCGTTTCATTACAGAGACGAAAACTTATACGATGGATCCAACCAGTATTGAAAGGAAGGTTCCTCATTCGTAGAAAATTAAAGTACCGACGTTAGTGGTAGACGTCACTAAGACCTCGGGGGTTTTTTATTTCAAACTGTGACAAAGGTGACAAAGGCGTAGATAAAGGGTACTTCACTACCTTGGTCTCCGGTTACATTTTATGGTATACATTTTATCTATCGGTTACCCTTAAACGACATACAGAGTCCCTTGAGTTTGTCCTCGAGACATAGTTAGATCTACCCACCCTACCCTTCCTCTGTCCTCCCTCCAAGTTCTCCCTCCCCTGTGTGTATATGGATACCGATTAAGTACAACTCCAAACTGTCTTTTGTTGTTTTAAGACATTTCGTTAATAGGAAGTTAATTTTTATTTATTTAAATGTTCTATTTTTATTTCTAGGGTACAGGACGTTGTTTCTAGCTTCTAGGGACGCACGGTGCTGGTTCTGGACTGAGTCGGTTTGTTTGTTTATTCATCCTAACTCCGACCCACAACCTGCGACCTCAGTGAACTCTTATTAATACGTCCTCCCTGCCTCTCTTTGCGACATTCGGGTCTTGAGTACAAGAGTAATCTTCCGAAATCATAGTGACTTCGGTAATCTTAATGAATTCCGTACATTGTACGGAATTCATTTGTACTTGCAGGACCTCAATATGAGATCGTTAGGACATAGTATTAGAAACCCGTCATCCTGGGTACGAAGACTACTAGTAATCTAATCCTCGATGGTAGTGTCCGTTATTCTTCGGCAGGTTTTAAAATCAACCCTTGGACTCCTGGTCTTGACATGAAAGTCTATTACCAGAAATTTGATTCGAAAGTTGTCGATGCGTCATTGCCTGTCACATTCCTGTAGTCAAATTCCCCTAGAAGCTGAAGGTATATGTGACAACGGAGTCTGACTACATTCCTACGTGGAAGGTACATGTGGTCGCACGGATGACAGATAGGGGTGATGTCGAAGGTGTTGACAAGAAGAGAAATACTTTTTTTTTAATCACATAGTAGGTGGGTAGGGTTTCTCTCTGTATGGATTTTTTCAGGAGAGGAATTTCTCCAGTGGGTCTCATCCGAAGTGAGAACGGTAGAGGACAAAGTGGTGAAGATTAAATGAAACTAAGTATCTGGATTGTAAGGTCGAAGGATACATTATAACCAGACATGTCGCAGTCTGAAATGAAGGTAGTGGTCAGTGTAGGTGTGGATCCGCAACAAAAACGAAACCGAGGTAGAGAAGTAAAAAAGACCTCAATAAAGAGGTGACTAGAGGTCATCGTATAATCGTGGATGGTTGACCCCGTCAAGTAGAAAGTCACAGGATAGAAAAACGGAAAAGTATGACAAGTACCCCAAGAGTTCCGTTCTTATGACTTCACTAAACGGTAAGGAAAGAGGTCATCTGGTGCAAAACAGTCTTACGAGGTGGTACTGGGCAGGTAAAAACCATCGGGATGTACCGTCCCGAGTATCAAAGTAACCCAATCTGTTCCGATACCAAGTACACTAGTCAAACTAATCAAAAGACATTGACACCTAAAAGTAAGACAGACTTAGTCACTCAATTATACATGACCTTACCCGTTTAAATTAAGTCTACTGGTAATATAGATGATGACACCCGTTCTTAGGGAATCTTCTTTACCTCATCGGGAATATCAGTTGTTCTCTCAGACTTTACGTCATGAAGCCACGTTAGAGTTTTTACTGTCTTCTAGAGACAAGTAAAGGTTCCGTTCGATAAGTTATCGTGTCATTAGGTTCACAGGGTTGGTCATTACGACTTCTTCGAACTTCAGCTTACCAAGATACTTCTCGATGTTCTGGAAGATCTTGATTGTGGGTTTTTTCTACAGGAAAAATAGTATCCCCTGCTCTTACGTTTTCATCCTTCAGTTCTCTATGGACCTCATTGTCCGTTACACCGGAACCCTCATGTTTTAGTTCGTCCCGTTTGGTATTGTCTCAAAACGGTTCTCTTACGTGGTTAGTATCTTTTGTGGGAGAAGGTTGTTATGTTCTCTTCTGAGATGTGCACCTGTAGTGGTCTACCAGTTGTGACTTTAGTCTAACTAACATAAGAAACGTCGGTTTCTACCTCTTCGAGTTATGTCAGTCATTTTTGTTCTGGTCCTCGACTAACACCGAGTCTAGTACTTGAGGAATAGCGGTTTAAGTCTGAATTTAACTTCTTTCATCCCTTTTGGTGATCTGGTAAGTCCATATTTTATTTAGTTTAGGGAATGTAAATATAACACCTTCACTGTTTATCTCAGTTCCTTAATCTAGACTATCTGTCTCATGGACTTCTTGATACCTACCTCCAAACACTGTGACGTGTCCTCCGTCACTAGTTCTGGTAGGGGTACTTTTTCTTTACGTTTTTCCGTTTTGCCAACAGACTCCTCCGGAATGTTTATCGACTCTTTTCTTCTCCTCGATTTCCGTTTCCTCTTCTCCTTTTTATATGGGTAGACTTACGTCTTAGACTTTCCTATCGTTACTCCCTATTCCTTCGGAAGGAGTCACTAGTCACGTTTCTTTATCTCCTTTTATTATCTTACCCTTTCTGATCTCTAGAGAGTTCTTTTAATCTCTACGGTTCCCTTGTAAAGTACGTTACTACCTGAGTTATTTCCTGTCTTTACCATACCTGGAATGTCTTCGTCTTCTATAATTCTTCTTCACCGTTCTTATGTGTCTTCTTGACATGTTTTTTCTAGAAGTGCTGGGTCTATTAGTGTTACCACACTAGTGAGTGGGTCTCGGTCTATAGGACCTTACACTTCAGTTCACCCGGAATTCTTCGTAGTGATACTTGTTTCGACCACCTCCACTGTCTTAAGGTCAACTCGATGAAGTTTAAGATTTTCTACTACGACACTTTCACACCGTGAGTTTTACGGTCGTTTAAACCTTTTGAGTCGTTACCGGTGCCCTGACCTTTTCCAGTCAAAAGTGAGGTCAGGGTTTCTTTCCGTTACGGTTTCTTACAGGTTTGATGGTGTGTTAACATGAGTAGAGTGTGTGATCATTTCATTACGAGTTTTAAGAGATTCGATCCGAAGTTGTCATACACTTGGCAATTGAAGGTCTACAAGTTCGACCTAAATCTTTTCCGTCTCCTTGGTGTCTAGTTTAACGGTTGTAAGTGACCTAGTAACTTTTTCGTTCTCTTATGGTCTTTTTGAAGATGAAGGTGAAATAACATGAGGTTTCCGAAACTAACACATCTAGTGTTGTTTGACACCTTTTAAAAATTTCTCTACCCTTATGGTCTGGTGGAATGGACGGAGGACTCTTTAGACATACGTCCAGTTCTTCGTTGTCAATCTTGACCTGTACCTTGTTACCTGACTAGGGTTTAATTCTTTCCTCATGCAGTTCCGACATATAACAGTGGGACGAATAAATTGCGTATACGTCTCATGTAGTACGCTTTACGGTCCGACCTACTTCGTGTTCGACCTTTGTTCTAACGTCTCTCTTTATAGTTATTGGAGTCTATACGTCTACTATGGTGGGAATACCGTATTTTGCTTCTTGATTTTTCGGAGAACTACTTTCACTTTCTCCTCTCGCTTTTTCGACCGAATTTTGAGTTGTCAGTTTTTTGTTTCCAGTGTCGTAGGCCAGGGTAATGAAGTACCGTTTATCAATCCCTTTGTTACCTTGTCACTCTCTGAAAAAAGCCCCCCGAGGTTTTAGTGACGTCTACCACTGACGTCGGTACTTTACTTTTCTACGAACGAGGAACCTTCTTCTCGATACTGGTTTGGTCTGTCGTATAATTTTTCGTCTCTGTAATGAAACGGAGAAGAAACAAAAACGTTACCAGGAATGCGACCTGAGTAAACAGAACTTTACCACCCGTTGACGTCGATGTCTAAAGTTAATGTCATGTATAGTTCGTTAAGTTGAAAAAGAATATTACAGTATTGACAAGAGATGATGAACCCTCGTGAAAGTTGTCGTGGTCATACCCAGGATGTTACAATGGATTCCAAATGGGATGACGAAATTTGTGTTACTTTTTATACATTCTTGGTGCTGTCTAGTGAAGAATGACATTATGCGATAAATGACCTCTCTCGTCAATTCATTGACGAGTACACCTCTACTAATCGGAGTGTTTCGGAAAATTCGTCTATGTTGTGAATTCAAGTGACGTTATCGTTGTCCTACACCGATACTTTAATAATGTCATCATGTCATACATGGTGTCAATTAAATACGTCGATACTGAATTATGACGTAGAAGTACGAACAAATGTAGAGAGACCGGAAGGTTACCACGGTACCTACCAGAGACAAACACATGGATTCAAAACTATTTAAAATTGAAAAATATTATCTAGACACATTTAAAATACCATTATTTACCATTTTGTCTGATCATTGATGTATATAAAATACGTAAGTACTGTATGACTCGAAAAATTTTTACAAAGTGATAAAGATCCGATACACAAAACAAACTCTCAAAAGAGTTTAACAGTGTTTATGGTTTTTTAAAGGTTATATAAATAAAATTTTAAGACGTAGATTGACCTGGGTGGGTCAAGTTTGAGTACAACAAGTTCCCCCTCGACATAACGTTCCATATAATATTAATTAAAAAATACAAGGGTTAAAAAATTCCCGAAACCCAGTTTATTTTACGGAGATAGACTTCTTATTTTATATATTCATTATAATTATAATTAAACAATTCAGAACGATTTCGGAAAGAACCACAAAGGGTCCTTAATTCACTCACTTCGATTCATCCATTACCAAGAAAACTTTCAATCCACGAAAGGTTGAGAAAACGAAAGTTGTTTTGACTTTTAACTCCACAGTGGACTATCTGACAATTTTTATTAAAACTATTATTTAACGATGCACTAAAAACCGTAAACTAAGTCTTCCCCGAGTTTATTAACTCTTTCAGATGTTATAGTTTTGAGTAAAGGGGTGTGTGTGGTTGTCAGTTAATTAGTAACTGTTTCCTCCATTCTTGGATGTTGCCGTTTTTCTATCAGAGAAGTCGTTCACTACAACCCTTTCGACCTGTCGACGTGTAGTCACTTGAATCTTGTGTGGGAATGTGGTATGTGTTTTTATTTGAGTTTTACCGAATTGTTGAATTTGTATTCTGTACTATGGTACTTTGAGAATTTGCTCTTGTACCCACTTTGTAAGACTGTATTTGGTATGGTTATAAAAAAATCCAGTCAGAGGGTTGCGTTATCTTTATTTTCGTTTTTTAATTTTTTACTCTGGATCAGTTTTTAGTGTTCGAAAACATATCGTTCACTTTCAACGAGTCAGCACAGGCTGGAAAACACTGGGGTAGCTGATATGTCGGGCACCTTAAGAGGTCCGGTCTTATGACCTCACCCATCGGAAAGGGAAGAGGTCCCCTAGAAGGGATGGGTCCCTAGTTTGGTTCCAGAGGGTGTAACGTCCGTCTAAGAAATGGTCGACTCGGTGTCCCTTCGGGTTCTTATGACCTCGTCCATCGGATAGGGAAGAGGTCGTCTAGAAGGGCTGGGTCCTTAGCTTGACCCCAGAGGACGTAACGTCCGTCTAAGAAATGGTTGACTCGATACTTCCTTCGAGGAAACATATCATTTCCTTTGGTATTTTTTTTTTGACTTTTCTGTTAGATACTTGATCCTCTTTTATAAATATTTACTACGTTGGTTGTTTCTGAATTAGAGGTTTTATATGTTTGTCGAGTATGTTAAGTTATTGTTTTTCGTTTGTTGGGTTGGTTTTTTACCCGTCTTCTGGATTCACCGATAAAGAGATTTTTTCTGTATATTTACCTGTCATCCGTGTACTTTTTTACCAGTTGTAACGATTAGTAATCTCTTTACGTTTAGTTTTGATGTTCTATGGTGGAAGTGGTCCGTGTCGTCGGTGGTAATTACAGAGGCTTATTATTTACGACCTCTCCTACATCTCTTTTCCCTAGGGAGGGTGTGATAACCACCCTTACATTGAACCACGTCGGTGATACTTCTTGTCATACCTTCAATAAGTCTTTTGATTTTTGACTCAACGGGATAATAGGTCGTTAGGGTGAAGACCTGTGTATAGACTTCTTTTGATGTTAAGTTTTTCTATATACGTGGGAATACAAGTATCGTTGTGAATGTTATCGGTTCTGTACCTTTGTTGAATTTACAGGTAACTACCTATTTCTTCTGAACCATGTATATATGTTACCCTATGATGAGTCGGTGACTTTTTATTTTCACTTTATTACGGTAAACCCCCGTAAAGAAGAGAAAAAAACCGGGGACAGAAAAGCAGAGGTGGTCGCGGTCCGCTTGTCCGGCTCGTCGTGGTGTTACTCCTCGTTGTCCTCCTGCGACGGACACTGTCGTGAGTGGGCCACGGCGGGACTTGGGTCACGACCCGACTAGAACCTTACCCCTAAGTCGAGGAGGTAGTTCTCCCGTCGACGCCCACTTCCGTCCCCGACTCGGCCTCCTTCCGGGTGAACGAGAAGTTTAACGGAGTGGGACCCCGGATCTGAGGTGAGTAGAATCCTCTGGGCCCAAGACCAGAACCGGACAAGGAGTTAGGAAAGTCGGAGTGGACACACACAGAGTTATAATAGTAAGAGTTACTTTAATCCAGTCTTTCTCTTTCTGTTTATGGTATACTATAACGAAGATACACCTTAGATTTTATACTGTGTTTACTTGGATAGTTGTTTTGTCTTTATCCGAGTGTCTATATCTTGTGTCTCAACACCAACGGTTTCCTCGCCCATACGTCCCTCCCTCCCTTCCCACCTGACCCTCAAACCTTAATCGTCTACATTTGACAATGTATATCTTACCTATTTCTTATTCCAAGATGACATGTCGTGTCCTTTGATGTAAGTTATAGGACACTATTTGGTATTACCTTTTCTTATATGTATATACACATATTGACTCAGTTGAAACGACATACCATCTTTAATTGTGTTGTAACATTTAGTTGATGGCCAAGTCAAGTCAGTGAGTCAGTACAGGCTGAGAAACGCTGGGGTACTTGACGTCGTGCAGTCCGGAGGGACAGGTAGTGGTTGAGGACCTCAAATGAGTTTTAGTACGGGTAACTCAACCACTACGGTAGGTTAGTAAAGTATGAGACAACATGGGAAGAGAAGGACGGAAGTTAGGAAGTTTGTAGTCCCAGAAAAGTTTACTCAGTCGAGAAGTGTAGTCCACCGGTTTCATAACCTCAAAGTCGAAGTTATAGTCAGGAAGGTTTCTTATAAGTCCTGACTAAAGGAAATCCTACCTGACCAACCTAGAGGAACGTCAGGTTCCTTGAGAGTTCTCCGAAGAGGTTATGGTGTCAAGTTTTCGTAGTTAAGAAATCGCGAGTCGAAAGAAATATCCGGTTGAGAGTGTAGGTATGTACTGATGACCTTTTTTGCATCGGAACTAGTCTACCTGGAAACAACCGTTTCATTACAGAGACGAACAATTATACGACAGATCTAACCAATATTGAAAAGAAGGTTCCTCATTCGCAGAAAATTAAAGTACCGACGTTAGTGGTAGGCGTCACTAAAACCTCGGGTCTTTTTATTTCAGACAGTGACAAAGGTGACAAAGGGGTAGATAAACGGTACTTCACTACCCTGGTCTGCGATACTAGAATCAAAAGACTTATGATTCAAAATTCGGTCGAAAAAGTGAGAGGAGAAAGGGAAAGTAGTTCTCCGAGAAATCAAGAAGTGAAAGACGGTATTCCCACCATAGTAGACGTATAGACTCCAATGACTATAAAGAGGACCGTTAGAACTAAGGTCGAACACGAAGTAGGTCGGGTCGTAAAGAGTACTACATGAGACGTATACGCAATTTATTCGTCCCACTGTTATATGTCGGGACTGCATGAGAAAAAGGATAAACCTTGGTCAGACCACAAGGTATAGGTCAAGATTGACAACGAAGGACTAGACGTATGTCTAAAGAGTTCTCCGTCCAGTCCACCAGGCCATAAGGGTAGAGAACTTCTTAAAAGGTCAAACACTAGGTGTATTTCCGAAACTGGATCAGTTATTTCGTCTTTATCTACAAAAAGACCTTGAGAGAACGAAAAAGCTACTAGGTTACCTACAACCGTTGAACTAGAGACCAAGGAGACGGAAAAGATTTTGGTCGAACTTGTTGACTTTCAAGTACCAAGTGTATCACAACTTCGGATAAAACCTCTTAAAACTCGTAATGCAATGATCGCACACGACGACGACGACGACGACGACGACGATTCAACGAAGTCAACACAGGCTGAGACACACTGGGGTACTCTACTCACGTTAACACACCATCAAACTTGTAAGAAACCGTAACGGAAGGAAACCCTAACCTTACTTTTGACTGGAAAAGGTCAGGGCACCGGTAACGACTCAAAAGGTTTAAACAACCGTATAACTCACGGAGTGAAAGTGTCGTAGTAGAAAATCCTAAACTTTATCGAGTTGACCTTAAGATAGTGGAGATGATCGAAACAAACATCACTACGAAGGATTCCGAGTGAACTGAAGTGTAAGGTCTTACAAACCGAGATCCATCAGTGGTAACACTAATAGACCCAGTACTTCTAGAAAAGACATGTCAAGAAGACACATAAGAACGATGAAGACAATCCAGGTATGGTAAAGACAGGAAATAGCTCGGGTAGAAACGTACTTTACAAGGGAACCATAGAGATTAAAAGAACTCTCTAGAGATCAGAAAGGGTAAGATAACAAAAGGAGATAAAGAAACGTGACTAGTGACTCCTTCCGAAAGTAGAGAGAGGAACGATAAGAAACCTTGAGACGTAGGTTTACCCATATAGAAAGGAAAGGAGGAAACGAAAACCGAAGAGAAGAAAAGTGTCGATAAACATTCCGGAGGAGTCTGTTGGTAAAACGGAAAAACGTAAAGAAAAAGAACCCCTACCAGAACTAGGGACAGAAGACATGTTACAGTACTTGGAGACAGGTATCAAGTAGTCCATGAGACAGTTAGTCTAGATCAGGGAATTTAGATAAAGAGTGAAGATGACATATTAGTAATCCCTAAACTAAATCCAGTATGGACTTACCAGATCACCAAAGGGGATGAAAGAAGTTAAATTCAGACTTAAACCGTTATTCCTCAAGTACTAGACTCGGTGTCAGTCGGGGGTCAAAACAAAAACGATTGACATATCTCGAAGAAGTAGAAACCGACGTTTCTTATATTAGTTAGACTAAAACCACAACTGGTAGACCACTACAGGTACATATCTCAGAAGAGAACGTAACAACCTGCTCCCACAAACGATACTGGTCACACAAGAGAACCGTTTTGAGATAATCGGTTATTTTATCTAAAAAATTTTTGAGGATAAGAGTAAATGAATAAAAACACTTGTTACATTATAAATTGGTGGTTATGTGTCTGTTTTTGTATCCCGGTAGGTAGAGTAATTGTTTCTGTAAAAATGATTTTAAAAAAAGTTCAAATTATTAATAAATAGTATTAAATATTGTATAAATATAACAAGACTAGTTAATACATGATGATTATTAATACTACGATTAAGTCGGGTCTTCTTTAAATTATAGATAATAGACTAGTAGAATCCTTTATAAAAATTTTAAAGTTAAGTATACAAAAAGAACAACGTCTTTTATTATTAATAGTTATGTCTGATAATTCTTATTTTTATACAATATAGTCCTATTTTAAGGTATCTCTCTTCATGTTACCTAAAAAGTTCAAATTCCTTTTCTGCATTGTATTTTAAGGTTGAAATTTCTTGAAAAAAATTTTTAATTATTATCACCCGTAGTTTGACGGTACCATAAATTCAGGATAACTATGTGAAAATTCCAAAATATGGTCAAAATTTACAGTTATATACGTTACTCGGTATTTAATGTAGGAAACTTTAATAAATTTGAATATTATGTTTAAGTTTTGTACTAACACCCTTTATGTCTTCGAATTTGTAAACTTCTGACGACCGACTTCTGTTGTAGTCCTTTATGAACGGTTCTCATCAACATAAGAGAGGGACCACCAAGTCAGCCAGTTCTTAGACGGACGTTACACCCTCTGGACTTAAGTTGGGGACACAACCCTTCTAGGGGACCTCCTCCCGTACGGTTGGGTGAGATCATGAGAACGGACCTCTTAGGGGTACCTATCTCCTCGGACTACCCGACATCAGATACCCCAGCTTCTCTCAGTCTGTACTGACTCGTTGATTCTAATCGTGTCGTGTCATCAACATATTTACTTAGAAACGATTTAAATTGATCGTCGTTTAAATTCTGGTTCTCCTCTAACAATGGTATTAGGTAAGTGAAGAATACAAATAACTAACTGACCGGAGAGACACGACCCTTGACATGATACTAGACCTCTAGTTTATCGTAGGTACCAGGACGGGAACACCTCAACTGTCCGGACCTCTTTTCGTTACTCCGGATTTGGTTCCATCACCGCAGTTCCCACCTCTATTCCCTTGTCTACAGTCATAATGACTGTGAACGACTGAATAGAAATACATACACAGAAATAACGTATAGAAGGAAAAATTTTTTTATTCTGGTTGAACGACTTTCAGATTCAGGTTTATAACTTCCGCGTCTACCTTCCGGAGGAACTTTGACTCACGAAAATACTGGGTTAGGGGTGGTTTTAAAATTTATTGTTTTTATTAAGGACGAGTAAAATTCTTGAGTCCAATTCAGTTTGCATTTTCACTTGTCCATCTATCGTATAATTTTTCGTCTGTGTAATGAGACGGTTGTTTCCAGGTAGATCAGTTCCGATACCAAAGAGGTCATCAGTACATACTCAACCTGACATTTCTTTCGACTCGTGGCTTCTTAACTACGAAAACTTGACACCACAACCTCTTCTGAGAACTCTCAGGGAACCTGACGTTCCTCTAGGTTGGTCGGGTAGGATTTCTAGTCAGGACCCACAAGTAACCTTCCTGACTACAACTTCGACTTTGAGGTTATGAAACCGGTGGACTACACTTCTCGAATGAGTAGACTTTACTGGGACTACGACCCTTTCTGTCCTGTCCTCCTCTTCCCCTGTTGTCGCCTACTCTACCAACCTACCGTAGTGGCTGAGTTACCTGTACTCAAACCCATCCGAGTTCCTCAACCATTACCTGTCCCTCCGGACCGCACGACGTCAAGTACCCCAACGTTTCTCAGTCTGTACTGACTCGTTGACTTGACTTGACTTGACTTGACTCGGAGAAACAGGACAAGTTAGAGTAAAGACATTTTTCTGTCGACAATGTTTTACCCTACTAAAGATACTGCGGTCTGGGGTTCGCCTCCTCCTACATCTGGCCTAGTTTCTACTCACTCGGTCTGAGGACACAATACGACAGGACCACCCCCACCTAAGTCTTCGTCTCCTTTAACATCCTCGATGACGTCATTGGGTCCGTTCTTTATTGATTCTCACGGAGACTAGTGTTCAATATGTGTGTACCTGTGTGAGTTCTAACATTTTCTACTTTGACACTGTACCAAATACAAAGGTCGACCGAGACTGAGGTCCCGGGGTCCCATAGACAGACACACATCGGGGACGTCCGGTTTCGGATCAGGGGTAGGTATAGTCAGGAAAGTCCCTGAACCTACAAACTTTTAGGACGAGTCAGAGTTTTAACCAGAGTCGTGACGAAGGTGACTAGTTGTACAGGACGAGGTCCTCAACTGGACGACGTCTGTCATGGGTCCGCCGTCCCAGAGTCGGATGTGTCGAAGGGACTTGGCGACAAACTCTTTGAAACCTCAAGACTAGGACATAAACACGGAGGAATTGAATTCCGTCCGGGCCTGTAGGGGTCGTCGTTTTTTCGTTCGTCTAAACGGTCTCCTCATGGTCGGTCGGTCAAGTCAAGTAAGACGAAAGTAAAAAGGGTGGATACTCCACAAACCGTCGAGTACATTCACAACTATTGGGATACTCTGACTCTGTTTACGGGACGAGTTCCTTATATGATCGAGAAAGTAAATGAACATGTGAAGTGGAAAATTGAGTCCTTTCGAGACCGTCCTGTGTCGTGACGAAAAGAGGTGTAAAAGGCATAACGTCCTCACCTCTTTCGTAAACTACTTTCTGACTCGCTTACTTACTTACTTGTTTATTGATGTACCAAAGACATTTAAAGTCAAAAAATTCAGACAGTGAAATTTTTATACGAAGGTAGGGGACAGAACTAAGTCCAGGAGTATTAGAGAATGGACTAGGGACGTGGGTCGGGTCTTTCTCATAGTCGTAATAGGGATATGGACAAGAACCGTAGCAGGTAGTGAGGTAAAGTCGAAATGGTAGTGTCAGTCGGAACCTTTAGTAGACTGAGTAAAATAATACGATATTTAAGTTGGTAAGTAAGTAAGTTGTTTGTACATAACTCCCTGGAGGGACCACCAGGTCACCGATTTTGAAGTACTAGGACTACGTCCCCCGGGTCTAAGTTAGGGACCAGCTCCTTGATCTCGGGTGTATGGTGTTGATTTTCAAACGTTCGGTGTTGATTCTGGGTCACGCCGGTTTATTTATTTATTTATTTATTAAAAAAATTATACATAACTCGTAGGTGATACAAGGTCCATAACAAGACCGAGGAACCCTGTGTAGTTATTTAAATTTTTCTGTTTTGTTTATAGTCACAAGACGTTCCCGAGTATAAACTTATTTATACAATGTAGTATACAATATGATATTTTTCAATCTAATTTTTCTTTTTTTTCGTTCCTTTGGTCGTATTCTCGCGTCCCACTTTCTACGACGGTCCTCGACAGGATGACTCTTTCCCTCGATTCACTCGGCTCGCTTTATAATTCTTTCACCCCTTTCTTCTGTTCCTCCTATCGACTCTCTTCCTACAAGATTTATCTCTCTTGACTCCGTCCCACACAGACTGTACTGACTCCTTGTTGTTCTTCTGGGAAACGACCTCGTTTCACTTACTACTGCTCTTGTCATCCTCGGTCTCCACGTCAGCAGATCTAGTCTAGTGTGTCCTGAAACAGTCTGCCAGAACTCGTCTCCCTGAACGAGACTGTACAAACTTTTCTTAAGGAGACCGAAGACTTACCTCTTGTCTGAGGACCTCCACCCCTACCTAAGTCTTCGTCTCCTTTAACATCCTCGATGACGTCATTGGGTCCGTTCTTTATTGATTCTCACGGAGACTGGTCTTGCCATCGTCACGTCCACCACTCGTCACATACCTAAGCTAAGACCTATATAAAACTTCTGTCTCGGTATCCCTAAAGGACTGTCCAACCTCCATCCTCCACTCTCTTTTTCATTTCTTACTGAGAGTCCGAAATAAATCAGACTCGTTACCTTCTTCTCGTGGGAGTAGTTGACTTCGTCCCCTCCGACACGCATCTCGTCATGACGATTCAGTGAAGTCAGTACAGGCTGAGACACGCTGGGGTATCTGCCATGTCCCCCATTCTAATCTACAAACGTACACCTGTGTAACTGGAACCCAACAGAAAATTTGAAAATTTACCTCTATAGTTCATCTGTTGACCTATTTACTGATCCCTCTCTCTAGACCCGACCGAGAGAGTACCGAAGGGTACGAAATTTGTACCTCAAGTGACTGTAGAGGTTTTAGTCGACTGAACAGGGAATTTGACGTTAAAGAATTTAAGGTAACGGATGAACTAAATAAGTAAATCGAAAGATTGTCCGTAGAGTCTAAATTGTACAGGTTTTTATTCAAGGATTAAGAGAGTGAGGGAGATATTTTGTGTTTGTCTTGTTTGTTATTTTTAAAAATTTATACCGTCAAGGTAAGAAAGATTTTGAAATTCGGTAGTGGCTGAGAAGGAAAGTTTGAAGTGTAAGTTTGGTAGTTGTTTACGACGACCTAGGTATGGGTCTGATAGACATGGTGGAAATGGTTACGTGGGACCAAGTTTCGTGGCATAGTAGAGAACGGACTTAATAATTGTTGGAGGTTTGAGACTGTCAGACTGTTAGTTTAACTAAGAAAATTTTCCATCTAGTCTCGTAGAGTAAGGGGAGGAGTTTTGGGAGTTTACCGAGGTGATAGTGTCATACGCCATGTTAGGTGGTGAGACGAACGTGGGGGAAGTAAAGGGTGAATGAGGTGAAAGTAGTGTGTCCGAAGGAGGGTGTCCGGTTCGTATACGGGGACGGAGTCTCGGAAAGTGACCACAAAGAAGACGGTACTTTCGGGGGAGGGGTCTAAACGTTTTACCGACGAGAGAGTGGAGGAAGTATAGAGACGAGTTTGCACTGTAGTCTTTTTTAGAAGGGGTTGATGAGACGTGTTTTCTTCATGTGGATTAGAGGGAGTGGACCGAAGTAACGAGAGACAACGTGAATACTAATAGTCTGTTATATTATGTATTATGGATTATAAATTATATATACAAATAACATACAGAGGGATTGATCTTACACTCGAAGTGTCATCGCGTCTGAACAAAACAAAACAAGTGCAGAGATAGGAGTCACGAACCTGGTCACGGACCGTCCATCATCTGTAAGTGATTTATAAACGCTCTCCTTCCTTTCTCCCTTCCTTCTTTCCTTCCGACCGAAGAAACCTCGAATTCCCAAGTAGTACTGTGGTCTTTAACCGACCTCTTTTTTCTGGAGTCGTGGTTGAGAACTTGTGTGCAAGTGTCGTATTGGTGGCGGGGGGATGGGGCGGGGTGGTGTGTGTCTGGGAGTTATTGGATTTTGGGTACTTTTATACGTTGTTTCCCTCTACACTGTATGCGAACACCCCACCTTTTCATATGTCGGTAATTTTTGTGATTAACACTTCTGTCGTGTTACAGATATCATACAATTTTCATCGTCTGACACTTTATCTTGTCAAGAGTTATATATTAATGACACGACGATATTAATGTCGTTACGTTTACACACGTGTGTCCTCTCGACTGCAAATTTTGTTTTATTTAATGACACATCACAATCCGGATAATCACCGTAACACCCACCAAAACATTAAAAAAAAAAAAGGAAATGTTAATTTTTTTTTTTTAGAACATAAGAAAGAAGGAATTTTCCTCGTGCAAAATTGAGGGACCCGTGTGACCGACTCCTTTTAGGGTCGGGTCACTTCAGTCGTGGGTTCAAAGGGGTCTCTGAGGGGACACACCTCCTCCCCAGGACCCGGGGCGGACGTCGCTCCCGACGGGGACTCCGACTTTGGGTCACCATTCACTCCGTATCTCGCAAACGTACTGATTAGGTCCTTTTTTTTGGGTGGTCTCTGAATAAAGATAAATTCGTGTCTCTTTACGTCTTCATCTAGATGTACTTGGATTAAACAGAAATTTTGCTTTGGTTGACACGGGGACTCCGAAAAAACCCCCACCACCTTCCCCGAAGACATTCCTTTCAGTTCAGGTCCAACATTACTGGGAGTGACCTCTTGGTTTGTGAACGTGACCCCAGCTAAGCACCCGGAGCCCAGCGAGGAGTCCCATTGGAAGCACAATCACGGCTCTCCAGACTTAGATCTTTGGGTGACTTACAAGTCGAAAAGTATTGGTTTAATTCCAATACATGTAACCAGTAGTATTGTCGATGGCTTAAAGAATGGTCTTTTTCCGTAAAGTCCCAACAGTACCTGAGGAATTTAGGATCTGTTTGAATGAACCGGGACATGGGGATCTAATTTTTGAGGACGACGTAGACGATTTATGTAACACATACTGCACTTGTAAGAAAAAGTAGACAACTATCCAAAGACTAATTATTCATGTTTATTCATTCATGTCTAATTAAATTTTCTTTATGACTTAAGTCTCTGAAACAACAATACATACAAGAGGTTTCGCTGTCATTTGCGGGGATGTCCAGGTCCTCGTGCAATTTTCCCCAGAAGGTAGGGTCTCCAGGGGATAGGGACGTCGTTCCGGCTTGGGGGTTACCGGGAAGATTCTGTCACCCAGGACGTGACCGCCCAGGGCCCCGGGTCCGTAACCTTCCGCGGACACGAAAAGCCCAAAAAAAAAAAAAAAAAGGTGCCTTTACGACGTTGGCGACCAACCGAGTGGACATAAAATTCAAAATGAGAGAGGATAATAGTGACCCAAAAGGCCTGCATCTGACAGTCGGTCACAGATTTTCTTATTGGTCGTGCCAGGAGTCGCGCACCGCGTCGGGAGCTCCCGCGAGACCCACTCGCGGGACCCCTCCTCGGGACTGCGCGGGCCCGCATCCGCTGGCCGCGCCGGCGCCGGTTGGCGCCTTATAGGACGGGCGCTCGAGGGGGCGGACCCGCGCGGCCGTCCGGGCCGGCTCTGGTCCCTCGCGCGCCGCAAGGGCGCGCCTCCCCGCGCGGCCCGCACCGCCGCCACCCCGCGGAAAGCCGCGGCCGAGGGCTGTCCGGAGCCGCGGGCCGCCTCGCCGCGGTCCGGGCTCTGCCACGCCAAGGGCTTGTGGGAGAAGGGGCCGCCGAGCGCCTGACTTCCCTCTGGTACTCGTCTCCCCGCGTGCGTGGTCGGACAAGGAGTAGCGACTGCTGAGGTCCTGCTGGGGAGAGGGCCGAGCGAAGAGTAAGGGACTCTACCGGGGGTTTGGACTAAAGGCGAAACCGCTGGTTTGAACCGACCAAGCTCTTAGGGGCCGGACTGAGTCAGGCTCTGAGTAGACTGTTATCGTAGACCGTGTGCAAGACATACATACGCAGACGACTTATTTATTGTAAAATAAAAAGTACAAACTTGCCACAGACAAAGTTGTTGTAAAGTTGTCACTCGAGGAACAATCCTCACCCATGTCAGACACTACACGACTCTTCCTACCCCCCGCCGGCTTCTTCACCCTTTTTGCGTCCTTCGACGACTGACTTTTCAGTCGAGGATCTTGGATAGGCCCGCGTCGCGGACCACGCCGCCTTAAGGCGTACCTCCCGCTCTTGGTGCACTGGAGTAGTGCCTTGACCTTTCTTTCTACGATTTCCCTCTCGGGCTTCCCCTGTCAATGAAGGACTGTCGGCCCATGTCCGGGTCGAGAATCTCCGTGATCTCTGCACGCTAACCCCTTTGGACTCTGAGGTCCCGTCTTCCTCCGGACAGTTTTCGCGGGGTTTAGGAGGACGTCTCTGTCTCGCTGTGTACCGCGGGGCGGGGGGTGTGTGTGTGTGTAGGGTGGTGGTGGTGGTGGTGGGGTGTGTGTGTGTGTGTGTGGGCCCGACGCCCGAGCCTCCCGACTAAGATCCGGGCCGGGGTCCGAAGAGTCTAGGACACCCTGGTTCCGTCGGACGTCCCCCGTTTTACAAGCAAAGATGACGATCCGACCCCGACTTTGGTCTCGGTTTTTATCTTCGACTCTAGTTGACTTTCCTTACTCTGACTTGTTTGCACACACATACAGCTTTTGGGGCTACACTGTGTATCATTTAATTATAAGGATTTGTGCCCACATTTTGCCCCAATGAATCACTCCTTACGAGCGTATGTACTTACTTGTAAACCTCCCTTTTTTCCTTCCAGATGATTATGTAGTTTTATTTAAGGTACACCTAATTTTAAGATTTCTAAAAATTCTTGTAGTATCTTTGTGATATAATTTATCCTATTTTGTCTAAATACCCATATACAGTCGTAAGGGTTTCGAAACTTTGTTCTTTGACGTTTCCTAAGTTTTTGACCTGTCCTAAAAATTTTCTTTTGACAAATGTGTTTTGTTGTTTGTCTTTTAGGGAGTTTACATATTTTAAAACAAATTTATATATAGATTTTTTTTTGTTTCTAAGGTGATTGAGTTAAATGTTTCTTCATACATTAAGTTCTCCTCTTTATTTTAATCATGTGTTCATATCCTCCTTTAAAAGTAACAAGGTCTATTAGTTTGTAAAATTTGAAGTTTGTTGAAACTTTTTATAACGTAGTGACATAACATGTGGACTTTGATTGTATTATAACATTTATTTAATATGAAAATAATTTTTTTTGAAACTGTATCGTGGTATGTAGATGATTTCAACGTCTTTGCGGTATTTTAACATTACGTACTACAATCGTTTCGTTATTTTATTACGAGTGTTATTATGAAACTTATAAATTTTTTAACTAAATATATGTAGAATTCTGTTACTATTTAAGTAATTCGACTTCATTATAACAGTTTATATACAATAAAATAGAAGTGGGTTAATTGTTTCAGGAATTGAAGTTACCTTTCACTGACGTTTTTCTAACGAAGTGGAGTAGGAAAAGGGTCTCAACGTCAATCGGTCTGCATTTTACGGTGAAGAAGTAAAAGTCGTGTGAGTCAGACAACGTTTTATTTCATAGATATCTATACTTAATTTCATGACAGTGTCAAATCCCTTTCCTAGAAGTTTCATTTTCGTTTTTTTCTAGAACTCAATCAAATAAGTGAAGACACCAAAATTTACGGTAGTGATACAATTATTAAGAGTTTTGTCTAGGGATTGGGGTTGGAGAAGGGACTTGAAGTCTGAGTTTATAAACAGACAGGAGACTGGAGAAGTTTACCTATAGTTTGTATTTACGGGTTTAGGCTGACGAACAAAAGGTAGAGAGGAAGAGGTCTATGTGTGTGCGTGTGTGGTGCGTGTTCTGACAAAAAGATTGTCAGAAATAGAGTCAATTATCGTTCAGTCAAGAAACTAAACGAGTCCGGGGTCTGAACCTCAGTAGGAGCTCAGGAGAAAGGAGATTCAGACCTAGTCTAGTACGGTTAAGAGATAAATTTTGAATGGATTTAGAGAGGTAGATAGTAGTGGACATTTTCGATTCCACGAGTGACAGGGGATTTCGGGAGGGGGTGTAGAGACCGGAAAAGAGAAGGAGGAGAGGGAAGGGTACTGAGGAAAACCAATCTGACCGGAGGAACAAGGAGTTTGTGTGGTCCGTGTACGGGTGGACTGTCTGGATAAAGGAGTCGATCCTTCAGTCGGGGAGGTATCAGAGTGTACTATGTACGGGGTGAAGGAAGTCTAGAAATGAGTCTTCGTTTTTGTTGAAAGAGTCACTCCGTTTGTCTTTTTTTTTTTTTTTTGTTGGAGGGACGAAACCTAAAAAGATAAAATAGTGATAGATTTCCATATATCCCTTAAGGGATCAATCCTGAGACACGAGAGTGACGGTTGTCGGGGTCAAGTCAGGGACCAGTCCCCCTGATTTTAGGGTATTCGGAGTAACCCACCGATTTTTATTTCATATGTACACACGCACATTAAGTGAACACATAAAACAAACACATACACAGAAAGTGAACACNGACGAAACCTAAAAAGATAAAATAGTGATAGATTTCCATACATCCCTTAAGGGATCAATCCTGAGACACGAGAGTGACGGTTGTCGGGGTCAAGTCAGGGACCAGTCCCCCTGATTTTAGGGTATTCGGAGTAACCCACCGATTTTTATTTCATATGTACACACGCACATTAAGTGAACACATAAAACAAACACATACACAGAAAGTGAACACATAAAACAAATAACAGATATAAAGGAATCTTGTATTTGGAGACTTCCGTCTCTACTAACAAAACAAGTGATACATACGTGTCACGGACGGTGTATTACCTGTGACCTATTTACAAGGAACGTATTTACTCTATCCCTTCCCTTTCGTCCGTTACGACATGATACACCATTTCTAGTCTCTACCCTCCCTTGTAAGAGTAATTGTCTTGTGATTTTTGTTTGTTTGCTTTTTTTTTTTCTGTCTTTTGATCGAATCCCCCTAATAATTCTTATGTCTACATTATCACGTTTTCCAAGACACACACACACACGAATCAGTGAGTCAGCACAGACTGAGAAACGTTAGTGTACCTTACATCGGACGGTCCAAGGAGACAGGTACCCCTAAGAGGTCCGTTCTTATGACTTCACACAACGGTGCGGAAGGAGGTCCCCTAGAAGGGTTGAGTCCCTAGGTTGGGTCCAGAGGACGTAACGTCCATCTAAGAAATGGTAGACTTGGTGTTCCCTTCGGGTGTTTTCCAAGATGTTTTATATTTATCCACAGACATCTATATTTCTTGCCTGAACGTCTCTGTCCTACCTTTCTCTTCCACCCCGTTTGACTCCCTCATCGTAACTGTATATATATGTTGGAACGCACTTTGTCTATCGATCTCCCTTCGGTGACATATTGTGTCCTTCGAGTCGAGTCACG
This sequence comes from Capra ibex, assembly GCA_006410555.1. Classification (NCBI taxonomy): domain Eukaryota; kingdom Metazoa; phylum Chordata; class Mammalia; order Artiodactyla; family Bovidae; genus Capra; species Capra ibex. Next base: position 24,141,738 of record SJYO01033645.1, on the reverse strand, counting down.
TTCTTACGATCTTACCCGACGGTACGGAGGTCCCCTTAGAAGGGCTGGGTCCTTAGGTTGGACCCAGAGGACTTAGAGTCCGTCAAAGAAATGACGACTCGGTGGTCCCTTCAGGGTTTCGTTGGAGACGTCGACCCCTCAGTCCCCTCGACGGAATCCGGGAAGGGGACTTAGTCCGTGACCCGACCTTCTACCCGAAAGAGATCGACCGACTGTTGTGTGACGACCCCGACCTTCACTTCAGTTAGGACTGATTTCTCGTACCGAAGGGAAATCTTTTCTCTCACCGTACTTACCCCGCACCCCTGGACAGTGTCCTAGGTACTGTTTCCTTATAGGTGACTCCCGACCCCACGCCCTCTAATAACGGACGAAGATAAGACTACGTCAGATTAATGGGTAGGGAAGTGGTCCCGGTCCAGAACGTCTCTGAGGGTTTGTTGTGGGTGTATAAAAACAACCCTTGGACCACGTTTCGGGAATTAACATGTAGTTCAACGGAACCCAGAACCAGACATGTAGTACCTCTGGCGAAGTTAGTACCAGAGGAAACCAGTAGGAACAAACAGTAGGGTCCGATTGAGGGCACTTTACTTTATAAGGGACGGTATACCACCCGTTCTTCACAGTATCGGTAGGCGTTAAGGTCGGGAGGTTTGCACTTAAAGACTCGGTACGGCTGTTCGACGTGGTGAGGTGTATGCTCCTTGAATTCCTACAGTGTTAGTAGTCACTAATGTTGGGAGACTACGCTGGATTCCCTTAAGTTCTTCTCTTCTTATTGACATTTTTACGTCTCACGACCGGGGTCTATCAACTCTACGTATACTTTCCTTACTGAAGTTATTAGGGTCTGAGAATGTAGAACGTGTCTTCTTGCGACTTTCGAAATTGAACTATAGACTAAATAGAATGAATTATTAGAAACTACAAGTCTGACGGCCGGGGGAAACAACGTGTGAATATATCAGACTACGTGAAAGGGTGGAGGAACCTCGTCAGAGAATCCCGATGACTCTACGATAAAGGACCCAAACCTCAGGATTTGTAAGGGTGGTATATTTTGTGAGAGATGAAAGTCCAACACCGATTAGAAAGTCAATTATGGGGGTTTTATGTTCAGTTAGGTCGATGGACCGAGAAGGGTATCAGAACCAACTACGACGGGAGACTTGAAGGACGGTGATAAGAGTCAGAGGACTCGGACATAGTGGACGTTAGAAACAAGTGGATGTCTTTCCTCGAGGGAGGTGGAAGATGGCATTGACTTTAGACCGACCCCTGTACCGAAGGGAACGACTAGAGAACTCTCTACGACTGAGTTAGGGCAACAGGCAGATGCTGCCCTGTTCCTCCTCCCACCAGTCGTAGAAAGGTGGAGGGTGGTGGAGAAAACCTGACAGTGAGACGAAACTCAGAGGGGAGTAACCGTTGTGGAAGAAGGGTAGAGGGTTGTAAGTGACCCTTTATGACAGTAGTAGTATTTATTGAATCATAGAGACCCCTATTATGTAAGAGGTAGAATTAGAATTTCAGAGACTGAGGAAACAGAGGTCATTGGAAACACGAAAGATGACGAACTCGGTGAGTAGGGGAACCAGTATGAGATTCAGAACGACAATGAATCTTCCCGATGTGAGATACTATTTTGGGGTAAGAGGTTTGTGTCGACATGAACATTGAGAGGAGAATAGAGAGGTGGAGGAAACCGAGGAATAGGAAGATAGAAGAACAGTTGTGGCTGACGATGTGTCCCCGTCCCTTTTAAGGTAAGGGGACACCTGTCCCCGGTCCCAGAGGTCAAAGTCGGGGAACTGCAGACCTAAGAGAAGGAGTACAGACTTAACGAGAAAGGTTACAGTGCTCTGAAGACATAATGATTTGGTCTCCCCGTGAAATCAGGAATAGATTAATCAGGGGAAGAGATGTAAGGAATAAGAACTTTAAGAGAAGAGGACCCCGATGACTATGTGGATAGTGAGGAGTAAAAGAAGACAGAGAAACCTACGAGAGGGATTGTGGAAAAGGAGGGAGTTAGGGTATTTATAACAAGAAACCCAAATGAAGAAGAGAGTAAAATATTTAAGAAGAGTCTAAGAGAGAGAGAACTCCGGGTTCCAAAGTTACTGGTACCTTTACGGTTACTACGGGTTTAGATTTTAAAACTGTACTTGTCTATCCACTAGTGGGTAACCTATAGCGGTGTTCACACGGGGGGTCCCTGAAGTTTGAATTGTACCGGTTTTAACTTGAAACACAAGACATTAGACTTGAGAAGAAAGAGAAGTGCTTTCGTAGTGTGAGACACACTTTACCGTCTCAGTTTTAATTCTAGTGGTCTACGAGGGTGAGTCGTTCCCTTGTATCGCATGTCTCCCATTCGCACACGTCCTCGTCCACCTGGAACTAGATATTGTGCTGACATAGTGAGGGAGAAGGAGTTCACTCTACAACTAATAGTAAAGACTCATTGAAGAGTACCCTCTTTGGTTTAAGGAAAAGTATATAATGTATACATCAGAGTGTGAGTACACTTTATATACACGAAACTCTCCTAGATAAATACAAGGTAACTCTCAGTGAGAAAGGTTAGTCCTGAGAGTCGACGACGAAACAGACATACCAGTCTAAGGACCGTGTAAAACAAACACATTTCCACGAAAAAGTCTCCCACTGCCCCCTTCTGGGCACTCAGTACGTCATGTTTCGTCCCAGATCCACTCATCTATACTATCCCTGTCTCATTTTTCCCTGTTTTCTCTACTAATTTATCAATTAGGGTGGACCCCCAACACGTGTGATTCAACGAAGTCAGCACAGGTTGAGTAATGGGACACCTGAGATCGGACGGTCCGAGGAGACAGGTACCCTAAGAGATCCGTTCTTATGATCTCACCCAACGGTACGGGAAGAGGTCCCCTAGAAGGGTTGGGTCCTTAGCTTAGACGTAGAGAAAACAAAAGACGTAACTGTCTGCCAAAGAAATCGTGATCGTGGTGGACCCTTCGGGTATCTTTTTTTATACCCCCTTAGGGACATTTAATTACTAGTGAGTTCTTTCGTCCAAACGAATTGGTCTTTTGGTTCGTCCGAACAAATCGTTGTTTTGGAACGTTGTCTTCGTCTTCTGTCCGGGGTTTGTTATTTTGTTACCACCGTACTCGGGGTGTAGGACGGGTCACTCGAGTGATTCAATTACTAGGGATCTTGTACGAGAGACGTGTGTATTTTTTTGTCATTAAACACCTGGATCGAATTGGTACATCCCTGTTGGACCTCCTCCTCGACTACTACCTTGGTACTACAGATCTTTTTGTTTCTTCCAGAAGAGGGGGAGGGGTGAAAAGGAAACTAATACTTTAACATCGGGTTATTCAAGAGTCCCACACTGTAAGAGAACGGGTGGGTGAGAATTCCGAGTGTTCATGAGATAAGACCCGAAGGGACCACTGAGTCTACCATTTCTTAGACGGACGTTACGTCCTCTGGACCCAAGCTAGGGACCCAACCCTTCTAGGGGACTTCTTTCTTTACCGTTGGGTGAAGTCATAAGAACGAATCTCTTAAGGTACCTGTCTCTTCCAACCACCCGATGTTAGGTACCCCAAATAAGATTATTTAGTGAAGAATAGATAGTGAGATGGAGAGCGACTTAAGAAAGACGTGCTTCTGTATTTCCTGATATCATGATCTCGGGTACTTTACTGTGGTTTACTAAAGTCTATGTCACGTAAACAGACGTATCAATTTTCACTCAAAACGACATAACGTCTACAAGTCTAAGGATACCCTTCTCCGACCCAGTTTGCATTTCAATTTTCGTCTGTAGGAGACTCCTTTGAGGTCCTTTCACGGACTCACAGACCCAGAGGATAAGAGAGGACTTGACACCCGAGAGTTTCCGTCGAGGGTCCAGAAAGATCCTAACTCTCAAAGGATCTTCCCGTCTATGTTCGAGACCCGTACCTCGAAAATTTCCCCCACGTCTCACTAGACTCCAGACTCTTACTTCTTTCGAAACCTATTCTAATTAAATTAGATGAGTCAAACAGTGGACACATTCTTTCTGGAGAACCTCACACTATGTTCTTTGGTTTTTGAAACTTTTTCCTTTTGTCCTAACACCCCGAACAACCTTCCTATTAACAAAGTTGTCGTTGATTTGATCTCCTTGACCTCCCTTTGGGACTCAAACCCGGAGTCAGGGACCATCGAGTTGACCATTTTTTAGATGGACGTTACATCCTCTGGGACTTCTTCCTTTACCGTTCGGTGAAGTCATAAGAACGAATCTCTTAAGGTACCTGTCTCCTCGAACCACCCGATGTTAGGTACCCTAGAGTTTTCTCTGATTGTGAAAGTGAACGTCTATATTGATCTTGGTTCCTAAGTTACAGACCAAGAGAGACGTACGACTGAAATTGAAAGGGGTGATTCCTCTGACCCGAGGAGTCCCTCCGACTCACGGTCTTCGAGGGACCGGAGAATGTAGGGTGGACCGGGGGACATCTCTTCCTGGCCGAATCCGAGGGAGACGAGACTCTCCTCTAGGACAGGACCGAACCCAACACCTGACTGAAGGTATGTCTTTGACTCGTTCAGGCAATCACCGGAAGGGTCACTGTCTGGGAAGAAACAAAGGTGACTACCGGAGAACCCTTTTCTTCGATATCTTTATGTGACACTGGAGGATCCGGGAGGCACACCTTGTTTGTCGTCAATTACAAACCCCTTCATTACTTACGTCTTTTCTCCTAGCGTGTCACTCCGTCCTCTCATCAGCATTCAATTTGTTATTTAGTCAGTGTCCCTGGGTATAGAGTTGGGGTGGGGTGGGGGGTTGGGGACGGAAGTGACATCTTTTTCATTTCCATTCAGACTACATGTAAGAATTCAATAAAACGTCTATGATTTTTGGGGGTGATCCCTGAGGGACCATCAGGTCACCAATTCTTAGGGGGATGGCCGTGTCCCCTGTGACCAAGTTAGAGACCAGGCCCTTCTGGGATGTACGGCACCCCATTGATCCGGACACGTGGTGCTGATGACTTCGGACGTGTGGTATCTAAAGTACGAAGAGTCATTCTCTTTGGTGGTGGTGCCCTTCGGGGACGAGCGGTGTTGGTCTCTTTCGGGTGAGCGTCGTTGTTTCTGGGTCCCGTCGGTTTTTAGTTAGTTAATTAATTAATTAATTTTTGTTTGTTTATGGTCCGCCTCCTTCGACTGAAGGACAACTGTTGGTCGTGTATCGGGGGTCCGGTCGACCTGGGTCTTTCGACAACTACAACTGAGGATTCATATTATGATGGGACAATAGAGGGGTGGTTGGTTAGTCTTCGTACGTGCGTCCGACTAGGGAGTGGGACTCTGGGGGAGGACGTAAGACGGAAACTTTTGGGAAGGGGGTTTCGGTAGGTCCTCGGATCCTGAAACCTCGTCCTCACCAGGGAAAGAGGAACGTATTGTAGACGTTATTTGCGGCAGGAAAGGAAGTGGTACTGGCTCACAGGCACGTGACCGAAACGACGTACCTTCCGTTCGTCTAGGTTCAGACCAGGGTATTTTTATGGTGGTTACTGCCCCGATACTTCTCTGCACTCTCGGAAGAACTCAGTTTCACAGAAAGTGTCCTAGTTGGTCGACACGACTCCTCTACTCAGGGTTTCATGTCTGGGTGAGTGACCCATGGACGGGGTACATTATTCCTGTGAAGGGTCTCGTCTTTTACATAATCTTGTAATGTTAATGTTATAATATTAATCCGTGCAGAGACCACTGGGACACCAATTCTTAGGTTCGAAGGTGACATCCCCCACACCTAAACTAGGGATCACCCCTTTGATTCTAGTGTGTCCGACTCACGCGTCTCGACAATTTTTTGTTTTTGGTTTACGATATCAATTTTATGCCCGTCGGTGGCGATCATTCGTAATGATACAGTAACGATTCATAAAAAGTTAGGAATGGGTTTCGTGTCAGTTTATCGGAATTGTGTAACGGGTATGACTCAAGTTCCCAATTTCGTGCACCCCTGCACCGACTTGGAGAGAGGAACGAGACAGTAGGGAGAGTCCGGTCAGTGGACGGGAGGGAGACGACGTGAAGATTCCGGAGTCGGGGAGAGTAGAGAGGGTTCGACGGGTACAGAAAAGTATTCGGCGGGAGGCATAAAGGAACGGACCGTGGTAGAATAGAGACTCAACGAGAGAAAAAAATAATACGGGTTTCCCCCTCGGAGCTGCACCGGAGGTAAGAATTACGACGACGACGACGACGATTCAACGAAGTCAGCACAGGTTGAGACATGTTGGGGTATCTGCCGTCGGGTGGTCCGAGGGGGCAGGGACCGTAAGAGGTCCGTTCTTGTGACCTCACCCAACGGTAAAGGAAGAGGTTACGCACTTTCACTTTTCACTTTCACCTCAACGAGTCAGCACAGACTGAGTATCTCTGGGGTACTTGACGTCGGGTGGTCCGAGGAGGCAGGCACCCTAAAAGGTCCGTTGTCATGACCTCACCCCACAGTAACGGAAGAGGCGTAAGAATTACGTTTGTCTACATTTAGACGTGGACGACGTCAAAAAGTCTTCGTCGGAACCACCAACTCCTTCTTAAAGGAAGGGTCACGTCTCCTGTCCCCCTCCTCAGCAGGGTAGTGTCTAAGGAGTAGACCTGGACCCAGAGAGGGACCTACCTTCCCTAACAAACCGGAGGTCTAACGTACTTGGTCACACGCACACTCGAACGTCTTGGTCACATTGTGTGATTGGGATGTGTTGACTGTTGGTCACTTCGTCGGTTTCTCACACGGTCCGACTAGGCTCGGTCCTAGGTTCGGAAGACGGAGACCGAACGTCGACTTAAACCAAAAGATGCGACCGGGGACATCAAGAGATCTAAATCGAGAATAAGTGAGAGATCGGAGCAACCAATCCTAAAGTAAAGTCGGAAAGTAAAATCGGAAAGGTATCTAGGTAGGGGCGGTCGGACGAACCGTTCGTGAGATCAGTTCTAGTATTGTCGTCATAGTGCCCCCGAGTCGACGTCTTTAAGTGGGTCGAAGTATCTCCTCCTCCGACGATCCAGGAAGGACCGGGAGAGACCTGTGGTTACTCATTCTTTCTTTTTCTTCGTCGGCGGGAACGGTTTCCCCTCCTCTACGAATAAAGGTCTCATGTCCGGACGGGAGGCGGTGGACGAGGTTCAGAACACAGACGACCTTACCGAGTCATAAGTCCCTGGTCCTCGATCCTTCCCCGTACACCCACCGTTACGGACTCGAGTCCGTATACCAGACCCGTGTCTCCTCCGTCGCGGTTCTCGTGACCTCCGTCCTCCTACTCTGTCTCCTGTCCTCTTTGCCACGGATGTCGACCGGGCGAGGACCTCGCCTGTCGTCCTGCTAACAGTGTCGTCTTCGTCTGGGAGGTCCAGGAACGGTCTCCGACCCCTAGCCCTCTCCGACTCCAACGTTGTCACTAGCTTCGAGAAGAGAAGAAAAGGAGGGTGTCAACAACCCTCAGTATAAGGAACTGACTGTTCTAGATCCTGGATAATAAATAAAAAGAAAGTAAACAAGTAAATAGTAATAACAGTTGAGAAGACGTGTTCTTATTTGTCTTTAGGTATAAAGAATCGTCAAACGGTACCTTGACTTTTGGTCTTTTCCTTTTATAATCGTCCGCCTAAGAAATGGTGACTGGGTGGTCCCTTCGGGTGAGGGGACCAAAGATAGAGGTTAAAGAAGTAAGTTTTTATCGTATAAACCTTGAAGAGACCGCCAGGTCACCAATTCTGACACACAAGGGTCACGTCCTTCGTGATCAAACTAGGAACCAACCCTTTGATCCTAGGACGTACGACGTGTAGCGTCATTTTTGTTCGTTTGTTTTTTCGTAAACACTGTAGTATCGTTATCACATACCGTCTGTCCTTTTGTTTGACGTGTCAGATTAATAACCGATTTCTGAATGACCCGATTTAGAGAACTCGAGAATTATTTTGATGCACCATAGATTAGCACAAGTCGTCTTAAGAAAGACCTTGAGAACACGTGCCACGAATCGTGTTTTATTGGTGATCTTTTAACTACGATATTGGTGTACATTGGTCTTTTTTGTGTCGTCCGGTCCTCTCCAACGACTCCTCAGACGACCACAGTCTGTCCTCAGAACTGTGTTGTCCTCGGAATTGCTTCCCTAAATAATCCTTGGGATCCTAGAAATCGTATTTGAGTTTCCTCACCCAAATAATAGTCTTTAAAATCCCGGTGTCTATTCTAGTGACCCATTCAGACGTTAAGTCGACTGATTCGGGGTAAACATGACCGATGTTTATAATTTTTGTAGTTTGTAAAAATGTGAAATGAAAAAGACTAATGTTTTATTTCCGAGTAACAAATTTTATATTTTCCAATTCTTCACCCTTTATACGTATTAGAGTGGTGAGTTTACTGTCGGTAACAATCCGGAGTAAGAAAATCACGAATTTTTTTTTTAGGGAATGTGTGTTAAAACGAAGGAAAAAGAAAAGTGAAATTGTAATTTTGAGTATGTAGAGGGAGTCAGTATTTTAAAGGAACTTTGAAACGAAATTTACCGGTATACACCACCACCAAATCAGTGATTCAACACGGGTCGAGACCTCTGGGGTAACTAACATACATCGGAATATCATATGAGAAATATATAAAGGGAGTAAATCTTTCTTACGTCACCTCACCCAGACATAAGGAGGGTGCATACAAATAAACAGGTATCCGTAAAAGTCAAGTACCCTGAGATGATGACTCTGAAGTTTGATCTTAAGAGGAGAGGGTAAAGGACGTAAGGGGGTAGTGAAGGTTTGAACAGAGTAGGTGTAAAAATGAGACGAGTTTCCTTAACGATACTTAAGCCGATCATCAAGTCGGTTTGTGAAATCCGAACTTGTGACTTCGAAACTCCGATACAGTAGACCCTTTAAACAATATGGTGAGATTTACAGTCCACATTTCACCCCTAAAACACATCTTAAGAATACTCCTAGTTACTGTAAAACATACCTTTTGAAAATCGTGTATGGTCCACTAGTCATGTATCGTGTTGTTCTGTGTTTCTAAGGATTGATAAGTCGGGGGAGGAGGGAACGGTACGTAAAAGTCGGTACAAAGAATTTTCCTTAAATACGAACGACAGAGATGAACAGGTAGAGGGTAAATATGGAGTGACATTAGCGGAGACGAGGGGACGATGACTGTGACGAACGGTTTCTAACTTATTTAAAGTCTACGTAAGTATCTCGAAGCTCAACAAAGAATTAGAAAAGACGTATATCCGTGTCAGTTGGTTAAAGAGGAAGTTTCAAGAGAGAACCAGAGGTACTGTGATCGACGACGACGACGATTCAGCGAAGTCAGCACAGGCTGAGACACGCTGGGGTATCTGCCGTCGGGTGGTCCGAGGCGGCAAGGACCCTAAGAGGTCCGTTCTTGTTACCTCACCCAACGGTAGAGGAAGAGGTTACGTACTTTCACTATTCACTTTCACTTCAACGAGTCAGCACAGGCTGAGAAGCGCTGGGGTATCTGACGTCGGGTGGTCCGAGGAGGCAGGTACCCTAAAAGGTCCGTTCTCCTGACCTCACCCCACGGTAACGAAAGAGGTGGTACTGTGATCTCAGAAGGGTTAAAAAGATTAAGATTATGACTAGGAAGGATGAGAGGAAACGACGGAGTGAGACGGGAAATTAATCATAACGGGAGTTGAAAGTACACAGACCTTTTTTTCGTGTTAAGAAAGGATACTCCAAACTCAACCTTAAGACCGAGAGGATGAATGGTTTGACTCAAGGACAATGAATTGATGGACTCGGAGGTGTGAGATCAGACACCTTTCCATTGAAGAGAGGATCTATTAGTCAGGTTTACCTCAGTAACATGTGACTCGGATGTAAAGGGTACCCACATTACTTAGTCATCCGAATTTGACCTTAAGGTCTGAATCTTTGAGTAAAGGATGGAATTCTTACAGTTTTGAGTTTTGTTTCTTACACGAGAAGTTTTATAAATAATTGGCATATTTTGATTTGTTATACTTGATACTATATTTACAAGGAAACTCCGTAAAAAGAAGTATCCGACCTGACCAGGTCCAAAGAATCTGAGAATCAAATTACTTCAAACCTATCTTGTACGTGAGAAAACGACCATTGAGAAGGATCCCTTATGTGTCTATAAAAAGGAATGAGATCCTCTGAAGACTTGATGTAACTTTTAATCCCAGTAGACGGTGTTTCTTTTTTTCTCCTCCGGAGGGAGAGTTTCAAAGACTTTCGACTTACAACCTTCTCCCCGTCAAAGTTACTACAGAACTCACACACGCACGAGTCAGTACAGACTGAGACGTTGGAGTACCTGACATCGGGTGGTCCGAGGAGACAGGTACCCTAATGGGTCCGTTCTTATGACCTCCCCCAACGGTAAAGGAGGAGGTCTAGAAGGACTGGGTCTTTAGTTTGGACGTAGAGTATTTTTAGATGAAACGACTCGGAGACTCTTTGTGGATTGTTATGTTGGTCCAAACGTCCTGTTCACAGATCTAAGCGAGTGAGACGTTACAGCTGGTCAAAATCACTAAAAAAATCAATATGTTTGCGGAAGTTTTGTGACTCCGTCAAAGGAGGTTTAAAGATCAAGGTTCCGAAGTTAATTCTAAAAGTCACAGGTTTTGTTTATTATTTAAATTTTTTGGTTATAGATTTTATGAAGGTGTCAAGGAAAACTAGGTAGGAGAAACGATTAACGAAATTAACTGGAAATTATTAAAGTGTTTATATTTATAAAATTCCTCCGTTGTTGAGACTAGACAACCGATGTCAGTCACTCTGCGAAACACCTATACTTAATCTCTCCTTCTTTTTGACAGTCCGTCCTACGACGACGAATTCTTAACCCTCTGTCAGTTTCGTAATAGGTTTGGGTCGACAATAGTTACTTCATGGTAAAGAACGGGAGACCTTGTCTCATTTTTGGTTTCAAACTCTTGACCGAGAAGTTTTCCGTAACTAAATTCCCCTAACGGAACCTAAGAACCGTTCTATTTCTATTCCGTTGCCACAGTTAAACATCAGTTGACTTTATATACTAAGGAGGATGGGTTGACGTATCAGTTATAAAATTTTAAAAGAAGGAGTGATTTCAATCGAAAGGTTTTTTCATTGAAATAGTAACAATTTATAGACAGAGTTTGTTATTGTCTGGAGACGTAAAATTTACTAAAAAGACCCTTCAAAGAAGTTACCAAGGTATAATCGTGAACGTCAAAAGGGGTACGAGTGTTTAAAAGTAAGATAATATTTTTCACAAGTTGTCCGTTACGAGGATTACTTTAGGGTAGGGGAACAAAAGAAGGTATCCGGCGATCAAGTCCGGGAGGAATTAGAATGGGACTAAATCATGTTACCGAAACTTTAGTTCGGTTTGTATTAACGGTACCAGGTAAGAGATTAGACGGTGGTCGTAAAAGGGTTGTTGACGTATAGAACGTCAACAGGGAACTTGGTAGGGAGGTTGTGTCGTGATTTGTCTAAAATAATAGTAAAACACAAATGTACTCAGAAGACATAAAATAGAACTCATAGACCACCTGTTTCTGGTAAATAAAGAAACCAGATGGTCAATCGTGTTTTTTCCGTGAATTGCAAATTCACAGAATATGACTCATACTCAGGTTGAGAAAAATAGTCGAAAGTCTATCGGATTCTTGAGAAACTTTTAGTGGAAAAAGGATGAGTTAGTTGATGAGAATTTGTTACTCTTTTTAAATGACATTTAGAACTACTTTTTGTAGACTAAAAAGAAACTTCGATCACGTGATCTTTTTACGTGGAATTACTGAATCGCTACGATTATTTGTGGTGAATAATAGAAACAAATAGAAACAGGAGTCACCGATTTTGTATAATGGACGAGGTCGGATACATTGAAATAAAGGACAGAGGGTGTGGATAGTTGAAATTATATCGATGAAAAAGGACAGAGATAGTTGAGGAGAGTGTGAAGATTTAACGCGAATTTTCGATTAGTTCCAAAAATCTTTGCGATTATCGTCTTTATTTACCTGGGATTACTTCTTTAATACATACATGGGTACTACTTTTTCGTGTTCCTAGAAGACTGTAGATAAAAATGGACGAATTTGTCGGAAGTGATGATTAACAGTCTTTTTACACATCTTAATCGTGACAATTAGTGAATTTAAACGTGATAGTTAAGATTTTAGACCAGGTCAAATCACTCGATTTTGGGAGAGGTGAAGTTTTGAGATAAGACCGTGAGTCAAGTTTAATTTCAATATTCAGGATAGGTAATATAATTGAATCAATAAAGTTTAGTGTAATATGTAAAGATCGTCTAGTTTACGTATTATACGTTACTATATTTCTACAATAGATACTGTTTTTTGTAAGTTCCAACTGCCCATTTCAAAAGAATTTAGAGTTTTACATTGTGCACCTCATTTTACTTTCACTTTCAGTGAGTCAACACAGGTTGAGAAGCACTAGGGTAACTGATATGTCAGGTACCTTAAGAGGTCCGGTCTTATGACCTCACCCATCTGCAAGGGAAGAGGTTTCCTAGAAGGGTTGGGTTCCTATCTTGGGCAGAGGGTGTGACCTCCGTCTAAGAAATGGTCGACTGTGCTCCCCTCGGGTTCTTATGACCTTACCCATCGGATAGGGAAAGAGGTCCCCTAGAAGGACTGGGTGCTTGACTTGACCCCAAAGGACGTAACGTCCACCTCAAAAATTGTTGACTCGATGTTCCCTTCGGGTTACACTTGATTTCGAGTAGTAATTTAGTACAAAGTATGAGATAGTTTTTACACAGGAGACAGAAATCATAAAATTTATGTAATATAAGTTGTAAAATTTTACATCACAATTTTTTTACATCACTATTACCCTCTATTTTATAATCTTTTGTCCGTGGTGTTTCTAAGTGTGTTACTTCGAGTCTCACTGAAAATTATACGGTTAGTTACAATTATTTTGTGTTCAGTTTGTCTGTTCACGTTTGGACAAAATTTTCTTTTAATTATCTTTTTGTTCTGTTTAAGAAAAAAAAAAAAAAACGTTATAGACAATCGGTCATAATAATCAGTTTACCGATTAGTGTCTATTTTATATAAAACACTTTTCGAACCCTATCAGTCTTTAGTAAGACCGTAAAGTTTGTCGATACATGTCATAATGGTTCTAATCAAATATATGTGTTTATAACTTCTCTTTGACCCGTTTTGTAAATTTTTGTCTGATTGTTATGTTAGTCCATGTTTTGAACCCACCTCCCTCTTTTGTAAAAAATTTCTCAGTCTCTTCCCATAATAATCCTTTTTTCATGTTTTGGTCATTATTAATATGATGTAATTATGTCGTAAGGTTTCCTCCCCTCCCTCCACGTAAAGAGGTTACGTGATCGAAGTTTCAAGTTTCCTTTTTTTTCCGTTTATCGATGAAAGTAGTTCTCATCGATATATAAAGTGTATTAACAAAATTTTTCTTTCGGATAATTGTTGTTACTAACAAATTACGATGTTAAAATGTCGTTTCTGTTTTGATTTTATCGTCGTTTAAGTGTTCCGTCATGAAGGTGTCTTAGTAAGGTACCAAGTACGTTACGGATGTTTCACGAGGGTCAACCTATATGTTCATATTAAGTGTTAAATCTTTTTTTTTCTTTATATTCTAACTGTGTGTCCATGTAACTTTCGACTCCTCATGACTCAGAGAATCGTAAAGGGAAAAGTTTCCCTCTTGTCCATACATTATTTCGGGAACTCAGGAAAAAATGTCCAGTGATGTCCTTTTCTATGGAAAATAATGTTACGTTGTCGTTTGGTATTCGTCGTGTGGTGGTGTCACCAATTGGGACCTTTCCGACCACATTGTAGGTTGTCACTGACTGTGGGATGTCTTCTGTCTGACCATTCGATCTGTTTTCGGACTATCTCGTGACCAGTTTTGCGTCGAAAGTTGACACTAAGTGTTTATTCAGGACTTTCCATAAAGTCATTTCGATGACTGTGGTTAACTTTTTCCTTAACGATTGACCCAAGATCGTCACTAAAGTTGGATCGAAGGAGAACAGTGTCAAAACAACCCCCCTCCACCCATTACTCATCGAGTCATATACCATTCCGACTGTCTCGCCAAGTAAAAGAAAGGTTATTCAGCTCTACAAGACAATGAGACCCACCACCTGGACCACCGGTAGGCTAGTCACTTCTCACGAGAAAGGAGTCGACGTCGAAAACGGTAGACCCGAAAGAAGTCAAGAGATTGTTGTATTTTTATCCTTTGTTCTGAAAAGTGGATGACATAATTAGGGTCTTTCCCTAGGATTCTCCGGTTTATGTTTGATGTAATAGTAAAAACACACGGTAGTAATGAGGTTCTATGTTAATTCCTCTTTTTTTTCTATTATAACACTTTTAGATAAATGTATTCTCTGTTTTCCTCTTAAGATAAAGGAGAAATATACTTGATACGACCGATAGTTTGATTACCGTTTTCTTGGAACTTCATAAAGTTCAGTCAAAATAATCCAATCATATTTTTACCATCCTTATTTCGTTTACTTAATCTATTTGAGAGGTTGCTCAAAAGGTTTTTACAGTTTCCAGTAAGTCTAGTTTACACCTTTAGTAGATTGGATTAACTGTAATTAAAGTAGGAAAGTATTTTCATTTGTCTTGTAAAGCTCCTCTTACAGTAAATACTGTTTTCAAACCTCTCTTTTTTGACTATGGACAAGTCAAATCGAAAACCCTGTTAAACCCGTATTCTTAATAGTGACGAAAGTTTATATACGTCCAAATTTTTAGAAAATTCAGGTATTAAAGTTTCAAATCTTTGTTACGGTTAAATATCCAGTTTATAGTTCTGTCTTCAGGGGTTTGAAATTGGTATATTGTACGGTTCGGTGAAATAAGAAGTGACTACATTTCATATGTAGTAAAGATTAATTTTAGACTCTTATTTTTACTCTTCATTTTTGTTTTGTTTTTGGGGTAGTGAATGAAGACGTTTTCACTTAAAAACTTGAAAAGTCGTAAGTTAAGATAAGCATTAACAAGACGTGAGAAGGAGCTTCGTCTGTCGTTATGACTTACGAAGTGGTCACGGTAACGACTTCCAGAAGAGAGACCTAGACCTACTTAGTATTGGAATTTTTCTCTTCATTTTAATTGTGTTTCTATACGTTAAATTATTTTATAACTTGATACAGTTATTTCACGAAGTGTATATTTTACGAGTGAAAATCGTTGAGACATTTAAGAACCCTTTCGTGAACACCTTAGGCTCCATTAGATGGGACAGATTAAAGTACGGTAACCAGAGGTAAAGACCCTTCTCCGAGTCGTGGTCGTCGTGTGTGGTGGCACTCCCGTTCCCGTTTTTATAGACGAAAACCATCCACTCACATCAAGACATTTTAATTTCCTTTGTTTTTCAATTCCCTTATATTTCTACCAGTTTTAATTCATTCTAATGTGGAGTTACTAATAAACCCACTCTTTATTCTGCTTTAATTTTACAGGTCACTATGTAAATTTAAATCCTGTATAAGTCTCTTGTTCGATTTAAACCCTTCTAATATTAAAAAAAATTACTGTTTCAATATATGTGAGACCCCGGAAGGACCATTGAGTCACCATGTCTTAGGTGGACTGTTACGTCCTCTGTGTCCAAATTGGGGACCCGACCCTACTAGGGGGTCTCTTCCTTTACCATTGGGTGACGTCATAAGGACGGACCCTTTAGGGTACCTGTCTCCTCGGACCGCTCGATGTCTGGTACCCCAACGTTTCTCATCCTGTGTTGAATCGCTGTTGTTATGTGAAACCCCACCCTACCATTTATGTAAAGATCTTCATAAGTCCAATAAAGATTTTCCGGAGGAGTGGTCGGAGTGAGTTGAGAGTCTTCTTTGAAAATGGAGATCCCCGTAAGTATACTTTGGTGTTTCTAGTTATTCACTCTTTATAGGTGTATGTATATGTTGTGTTTATATGTATTTGTCTTATCACAGTATTCTAAGGAAACAAGATCAATAACATAAAGGTAAGTTTTGCGAATAGTTCTTTATAAAATATTGTCAAAAACTTTATCATAGTAATTGATACCCCGAAGGGTCTACCGAGTCTACCATTTCTTAGACGGACATTAGGTCCTCTGGACCCAAGCTAGGGACCCAGTCCTTCCACAGGGGACCTCTTCCTTTACCGTTGGGTGAGGTCATAAGAGCGGACCTCTTAAGATACCTGTCTCCTCGGACCGCCCGATGTCAGATACCCTAGCGTTTCTCTACCTGTGTTGATTCACTGATTGTGTGTGAAAGTGTAATAATTGACATACGGTATGAAATAAATTAGTAAGGAAATAACGATTTATAATTGTAGTAAGAGTTGAATAAACATATACTTATACAGAAATTCTCTCTGAGGATCTTTACCTTTAAGACCCAGTTTCCTTTACACTGAAATTTTACAACTGTCTACAATTGTGAAACTAGAGGCTTTTCTGTAACAGTAAAATTTCAAAGTGGTCATTACGCACGTTTGAAGAAAAAGTAACGTTGGGGTGGTGACAACTTATACTATTTAGAAACGGAAATAACTGAAAACGATCTAATTTATGGGTTTGTTCGATTATCAAATGTGAAAGATAAGACATAATGGAAAGATGACCAATAATCGAATTTTAAAGTCATGTAGACGTAAATATCAAAAGATCGTCGACTATTCACAATGTTTCGTTTACCGAATTTCTTCTTTTTGATGGAGGACATTTTGAAGTAAACGTTCTTTTGCCGATAGTGGGAGAAGTTGAACACCTGATCTCTAGGAACAATGTACGGGTTCCAGTGGATCTTCATAACTTTTTTTATGTCAATTCTTAATTTTGTTTTGTCGGAGATAAAATTCCTTTATTAAACCAATGAAAAGAAAGAATGGATAAAATTTGTATTGAAACAACCTACGGGTCAGTAGAAGTAGAGGAAGAAGTCTCCGTCGTAAACCCTAACTTCAAGCTCTATACTTTTATAATGGACAGTTTGTCAATAAATCCATTCGGTATGATTGTTAATTATCTTAGTTTCAAGTGTTTGTTCAGTATATTACTTAGTAAGTCTTTCGCGAATTTATATATCTGATACACAAGATAGGGTTTGGGTCACTCTTACTTTCCCCTGACATAAAAGGTCTTTATATAAAGACCAGATCGTGACCAGGAAATTGTGAACTTTTGGTGACGTAATCTGAGAACAGTCGATGTGTAACTAGAAGTCGTCAAGATTAATGAATCTTTATTATGTTTCCCGTTAATTGTATGATTAAACACTACGATAACTTCGTGTTTAAAATTAGGTTACGATGTTCCGACCACACTTTTGTTCAGTGCGACCATCAAACCGACTGGTATGTCGTAGATGTAGGGTTTCTCCAAAACACCAAGTGATAAAGATGACATGTGTTTGAAAAAGAAGTAGATTAAGTCCGTTCAAATATATTTATATTCGAAGTCGTCGTTTGAAATAAAATCATCAAATAGTTACAAAGTAAGTGATCGCAGAAAAGTTAAAATGTTCTGTTGAATGTTCTGTTGAATAAAATACCCCTATAAACATTTAAATTTTAAAGTGTACGGAATTATAAAAGTTGAAAACATGGACATTACATTACCAGGGGATACAAACATATTGTAAATTATGTTCGATACTCATACCCCCTTGGAGGTACTAGATGTAATTAACGTTGGTCAAGTTTGTTAAAAAGGAAAAACTTTAATTTACAAAATTACTCAACTGTATGTTTTTAAGAAGTATATTAAGTATATTAATACTTTTTACTAAATTTAGTGTGCCAGGTACCCCAACGTTTCTCCTGTGTTGAATCGCATCTAATTTTTTTCTTTTCTTGGAGTCATTAAGTTAAATTTTTGTGAGTCGGATTTTACACGTGAATTTAGGTAGTTGGAAAATCAACCCAAAGGGACCACCGAGTTTGCCATTTCTTAGGTGGACTGTTACGGATTTTTGTGGATCGAATTTTACAAATTGAATTTAGGTAGTTGGAAAATCAATATTGAAGATTTAATTTCCTATCTTTTTCCTTAATCGATTCACTACGTTTCTTCGTTGGTCAACTTGGGTCTTCTTTCCTTTAGATCGTTCTGTTCCAGACATAATAATAATAAATTCATCCCCTTCTCGTTTTGGATTTTTTCTTTTACCTAAATGGGACTACATTACGTATCAAGACTTTACCTGTGATCAAACCTACTTCGTTGACGATTCCTGAAACCAGTTGATCCTTTTTAAAATTATACTAAACCGTTCATCTATTAATGACTTTACCTTTCCATCTCTGTCACAGAAGATTTTTTTTCAAGATTTTGTCGTACGTGGAACACTACAATGAAAACTGCTCTCCCTAAACGTGATTTTACAATCACATCCTGAGTGAACGTAGGAAAAAATTTGTGTTCTATTATTTTTACGTACATGGTAAAACAAAAGACTTGTTTTGTCATTATTGTTATTGGGAGAATCGGCGTGGTCGTAATTAAATTTTCATGTCTAGATATATCGGATGATGTTCTCTGTCCGAAACTTGTACTCAAGAAAATCAGAGGGGTAGTCAGGGTGAGATTCTGACACCAAGGGTATTCTATGTCTCGTAAAAAAAAGTCGAAAATCATTTTTACCCTCATAATAAAGTCTAGAAAACCCCATTGTTCCCTTCTCCACTACCCTTTACTTTGTCATGATGATTCACCCAGTTTTTAGAAAATTTTGATTTTACTTTACATATGACGACATAAATTTTACCTATTGGTTGTTCCAGGATGACATGTCATGTCCCTTGAGACGAGTTACAATACACCGTCGGATCTACCCTCCCCTCAAACCCGTTCTTACCTATGTACATAAATATACCGACTCAGGGAAACGGCAGGTGGACTTTGATAATGTTTGACAATTAGTCGATATGAGGTCCTATTTTATTTTTCAAATTTTTTTTTTTTTCACTTTACAAATACAAAAGTATAATAAAATTGCTTCAGTAAATAAAATATGTTGGGATTTCTTATATCCAGTCTACTAGACATTATGAATGATCCGAAATATAGGTACACTTGATTTCTGTAACTTACTTATATGGAGTTCGGGGCCGGTTGAACATTTTCCTCTAGGAAGTTGAGACGAAGACATTTCATTGAGTATGAAGACATCAAAAGTGAATACCGTAGTCGATTTGACGGTGGATTGTTTGTGTTCTTTTCAATCTTAAAAGAAGAAAGACTTTATAGTAAAAAGAAAGTAGAAATGACATACTGATCTGCGTTGGTTCTTTTACTGTAAAATGTCCTGGATAAGAGAAGTTGGACGAACACTTCAGTTTTAACATAAATAAGAAAGTTATCGATTTTATGAGTGTACACATGTTTGATATTATATTTCAGAGACAGAATAGTTATGTATGAGATCATTGGATGGACCAAGAGAAAGGGTCTCATTACAATACTTAAGAAAAGTTGAGGAAAAATATCTTCGTCATTGTGTAAAAGTAATAGAACTTCTAGTAAGAAATATTTTATATGTTTCTGTGAGGAAAGAATCCATATGTCTTAAGGTGACGTATTGACTTACCATTACGTGATTGGTTAGGGGATTAACTACCTGTAAATTTTTACTAAAGGTTCGGAAATTATGAGAACGGACCTCTTAGGTTACCTCCCTTCTCGGACCATCCGATGTCAGGTGCCCCAACGTTTCTGAGTCTCTGCTGACTCGCTGAAGTGAAAGTGAAAAGTTATGATGTTTAATTATCAGAGTCCTTAAGTGTATATAAAACAATAGAGGATGTTTGTTTGAAGACCCAGTTTACCATATGTCTCACATTATATGTGTAAGTGACACACATACTGTGTGATAAAATAGTGTATATCCTATTTAAGGATATCGACTCTCACGGTAAAGATAAATGGGATGTTTTGTCGAAACCCGACCAAAAGTGTGATAGTTACGGTTCTGAACTAACGGAGACTTTCGAGTGTATTTTTTGTGAGTCAAGGACTAAAGTTTTACCGATTATGAATTTTAGACGATCGTATTCCAATACATTTAGACCCCTAAACCTTCTGTTGAGACCTGCTAATGTGTGTGTGTCTCAGGGGAAATCTCTGCCGACATGGTTTAGTGTGAAGGTACGAATTACATGCTCTTATGGATAAAAGGGTGTGTGTATTGTTGTCTCAGATGTTAAAATATTCATTTTAGGTCATAGAATCATATCAAAATTAAATATGGTGAGAATGATACTTATTCTTGTTTGGACGAAAATATCTTAGTTTGGTTAGTCGATTAAACAAATATGAAATTTTTTGAAATTCGAATATGAAGTATTCAAAATAATTTTTGAAACAAATATATGAGACAGAGTCTCCTATACTCCTCAATATAAAATTTTTATTTGTTTGGTGAAGACAAATTTCGAATCTACCCTTATTATTTTGGTCTTCGTTCCATTATTTTAGATCCAGCTACTATATGATGAGTCTTTTCCTCCAGGATATTAAACTTGTTCAGATTTGTCGTTTTTGTAGTTTACACGCCATTTTTATTCATTTAGTGTGTGGACTTATCAAATCCTAATTCATACAAGAGGCTTGAATTAAACATGTTTAGAACTTGACACCCTTTTTCTCTCGAGATCTTCCCTCGTCCAGTTATTCGAAAAACCCTATACACTTAAACTTCAGGATCTAATTCAAATGGATCTTTATTATACCGACGAAAAATTACCCAGATCGATGATGTCGACCCGGTCAAAGAAGATAGAACGACGACTTTCCCATTCTTTCCACTCTTCTCGTTTAGTAAGTAGACTATAAAGTCCAAGAGGAAGCGATAGTTAATTGTGAAAAGATGTGGACGAATAGTTCTCATCTTTAAGGCAGATAGTGGTTTAGTTCTTTTGTCCGAGTTTTACGTTTGTTGACAAAAGTTATTTTTTAGTCAATTCTATTTCCAACAGTCAATTAGTTGTGATGTTTACTTACTATTGTCTTAGGTAGGGACACTTTGATGTCTTCTCCTAGATCGATCCAGATAATCCTGTAAGTTCCCAAATACACCTCTTTTACCACCTTTTGTCTTTGTCTTCTCGAGTGTTTATATAGGACTGTCGGAGTAAGAGAAAGTAGATTGGTTTTTGTGGTATGTTTCTCCGACAAGATAAAATGTGTTCAGATAAATAAAAAATTTCTAGGTATAAGGATTTCACGAATTCTGACGAGGTTTTATTATTTGATAAAGTTTTCTAATAAAATATTAGATTGAAATAATATCCTGTCCCAGAAACATTAGACTCTCCCATCGTTTTGCCGAGTAGGGGGAGTGGGTTTAGGGTCCGGGTTCGGTCAATAGAGTTTTAGTTGGTTTATTGTGTTGGTGCATAAACCATCCAACGATGTTTAAACACTAAAGACCTGACACCGACTGTCGTTCAGTGTAGTTGTTCCACTCTCCATCTTTCTTTGATCTTCCTCTACCACAGATCGTTTATACCTCCTTTCTTCCGTAATACTAGTTCAATATGATAATCATTCACGTCATTGATTTTTTACCTCCAATTCGTTGTCTTATCAGGTGTTTCGGTATCCACTGTCGATGTATTTATAAAACTACTATACTTATCTTTGTAAAGTTCTTTACACACTTTGGTCGTCGTTACGACGTATGACTCGTTAATATAAAAAAGTTCCCACATCTTATTTTACTGTTGAGTCACTCTTCAGTCCATACTCTTTACCTAGAAGATGTAGACAAAAGGTTTTGTCTTTAGAACTAGATGATGAATATGGTGAAAAAGTAAGAGTTCGATACTTTACCGATCAGAATCCCTTTTTTTACTCTTAGTTGTTTTTATTGGAAGTGATGAGTTTACAAGTTATTTAAGATTTAAGAGATTATAAGTGACTTCTACATGTCTTTATTTTTAGGTAGTATATGTTTTAAAATCCACAAATTATTGTCTAGACATTCTTAGTCTTCACTCCGGTCCTGAAACCATTTCTAAATCACTTTTTCCTTCCTGGGTCCTACTGACAACTTCCTGGACGACTTTAAGTTTTGGTATATTTCCAGGTTTCAATTTGGAGATATTTACGAAAAAACCCCCTCCGTCCCTCCTTCTTTCCTCCGTTCGTGTCGATCCCTTGATTTCTCTTATTGAGAGAGAAATGTCTCTGTAAAGTCACCTAAGCTCACCATTTGCTTCCCACCTATCTACCATTCCCCTCGTTCTAAGTTTTTACCGACTTACATATAGTTACCTCTCAGTGACAGTAAAATGTTCATTGGTAATAGTCAAAGTCGTCGTGTATTTTACTTTACGTTTCCCTTCCGATGTATGTCCCTCGAACCGAATAATTGATAATATAGGGAGGGTGTGTGATACGATTCACGAGTCAAGTCAAGTCAGCGAGTCAACACAAGTTGAGAAACGTTGGGGTAGTTAGCGTCGTGCGGTCCGGAGGGACAGGTAGTGGTTGAGTTATGGTTTTATATGTGCCGTTCCGGCGATAGGAGATTTCTTTTAGTCAAATTAAACTCATTGTCTGTATGTTTATTATGCGTACCAAGATGACACATCCATCTTTCTTGTTCCAAAAGTTAGAATAGAAGGTCCATTCTTATTGAACGTGAAGTTTAAGTACAGTCCGAAAACTAGAAACTTAAATATTGTCCATTTTTTATTTATCTTAATCTCGTTCTGAAATCTATTTTTTATTTAATAAAGGAACCACAAGCAAAAGGACTCGAATGTGTAAATGTCCCCTTGGTAATGAGTGGCAACGTCATAAGTAAGACATATTCGTATACTAGTAGAAGACGGGTACGTCTCTTCATAGCTTGATGTACTCTTACAACGGGTTCGTGACGTACTCGTATATGAAGAGAGTTTCGTAAGACGGATCTTCACACTCTAATTCTCTTAGTATTTATTAAAAATAAATTCTATTTGACTCAATTAAATAGACTTTCAAGCATTTTCTAAGAACTGAAGACCTAGATAGTAAGTAATACGACTTCTTGTCGAACGAATTCTCTCTTCTCCTAATTTTGAGACATATTCTAAAAGGGTTTTCAAAGGTAATTTTTTAGACCTCATCCTTTACCGTTGGGTGAGGTCATAAGAACGGACCGTTTAAGGTGTGTCTCCTCGGACCACCCGATACCATGTACCTCAACGTTTCTTAGTCTGTGCTGATTCGTTTGTTTGTAGTACGGTAAATTCTTACGATCTTTCTTCCTTAGAAACTAAGTCCTTTTCTACTTTAAGATGAGATGACACTTAAGTCTTTTAAATTTAATCCGAGGTTCTAGTCTGAGGAGTATAATGAGATGGTTTAGGTTACTTTTGATTACCGTGTTTTACTTTACCTAGACTAAATTTAGTAATATTGAAGAGTTTGTAATCTCTAATTTAAGTCGCTGACTGGTGGATTTTGGAATTGTAAAGATTGTGATATGACTACTTGTTTTCTCGTTTTCTGTTTTAGAAATTATGTATGAGTAGTTGTCTCGGTCGGTTACCGAAAAAACTAGCGAAATACCGTATTTGCGTAGGTAGGTCGGAGAAGTGTGTAAATTTGTGTCTTGGTTTAAGAGGTCTTGGTTAGAAGAGATCGAGTACTTTAAGACAACATATAGCTCTGAAGTATAACGAAAGTCATTAACATTAAGAGACATTATTTTTCACATAGGTATATATATATATTTCCATGCTTTCACTAAAAAAGTGATTCCACTATTGTGATACTTTAAGTTTTTAAAATATAAAATTACGAATAAATTGTACATATATACCCGAAAGGAACACCGAGTCGACCATCTCTTAGACGGACGTTACGTCCTCTGGACCCAAGTAGGGACCCCTTCCTTCTAGGGGACCTCTTCCTTTACCGTTGGGTGAGGTCATTGAGAAAGGACCTCTTAAGGTGCCTATCTTCTCGGCCCGACCGATATCAGGTACCCCAGTGTTTTTCAGTCTGCACTGACTCACCGAAAGTTAAAGTTGTACATATATACTATCGAACAATTCATCTTTGTTTATAGTTTTTGTTATTTTGAACAATTTTTTATTTTTCCTTTAGTTTTCGATGACTGAAATCGTCCAGAACAAAGTAGAAGTTCGAGTATTAGTGACCGAAGGTACAGAAGTGGTGTCCTTGACTTTTTATAATAAAAAAGATAGTTATATAAACTGTCTAGGTAGTTGATCTATAGGTTTTGATAGACTGTTCTGTATATCGTTTTACTTTTAAATTACTTACTTTTGACTTTTCTTTCGTAAATGAAAACATTACTGTTCTATGTCGGGTTCACTACTTTTACAAGGACAAATCTATATGGTTGTGGTGTCGTGTCTAGTTTTAATTTCGGAAAGATTTGGTTGAAAGAGACGAACGGAGTAAAACTGTGGTCGTCTAAATGATCTTAAATAGATCTGGAAAAGAAAGAAGGAAAGGGTGCGGTGAAAGGGTATCGACTAATGACTTTTAACGATCATTACCTCTTTTAAGAGTCGGGTATTTGAAGGTTTAGTAACCAACTTTAATTTAAAATTAATACGGTTTGGTCAGAACCCACCAACTCCTTGGTTTGACAACTTTTTATTTATTGAATGAGTAAGGTTATACGAGAGAAAGAAGATGCTGTGACAGGACTCCTTACGTCATTGTTTCTTAGACCTCATTTTCCTAATTATAAGTGAACTCCACAGACAGCTTGTAGTTTAAGGGAAAAAGGACTAAAAAGACATAGGTACTTATCTCTCGGTGGAGCCTCAAATTGTCTTGACCTTAGCTAAGGAGCTCGAAACCTCTCGTTTGAGATCCTCTCCTTTTCTTTACGAATCCTAGGTTCACGATATCTATCGGAAGAGTTGGATTAAAAGTTGTTCAGAAATAGGACCGACTTACACATCCAGTTTCGTTGTGTGGTTGCGAACAATTAGAAAGTTCGTTTTATCTGTCACCAAATGAATCCTCCGACTTCGACCTATGATTGGTGGAAAGGACTTTTTCAGTTCATTTTGTCCAGAGATTGGGATTCTTCTTATACTTACTTTTGATTTTAATTCAAGTGAGATCCTCGATTTTCAATTCTTTTGAAAGTTAGGTAGATTTTTATCTTTCGTAAGACCCTCAGTGTATTATCGAGGGGAGGGGGTAGGTTCATCCCGAAACTTTCGGTGGTGGTGTCTCGAGGAGGGGAGTGAAGGTCTGAACGGAACCCGTTCGACTGGTTATTTGTCATTCCGTATTGTTCGTGTGTAGAGGACTCCAAATACTGATCATTGGCCCGACTTTTAGTGAAATTTTCCATGTAAAAGGTGTAATTAGAAAATTCAAGCTATGACAGACTTAAAGCCGTTTACAGACGAAATTTTAGACGACAATGAAGATTTCGAAATGTTCACCATTAGACGTATGAGTGAACGGTGAGTTGTGTGTCCACGGCTTATGGATGAAGAAAATTTTCTGTAATAGTTATCATACTTTCGGACTCCCAGGTCCGCTGTTATAGGTGCGACCAAAAATTGTCAACCTGCAAGGATTAGGTCTGTGAAGCCGACTAGTTTGAACCCTTGACGTTTGGGTTCCCACATTTGTTTGCGAATGGTTTATTTTATAAGAAAGGCCTTTCTCCGAATTTTGCGATGGGGCTCAATAAATGTTCGGAAAAATTCTGACATTTATGAACTTCCGGTCGGAAAAAAGGGTTCAGCTTCGCGTCAGAGGGAGGCATAGAGATTGAAAGGGGGTTTTCCGGTGGACTATGCTTTGCTATTCACGGTAAAAAAAATTTTGGCTTGAGGACCCACGCGGCGGGTTTAATGTCCTGACTAGTGACGTAAATTTTCCGTGGTCTACCGACGCCGCGACTCCTCACAGTCCACCGGCCCGGTCGTGGTGACCTCGTAGGAAGGTTTGGCGCAATAGCCACGGTGTGAGGGCGGACGGTGCGAGCCCCGGCGGGGCTGAGCCGCCCGCAATTTAGCAGTCGGTGGACCTGCCGCGGCTAGTCGGGGAAACTTTCTACTTCTTCAAGGTCTGCTCCGGGTAACAAGTCAATGTATTAGAATTGCCTGTTGACGACCCGTCCCGGGTTTTTTTCCCGACGGTTGAAAAAACAATGCCGCGGCCTCTCGTTCGACCCCACTCCGGCCCGCCAATACATTGGCTTGGGCCCGTCGCGGCGCGAGGCGAGGGCCGCGGCGCCGGAAAAATTTTCCGACCCGGCCGCGCCCGAGACCCGCGGGGCCGCCGGCGCAGGAGAGTGGAACCCCCACACGCCGCACAGCTTCTCGGCGTCGAACGCCTTCCAGAACACCCCGCCCCACGGGCCCATCAGGCCGTCGCCGCTCGTCCGCGGGAGCGGCCGGGGCGCGCGGGGCGTCGGCGCGTCGCTGCGTAGGGGGCCCGGCGGCGTCGCGTGACCGCTCTTGCTCGACGGGTCTTTCATCCCTCGGCGGCCGCTGAACTGGCCGCTGCTCCTCGGCTTCGGGAGGAGGAGGGTGCTCAGCGGGAGCCGGGGCGGCGGGCGGCGCAGGCGCGGCCCCGTCCGCGGGGCGTCGTCGTACAGGAGGAGGTCGAGGGGGCCCGACGGCCCCTAACACGGGCCTCTCGCTGCCGGGAGCCCGGGCCCGAGACACCCCGAGGAGCGCCCGCCGTCGCCGCTCAGCCCGAGGACTTTTCGGCTCAGGAGGGGCCACGACACCGGCGACGGAAGAAGGAGGAGAAGGAGGAGGAGAAGTGTCAGCGACGTCCCTCTCTTCTAGTCGAAGACGGCGTTCCACGTCCTCCGGCGCCGCGCCGCCCCGCCGCCGCCGACAACGGCCGAGTCCTTCGAGTAGCGCGGGGACCCCGGCCCCGCCTCCTGGCCTCTTGGTCTCGGGCGCCTCAGGTCCAGAGCCGGCCGGGTCCCCCGCCCAGGCGGTGCACGCTGACCCGCGCGGGCCACCGGCGCCGACGCTGCCCGGACGCGCCGCCGCCGCCGCTTGCCGCCGAGGCCCTGCGAGACCCGCCGCCGGCCGCCACCTCCGCCGTCGCGCCCGACAGGCCGTCTCCGCCCCGCCGGGCCCGCGGCTCAGACCCCAGAGGCGTCCAGGTGGCGTCCAAGCCCAAGGCGCCGAAGGGCGCTGGCAATTGGTGCACTCGCGGGTCAGGTGGTTAGGGGCGGGTCGAATCCCAAACTTTTTTTACCTCCCGCGCTGCATCGGGCGACCCCTCCCTAGCCGATGCGCTAAAACCGCGCTTGAGCGACCGAGGCGGGGAGGGAGAGCCGCGGCCCGGCCCGGTCCCGCCCGCGCCGCGGCGCCCGGATACTCGCTTGCCCGACGTCCCCTCGACCCAGACCGCGAAGGGCCTGACCCGGCCCGTCCCCTGGGATCCGCCGGGAGACCCTCCCCGCTACCAACTCCCGACTTGAGCCGGCTCGGCTCGCGGTTGGACCTGTGACGTAGGAGCCGCGGAAAGGCTGAAGAGCCTCCACCTCGACCTGACCGCCGACCTCTCGCGGAGTCTCAGGAACGCCCAACCCCGTTCGTTTTCTGGCGGCACCGGGAACCAACGAGGGCCTCCTCTGACTGGAATTGCAGGACGTAGGGAAACCAAGGCCGGGGACCCCGCGTACCCGCACCGATTCCCCTCAATTCAAGGGCTCTTCTCCAGACTCGACCCTTACCAGTAAGGCCGGAGGCCTGGCTTCACTCACGTTCACCCAACGACGACGACGACGATTCAGCGAAGTCAGCACAGGCTGAGACACGCTAGGGTATCTGCCGTCGGGTGGTCCGAGGGGGTAGGGACCCCAAGAGGTCCGTTCTTGTGACCTCACCCAACGGTAAAGGAAGAGGTCACGTACTTTCACTTTTCACTTTCACTTCAACGAGTCAGTACAGGCTGAGAATCGCTGGGGTACATGACGTCGGATGGTCCGAGGAGGTAGGTACCCTAAAAGGTCCGTTCTCATGACCTCACCCCACGGTAACGGAAGAGGCGTTTACCCAATCCGACTGTGTCTCAGCCTCCTCTACCTGTGCTGACTCGCTGACTTGACAGACTTTCAGTCTTCCTTCTCTGAGCTCAAGAGTCCGCTCCAGGGACCGACGTCCCGACAGGGACTCGGAGACAAATAGAGGTCTCTCCGACAATACCCGGCCCCACAGACGTCGCTCCCCTCCCGGGGGTCTGCCCAGAAGAAACGGTAGGGGCGAGGGGGCGGTAGGGGGGTTGAGCAAGTGTCATTTATTTCGTCGAGGTGTGAGCCGGGATTCGTGTTTTGGTTCACGGGTGGTGCGCCGGTGCCACAAATATAAACAAACGGTCGTGCACCCGTTCACAACCGTTTTGTCTAGCCGAATCGAACGACGTTTGAAGTTTCGTTGAACTCTTTTTTAAAGAGATCATGAGGGAAGTTTGACACTAAATAGGGAGGCAATAACAGCTTCTGTCTTTAAAGACTGTTAAAAAAGTGAACATTGTAGAATTACTTAGAAGAAGGAAGAGCACAACAAAAAAAAGAGGCAAAACAAAAAATAAGAAATCCTATGTAAGCTTCTTCATCCTTAATGACACAGTTTCTTATATTTAACGGTTAACGGGAGGTCTTTTTTTTTTAATACAAGAGTGACCGTCACCTAATGTCATGTGAGAAACTCTTAACTTGTAGTCACCCATAAATTACAAACAACTACATTAAAACAACAAAACTAAGTATAGTGACCTGTCAAAAGTACCCGAACACCGTGAAGTACTTATAATTGTGAACTGGTATATACGACAAGATTGTGAAAAGTTTTCAATTTTGAATTCGACCTAAAAATCATTACCTTTGTGTAGAATCATAAATAGTGTACCCTTTAAGGGACTCTAATGTATTGACTTCTACGTCACTTCTCATTTGTCAGTAAAAGAGGTTTATAAACGATTGACTATAAAGAAAACACACACACAATTAGGTTTAAATTAAAATTTGAGTCTTCTGTCCTTGAGATGATAAAACATACAAAGTTCCTCACGGTAAGAGACCTTTCGGTTCCTCACCAAAAATCGTGGGAAGGGTTACCGTTGGGTGAGGTCATAAGAACGGACCTCTTAAGGTACCTGTCTCCTCGGACCACCCGATGTCAGATACCCCAGCTTTTCTCAACCTGTACGGACTTCACTAAATCGTGAGGTTGTGGAGAAGAGAGGATCACTCTTTATATTTAAGAAACTATACCTATCAACTATAAAAGATTTAAAGTACACTTCATATTTATTTTTATTGAGACATTTTGAGGATGAGAAGCAACTAGACATTGTACTCAACATACATTTCGTCACACGAAGGATTTGTGGAGACCGGGGATTAAAAAACGGGGTTCGAAGAGGATATATTTCTTAAGATATAGACGACAAAGATACATCCGTTTGAGTACGACGGAGGGTGGGGGAAGTGAGAAAGTGTTGTAGGACGAAGTAAAGGAACTATCCGAGAATAGATAGAGTCTCACATAACTAACAATTGATGATAAGGTAAGATCTTTTACTCCAGGAACTCATATCCCTGGAAAGGAAAACAAATAACATCATAAGACTATACCAAAGTCAAGTCAGTGAGTCAGCACAGGTTGATAAACACTGGGGCACCTGACGTCGTGCGGTCCGAAGAGACAGGTAGTGGTTGAGGGTCTCGAACGAGTTTGAGTACAGGTAGCTCAACCACTACGGTAGACTAGTAGAGTAGGAGACAGCAGGAGAAGAGGAGGACAGAAGTTAGAAAGGGTCGTAGTCCCAGAAAAGGTTACTCAGTCAAGAAGTGCAGTCCACCGGTTTCACCTCGAAGTCGAAGTCGTAGTCAGGAAGGTTACTTATAAGTACTAACTAAAGGAAATCCTACCTACCAATCTAGAGGAACGTCGAGTTCCCTGAGAGTTCTCAGTAGAGTTACTGTATTAAGTTTTCGTAGTTAAGAAACCGCGAGTCGAAAGAAGTACCAGGTTGAGAGTGTAGGTATGTACTGATGACCTTTTTGGTATCGAAACTGATACACCTGCAAACAGCCGTTTCATTTACTATACCGAATCCACGAGTCATAGAAGACTCACTATTATCCTGGGAATGAATGTATAAATAACTAACCTAATAAAATAGAGATTTATAATAATCAAGTTTGCCATGTCTTCAGAGGGTGAATTGCAACGTTGGAGGACGGGTTCAGGGGAAGGACCTCCACTTCTGAGAAGATTATAAGAAACAAGTAGTTGAGAATTGGAACGGTGGAGAGACGAAGGGATTTGACTCTACAAGAATTTTAGTCGACCCTGTTTTTCCCGCACCTAAGGGTTACCCTTCCCTTCTAAAGAACCAAGTGTGGGTCCAGGAGTGTGTCTTATCCTCTCCAATTAAGGGTGGTCTACATATCTTACTGACCCCCTTTCTGCCTTAAAAAAAAACAAAAAAATTCATAGCAATTTTCACTATGAGTCCCGTTCTTGGGAAACTGAAAGAGGTGAAGAACATTTTATCTACAAGGGACGAGGTCTGAAAAGTGGTGTGGGACGCACCTGATACATTGTGGGAAACAAATGAACAGACCGAAGAGAGGGTTGGTCCCGACTCTAGTTCAAAATAAATAGAAATCTCGACGTCTTTTATCGTTATACGGAACCGGGGTTTCTTCCACGAATTACAAAGACCTTATTAATTTTACATCACAAGAAATTTTTTGTTTTCACGGTTTTACTCATTCTTTGGGTCCGGGACGGAGGACGTCAACTCTTGCACCGTGTTGCAATACCCAAATTGACGTCGTTATAGGATTTACTTTAAGATTTGCTAACAAGGCTAAAAAATTTAACGTACGAGAAGTCTCGTGTCGTGAGTGACATGACTCTCTTCCCCAATGCGGGTGGCCGGGACCCCGTATAGATTAAGTTTAAAGGACGAGAAAGGGATGGGACACAACAAAAATTGATTACAATGATCCGTCGAAAACACCATTACAACATTATTGACTCATTTTTAGTACGGAGACCCTCTTGTTTGAATTGGACAAAGAGAGGAAATGTTACTACTAAATGGTTCATTTTCTGAAAGTAAAGTGACAACAACCGGGTAAGTGAACAGGATCGTCGTTTTATTCAGAGGACCGGACTTTTATATATTAACTCTCAGGATTTAGTGGAAGAGTTTATGAAAAATATATCGTGTATTTATATACACGTATAAGAACATTTGTATTCGGTACTTGAAAACTTACTTTCCAGGAACTCTTGATCCTTGACTAAAAAGTGTCACTACATTTCGGAGATCCTTACAAAGAATTCTGATCGGACGAAAATGGGTGTCGACTTAGGAAAGATCGAATACGAAAAATAAGACCTCTTTATTGAAAAAGATTTCTATTCGGATGAGATTATCTATAGATTAAAAAAAAAAATTTCAGTAGAACCAGTTTAGACAAAAAGTGAATTTTTGGTTTATTATACGAACTTTTTAAGTTGATAAAAAGAAGTAGAAGGACCACAGAAATGGCTAGGAGAAGACGACCAAGAGTCGTTTGGAGTGGAGTGAAGTTGGGTCGAGATTGACAATGGTTGACGGCAAACCGAGGTCTTAGGTCAAGAGTCCGATCTTCCACTATTGGGGATGGTGACGAGGGTAAAATGAAGAGTCCCCATCAAATCTAAAGACATGAAACAGTGAACGCAAATGATAACGAACCTTTTAGGGTACCTGTCTCCTCGGACCATCCGATACCAGGTACCCCATCGTTTCTCAACCTGTACTGACTCGCTGAAGTGAAAGTGAAAGTGAAATTATGGGAGACTACCTACTGTAACAAACTGGTAAAGAGGTGCACAAGTAGTCGAGTGAGACTAAGTCTTATTAGTTTAGGTAAAGGAGGAATCAACAAGTTATCTAATTTACCCTGTGATCGTAACAAGGAATGTTTATCACAAGTTATTTAGAACACACATGAAAATTAATATCGTTAAAAAAATCTCTAAAAAAAAATACACCTGGTAAAAAATAAGGGAAATAACCGAAACAATGTCATAACGAAGACAAAAATACAAAACTACAAAACCGGTGCTCCGTACACCCTAGAATCGAGGGGTTGACCCTTGACTTAGACACGGGGGACGTAACCTTCCGTTCCAGAATTGATGACCTGACGGTCCCTTCAGGAATTAATGTCGTCACAATAAACTCTTATTAGTATGAAAAATTACCGAAATTAGTCATTTACGTCGGACACTAAGGACCACAGGAGTTTTGTTCAAACGGATTGCACTTTGAATCCTGAAGGGATCACCGAGTCCCCCATTTCTTAGACGGACGTTGCACCCGCTGGACCCAAGCTAGGGACCCAACCCTTCCATGGGACCGTCGTTGGACCCGTACCGTTGGGCGAGTTCATAAGAATGGACCTCTTAGGGGTACCTGTCTCTTTGGACGGTCCGATGTCAGGTACCCCAACTTTTCTTAGTCTGTACTGACTCGCTGATTTATGTGTTACATTATTTGTCAATTCGGACACATATCGGTCACTCCTACTAGTTTGGTCTTGTCTCTATCATAACTATTCTTAAACTTTTCATATCGATCCTTTCTCACTGGTCAACTTTCGAACATAAAATTACCTTACTTGTATGAAATAAAAGTACAGATTAATTAGAAATTCCTAATGGTTGTATGAGAAAGGTAAATAGGAAGATTGTAAATACATTCTAGTTATCGTTTAAGGTAATGTATGTTAAAATAGTTAATATATCTAATACATGTTTTTCAAACTCCTAGATTTTAAGAGTAAGTCAAATAGAAACCCCTAAAGTTGTGACTTTCTGGTACGATCCCATGAATTTTCAACATAGACCCCTTAAGGGACCACCAGGTCACCAATTCTGAGGTTCGAAGGTGATGTCCTCCGTGCTAGGAACTGGTCCCCTGATTTTAGGACGTACGGTTCCCTTTTTTGTTAACACCCATGTGTATGTGTTTTGGAGACGATATTGGTCAAAACAATCACTTTCTTCGGAAGTCCCGGATGAGGGTTAATAGATTCGGAAATGTATCGGGGAGATCAGAAGTTTCTGAACTATCAGGTGACGTGAGTGATTCCGGACACCGTTATTATGATTGAAATTCTGAAAAGGGTCCTCAGTTATGACCAGTGACCTGTATAGTAAGGATCTATTCTCTCCTCAAGAGTTGGTTGTAAATTTTAATATCGAGACACTTCGTCGGTTTTGTAGTGTGAAGGATAAACGATAAAATTTTAAGGAAAAATCGCTTTACCTTGATTCATCAGGGTAAAAGAGGTCATAGTAATTATGAACGTTTCTCGACGAAAAGAGATTTAAGAATTAGTCAAAGTCATTGACTTTTACAGTGCAGTGTCCTTAGATAAATATTTGTCCTCCTCAGTACTCGGTCACTGGTTGTCTTATCGCCACGATTTATGTGTTAGCCCATTAACTAACTAACGGAGAGGAGGACCCAATCACTGTGTATGTCCTTTACTAGACCTCCTGATGTCCTGACGGTCAGAGATACCGGTGTGACACTAACCGACTTGGTCGAAACAAGTCTAATGACGTCGTGTTTTCTACACTACTGTGGAGAGGTCACTTTGTTCTCCGGGACAGAGTCATCCTCTCCCTTTCCTCTACTCCGTCTGTGGGGAACGACCAGAAAACACACCGTTGTCCCCACACAAACCCATAACGATACAAAACTACTGAGTCACCACTCAGTCAAAATTTCAAGATATTTTTAGGTCGAGTCTGACCTAACTCTCTACTCGAGTAGGTCATCGATTGACCCACCTCTCATGGGTCATCATGATCCATGCTAGTCGACTAACCACCCGTATTTATACATGTACCTTTTTTTTATGGGTACTCTCACTTAATCAAGGACTTACGTCTTTAGTTGAGATGGACCGTAGAAGATAACCCACACACGGTGCAAGTTCGTACTAGGTACAGGATGGATGACGAGGAATGGAAACATGCTCGGTCCCATACTCTTTATAGGATTCACGGTGTCTTTCGACCCCACGAAACTTCCCTCGACCCTTCTGATATCCCGACCGATATATACCGTCCCTGACTCGGTCTACGAAAGGTATAAATAGATTAGAAATATCCTTACTAGGCTCTCTCCATAAAATTAAGTACAAAAATGTTTACTTCTTTTACTTTTTTTACTTTCTTTTACTTTGAGTTGGTCCAATTTACGGATATAGTATATCAGAATGTCGGCCATAATGACTCTGACAGTGATGACTGAAGTTCTGATCGAGAAAGCGTACACTCCCACTAGACCGACACTGTAGATAGTGGGGTAATTAGTGGTCCCAACTGAGTCGACAAGACCGACCCATCTGGTCACAGGGGAAGGACGTAGTCGGAAAGTACACACAGGGAGGAGTTCGACGTTCGAGTTCGAGTAGCTTTTCCCATAACCTTATCGACGTGAGGAAACGATCTTGGAAGTTTGTTCGAGAGACCTTATCGAGAAAGATGGGGCTGTTCCTTACCCATTGCACTCCCACTCTTGATTAACCCTCTGAACGACTTCTGTCCCAGTGTCCTGGGGTTGTACCCGTCGCACGACGATCTCAAACCCATCGTCCTGTACCACCTCCCAGTACCCACAGTTTCTGTCAGTGTGAACCGTGGAGATGGAAAAACAATATGGTATTTTGGGTACACATAAAATTTAAGATTTTAGTTCTCCTTTTTAATGTTTCTAACTATGATACAACACAACGTTTCCCAAACCACTTTACGTAAGGACAGGTGATACCTCCACCCATGTGTAACCATGGTAAAATTTTCTAGTAAAACTGACAAAGAAGACGTTAAATTTATAACTAGTAGAAACTGAGTCGTTACGATGATTTGGAAAGAAGTCAAGTCAACAGCGAGTCAGCACAGGCTGAGAAAAGCTGGGGTACTTAGTGTCGTGCGGTTCTAAGGGACAGGTAGTGGTTGAGGGTCTCAAGTGAGTCTGAGTGCAGGTAGCTCAGTCACTACGGTAGGTCGGTAGAGTAGGAGACAGCAGGGGAAGAGGAGTCCAGACGTTTTTACACATTTTTTTACAAACAACAAATCAGCGATTCAATACAGGCTGAGAAAACGCTGGGGTACCCGACATCGGACGGTCCGAGGCTTGGGCCCAGAGGTCGTAACGTCTATCTAAGAAATGGGAGACTCAGTGGTCCCTTCGGGGTCTCCCAACCCCCCTCCACGACAAAATTATCCCACTGGATCCTTCCGGAAAACTCCTTCACCGTAGACTCGTCCTCAGACTTATTTCACTCCCTTAGTCGGTTTATCTCTAGACCTCTTAACACAAGATCCATACCACATATTATGGTTTTTAACCTTCGGTGGTCTTACAGGTAATTTATAATTCATTGGTGTCAAACGGTTTACTACTCTATCTCGATATGTATGTTTTACTTTTCTATAGCTTCTATATTAAAAAATTTTCCAACGTTTTGATATATTACTAAGGTAAATTTTTTAATCGGATGTCATTTATATAAATAGTAGACCTCTTTATATGTCTAAATAGTTTTTTAGAGTGAAGGTTTTTTGGACCCATGGTTGATTTCTCTCTCTGTTCTCTTTTCGACATTGTAACGAGATTGTCCTACCCCGGTCACCTTATACCGTCTCCAGGACCTCTGGGTATGGGAGGAAAAAGACTGTAGAACATCGAGAGGTGAGAAAGACCAGTGACTGTGGGGTCGGGAAGAAGGTAAAAGAGCACAGGGACGGAGGGACAGAGGGAAGAGACCGAAACGAGAACCCTATCCTCGGACACGAGGCCAAGAGAGTCGGACCAATAAAGTAAACCTGACCAGAAGGCCGGTCAGAGTCTGTTCTCCGAGACACAAGACGGGCAGCAGATACCACTCACGACTATTCCTTCCCTGAAGGTCCTAGGGAGAACTAAATAATGTCCGAGTGAAGATTCACGTCTTATTTTCTGAAACAAGGATCATTGGTCGAAGTCTTAAATTGACTAGGTCCTTGAGTCAAACCCCGTTTCCTATCGAGTGTGTACGAGGACAGTGAAGACTGATCTAGTGGGCGAAACGGTAGTTTCGTCCAAACTGTAATTTCCAAAAACTTCGTCGGTTCAGAACACAAACTACTGACAGGGGTGAGGGTGGGTGGTGCTGATTCGACACGATTGAAAGGTCCCGAGACACACAGACAAACATACAAATAGTTGGTCATCAATCTTTGTTGTCCTCGTGTCTTTATACCGTTTCTACTTTATTTACGCGTTTGATACAAGATACGAAAAGGTCAGGACACCGGTAACGACTCAAAAGGTTTAAACGACTGTATAACTCACGTCGTGAAAGTGTCGTAGCAGAAAGTCCTAAACTTTATCGAGTTGATCTTAAGGTAGTAGAGGTGATCGAAACAAACATCACTACGAAGGATTCCGGGTGAACTGAAGTGTAAGGTCCTACAGACCGAGATCCACTCACACTCACTAGTGTGGTAGCACTAATAGACTCAGCACTTCTAGAAAAAACATGTCAAGACACATAAGAACGGTGGAGTAGAATAATAGAAGACGAAGACAATCCAGGTATGATAAAGACAGGAAATAACTCGGGTAGAAACGTACTTTAGAAGGAAACCATAGAGATTAAAAGAACTTCTCTAGAGACCAGAAAGGGTACGATAACAAAAGGAGATAATGAAACGTAACTAGTGACTCATTCCCAAAGAGAAAGTGACTTTCTCTACCCTTATGGTCTGGTGGACTGGACGGAGAACTCTTTGGATATACGTCCAGTCCTTCGTTGTCAATCTTGACCTGTACCTTATTGCCTGACTAAGGTTTATCCTTTTCCTCATGTAGTTCCGACATATAACAGTGGAACGAATAAATTGAATATACGTCTCATGTAGTACTCTTTACGACCCGACCTTCTTCGTGTTCGACCTTAGTTCTAACGGCCCTCTTTATAGTTATTGGAGTCTATACGTCTACTGTGGTGGGAATACCGTGTTTCACTTCTTCATGATTTGTCGGAGAACTACTTTCACTTTCTTCTCTCACTTTTTCAACCGAATTTCGAGTCGTAAGGCTTTTGATGTCAGTACCGTAGACCAGGGTAGTGAAGTACCCTTTATCTACCCCTTTGACGCCTTTGTCACCGACTCAAATAAAAAAATCCGAGGTTTAGTGACGTCTACCACTGACGTCGGTATTTTAATTTTCTGCGAATGAGGAACCTTCCTTTCAATACTGGTTGGATCTGTCGTATAAGTTTCCGTTTCTGTAATGAAACAGTTGTTTACAGGTAGATCAGTTCCGATATCAAAAAGATCACCAGTGCATACCCACACTCTCAACCTATTTCTTTGGACTCACGGTTTCTTAACTACGAAAACTTGACACCACAACCTCTTCTGAAAACTCTCAGGGAACCTGACGTTGCTCTAGGTTGGTCATGTAGGATTTCGTCTAGCCAGGACCCACAAGTAACTTTCCTGACTTCAACTTCGACTTTGAGCTTATGAAACCGGTGGCTACACTTCTCTACTGAGTAAACTTTTCTGAGACTACGACCCTTTCTAACTCCTGTCTTCCTCTTCCCCTGCTGTCTCCTACTCTACCAACCTACCGTAGTGACTGAGTTACTTGTACCCAAACCCACCTGAGACCCTCAACCACTACTTGTCCCTCCGGACCGCACGATACCAAGTACCCCCAGTGTTTCTCAGCCTGTACTGACTCGCTGACTTGACTTGACTACAAGATACGAGGATATAAAGAAGATTGTTAAAAAGTCAACTAACAAAACCTAAAGATCCATCTGTTAGTACATAAACTAGTAAGACAGGAAGAACGACCAAAAAAAAAAAAACCAGATTAACGTAATTGATCGTGAAGGTCGCCTCTTCCGTGACCGTGGGCTGAGGTCATGAGAACGGACCTTTTAGGGTACCTACCGCCTTCGACCACCCGACGTCAGGTACCCCAACGATTCTCAGTCCGTGTTGACTCGCTGAAGTGAAAGTGAAAAGAGAAAGTATGTAACCTCTTCCTTTACCGTTGGGTGAGGTTATAAGAACGGACCTCTTAGGGTCCCTATCCCCTCGGACCACCCAACGGCAGATACCCCAGCGTGTCTCAACCTGTGCTTCCTTCGTTGAATCGTCGTCGTCGTCGTCGTCGTCGTCGTCGTGAAGGTCCTGTCATAATTCATTGTCCTCTCCACAAGTTACCAAGCAATCGAGTCAATCTCATACCACGATTAATAATCCTTTCCATCTCTCATAGGGACAGAACGAGGATTGAAATTACCCTGATAATTCTTATTATAAAGGTTAAACGGAACTAAGTACCTGGATTGTAAGGTCCAAGGATACGTTATAACGAGAAATGTCGTAGCCTAGAACGAAGATAGTAATCAGTGTAGGTGTTGACCCACAATAAAAACGAAACCGAGGCAGAGAAGTAACAAAGACCTCATTAAAGAGGTGACTAGAGGTCATCGTATAACCCGTGGATGGCTGGACCCTTAAGTAGAAAGTCACAGGATAGAAAAACGGAAAAGTATGACAAGTACCCCAAGAGTTCCGTTCGTATGACTGATGACGATGACGATACAGTGAAGTCAGCACAGGCTAAGACACGCTGGGGTATCTACCGTCGGATGGTCCGAGGGAGCAGGAACCCTAAGAGGTCCGTTCTTGTGACCTCACCCAACGGTAAAGGAAGAGGTTACGCACTTTCACTTTTCACTTTCACTTCAGCGAATCAGCACAGACTGAGACACGCTGGGGTACTTGACGTCGGGTGGTCGAAGGCGGCAGGTACCCTAAAAGGTCCGTTCTCATGACCTCACCCCACGGTAACGGAAGAGGTTACCTGGTGTAACCATTGGCGTCGGTACTTTAATTTTCTGCGAATGAGGAACCTTCCTTTCAATATTTGTTTGATCTGTCGTATCATTTTTCGTCTCTGTAATCAAACGGTTGTTTCCAGGTAGATCAGTTCCGATACCAAAAAGGTCATCAGTACATACCTACATTCTCAACCTGAGATTTCTTTCGACTCGTGGCTTCTTAACTACGAAAACTTGACACCACAACGTCTTCTGAGAACTCTCAGGGAACCTGACGTTCCTCTAGGTTGGTCAGGTAAGATTTCCTCTAGTCAGGACCCACAAGTAACCTTCCTGACTACAACTTCGACTTTGAGGTTATGAAACCGGTGAAGTACTCTTCTCGACTGAGCAAACTTTTCTGGACTACAATCCTTTCTGACTGCCGTCCTCCTCTTCCCCTACTGTCTCCTACTCTACCAACCTACCGTAGTGACTGAGTTACCTGTACTCGAACTCATTTGAGACCCTCAACCACTACCTGTCCCTCCGGACCGGACGACATCAGGTACCCTAGTGTTTCTCAGTCTATACTGACTCACTGACTTGACTTGACTTGACTTATTATAACCCACTATTCTACACATATATACATGTACACCTGAACTATATATAGATGGTATAACCTCTTCATACGAAAGTAGTCTTATAAACTCCTTACTTATAAGGTAATATGGGGGAAAAATCGTAAAGAGAATTAATCAGAAAAAAAGACAAAAATTAACACATACACCACTTAATCTAATTACCTAAAGGAAGATAATATGGTGAGATAGGAAGGACTTTATTTGATATCAGTTCGACGAAAGTTTCATATGACGTTTTAATATAAGTAAATCCGTAAAAGGTAGATATAAATATTTACCTTGACTCGGTATCAAAAAGACAGCATGTTAGAGATATTCTAAAACCGAAGTATTTTATCACCTTACAAACGAAGAAAGAGACACGAAAACTTGTCGAAATTATCATATTCTTACCAACTAAGACACTTTTAAACTTTCTTCATCGAGTAATTACACAGACCCAAGTCGTAAAAAAGAAACTCCATATCGAAAACTGTCGAAGACAGGTACCAATAAACACATAAATCTAAAAGATGACAGAGACTCAGGGACAACCATTACATATAAAGGAACTCATAATAGGTAAATAAAGTCTAAAATTTAACATTATCCCGGTTCAAAAGGGAACATAAAGAGTAATAAAGGAGAATGGGTACGAATATTCAGGAAAGAGTAAGGATTAAACATATAAATACAGAATAGCACAAAAAAAACCGACGTAGGGTTCTGAACACCTTAGAATCGAGAGGTTGGTCCTTAACTTGGACCCGGGAACTGTCACTTTCGTGTCTCAGGATTGGTGACCTGGTGGTCCCTTAAGGGATATATCAGAAAAAAGTAGTACACTCGATCATCAAATAGTCAAAATAACAAACGAAAGGAGGTTGGAGTTTCTTGATCTAGAATCTAAATAATTGGTTAACGAAAAGACGATAACTTTATTAAGTAAAACGAAAATAGAAATAATTAAAGAAGGAAAACGAAAGAAGTTTAAAACGAAACGACACTGAAAAAAGGAGAAGATTAAAGGAAAAAGTAGACGAAACAATTACTTTAAAATAAAAAAGAATAAATCGTTATTTTTACACATTCCAGTACTTAAAAGAACACTTATGTTGAAACCGACACAAGGTATTCATTACAAAACGACTAAATCAAAATTTTATTAGATATAAGTCAAAAATTTTGAAATATGACTTCATATTATGTGTGGGTCTTTTCGTTTGGATAGCTCCATACATGTCAAACCACTTATAAGTCTTTAAGTTGTGGGTCTAATTTTCTTGTAACTGAAGGGACCACCAGGGTACCAACTTAGGTGGAACGTTACGTCCCTTGTTCCCAGGTTGGGAACCGGGTCCTTCTAGGGTGTACTGTGCCTCGTTTATTCGAACACGTGGTGTTGATGACTCCGACCCGAGATCTCGGATACCGGGTGTCGTTCCCTTCGGTGACGTCACTCTTCGGGCACGTGGTGATCTCTCATCGGCGACGAACGGCGTGGACCCCTTTTGAGAATCCGTCGCTACTTCTGTGTCACGTCGCTTTTTATCCATTGTATTTATGTATTTTAACATTTTTTTATTTCTTTCTTTTATAGTGGTTATGGATCTTCGTCAATATATTAAATGTCCCAGGTTTCTCTTTACTTCCACGTTACAAGGTCAAAATAATTCTTGAAATTCTACCACTGGCGTCTCGAACTTCAGTTGACACCCCAGAAAGTTTCGTGTCCCGGGATATGTGTACGGGGACTTCGACCGCGAGGGTGAGGGGAGAACCGAGAGAAGAGTAGGAGTCGGGGGGAGGGATGGTCTCCATCAGTCACAGGACTGA
This sequence comes from Capra ibex, assembly GCA_006410555.1. Classification (NCBI taxonomy): domain Eukaryota; kingdom Metazoa; phylum Chordata; class Mammalia; order Artiodactyla; family Bovidae; genus Capra; species Capra ibex. The sequence goes on along the minus strand of SJYO01033645.1, from coordinate 24,100,296 downwards.
AGTTTATTTCTCTTATCAAACCAGGTATGAGAACGTAGGTCGAAGAAAACGAGTTGAAATCTAAATACTCCTAGTGAGTATGAAAGTGTACGTCAACTTCTAGTCTGCAAGTGTGTCGATATACGAATTTTGATCAAATATTAAGTCAAAACCAAACAGTGACTACCTTCCCAGTAAATCCTTTCGAACTTTTTAAAAGGATCCCTAACTCACGATTCAAGATTGAGGGATCAAAGTCTCCACCTCGATCTTTGTCCGAGAAGAAGGAGACTTACTCATTTAGAAGTAGTAAGGTGCATGTCATACTCATTCAAGGAGGAAAAGAAGACTATGGGTCATTCCTTCTTTTTCCTTCTTTCGATCGGTTTCTTCCATCAATTCCCGTTGTCCAAAAATAAAAAAAATTTTGTGAAAATTTTTATAGAGGTCTCATCATCGTAGACGTTTGGGACCGTTGTTCCAATCTCGGATGAAAATTTTTTATGATACAAACAAATAAAACAGATACGTCTCACACCCTATAAAAATCACCACCATACGTTCTAGAAATCAACGTCGTAAACTTGAGAATCAATACCGTATACCCTAGATCAAGGGACTAGTCTCTAGCTTGGGTCCGGGGGACGTCTCAGAATCGGTGACCTGGTAGTCCCTTCAGGGGTCAGTCTCGGATGAACAATCTGAGTTTAGGTTCCCATCCCGTCGTTTCCCGTAAGTAGGGTTACCAACGATTCTCGCAACCCATCCTCTAAGTCGTGGGATAACGTAGGTCAGTACCAACTGAGACCCCGGGACTTGACCCCAGACGCAAACCCACTCGTTCACCGAAAAAGACACTTCTACCTCCTTTCACCGGGATATCTGGAAGGGGACTTTGACGTCTCACTATCACCACCACCACCAAATCAACGACAGCACAGACTGAGAAACGTTGGGGTACTTGACACCGGACGGTCCGAAGAGACAGGTACCCTAAGAGGTCCGTTCTTATGACCTCACCCATCGGTAAAGGAAGAGGTCCCCTAGAAGTTTTGGATCCCTAACCTAGACGCAGAGAACGTAAGGTTCACCGGAGGACGTAACGTACGTCTAAGAAAGAAAAAAAAAAAATTTAAATGAATAAATAAAATTAACCTCCGATCAATGAAATGTTATAACATCACCAAAAACGGTATGTAACTGTACTTAGTCGGTACCCACATGTACATAAGGGGTAGGACTTTTTTATACCTTAAAAAGTACTTAAAAGAACAGTAGGAACGTATCCCCGGTACGATTAAAAGAGACATAGTAAGGTCAAAATCATATACACGAGGGCTTCACTCGTGACGTTCGTCTAAGAAATGACGACTCGGTGGTCCCTGCGGGTACGTCCCTACGTCCTACGGTGATTATTTATGACGGTTGTGGGACGGACATGTAATTAATCCTGACCCGACTCCTCACAACTTGTAACCATCTTATTCACTGATCATGAACCCTAGGTAATCCGGACCGTCTCTAAACGGGACATTCACGTCCGAACTTTTGTTATAAATCAGGAGTCGTGAAAGATCAGTGTTCTTAACGTTGACCGTAGTCCTGATTTAGAGTCTACACGAGTCTTCATAAAGGAACCAGTTGTGACCAATGTTTCGGTTTTCACTAACACTCTGACTCGGTTCTCTGTTTCGATCAGAGGATTCAGACCACACCCGTAAAGGAAGATTACGTCACCAGGGGTTGTAAAAACCGTGGTCCCCGGTCAAAGTGTCTTCTGTTAAAAAGGTGTCTGACCCCACCCCATACCCACCAAAGGTCTACTAAGTCCTCTTACTGTAAACAACACGTGAAATAAAGATTAGATTACGGTGGTGACTAGACTTTCCTGTATCGCCAGGTATCGGGTCTTCTATAGCTTGTGGTAGTGGACTCCTCCGTCAGTCCCAAGATGAGAAGGATAGTGATTGGGACAAAAGAGGATCGTACTTTACTGAAGGAAACTCTAATCTCCTTTCTGACTGGAGTAGGTCGGTGTCGGCCAACTAAGGAAGGTCTTCCTTCACCACTTCGGGACACATCGACAGTTAACGAGGGACTTGGATGAATTACGGAGGACGACCACCGACTGGGGTTCCGAGTGGTCTCGGAAAGTAGAGAATCGATTAACGAAAGAAAAACTGAAATTATGTGGGTGTTCCAAAGTGGTCGAAGTGTTATCACTTCTAGTGAAAACGTGTGGTTTTTACCAGGTGAAAAGACACCAAGGACTAAAAGACAAAGTTTCTTGTAAGTCATCAAAGTATTACAAGTCAAGTCAAGTCAAGTCAGCGAGTCAGTACAGACTGAGAAACTCTGGGGTACTTAGTGTGCGGTTCGGAGGGACAGGTAGTGGTTGAGGACCTCAAATGAGTTTGAGTACAGGTTGTTTAGCTACTACGGTAGGTCGGTAGAGTAGGACAGTAGGGGAAGAGGAGGACGGGGGTTAGGGAGGGTCGTAGTCTCAGAAAAGGTTACTCAGTTGGGAAACGTGCTCCACCGGTTTCATAACCTCAAAGTCGAAGTTGTAGTCAGGAAGGTTACTTGTGGGTCTTGACTAGAGGAAATCTTACCTGACCAACCTAGAGGAACGTCAGGTTCCCTGAGAGTTCTCAGAAGACGTTGTGGTGTCAAGTTTTCGTAGTTAAGAAGCCACGAGTCGAAAGAAATCTCAGGTTGAGAGTGTAGGTATGTACTGATGACCTTTTTGGTATCGGAACTGATCTACCTGGAAACAACCGTTTCATTACAGAGACGAAAACTTATACGATTGATCCAACCAGTATTGAAAGGAAGGTTCCTCATTGGCAGAAAATTAAAGTACCGACGTCGGTGGTAGACGTCACTAAAGGCTCGGGGGTGTTTATTTCAGACTGTGACAAAGGTGACAAAGGGGTAGATAAAGGGTACTTCACTACCCTGGTCTACGGTACTAGCATCAAAAGACTTACAACTCGAATTTCGGTTGAAAAAGTGAGAGGAGAAAGTGAAAGTAGTTCTCCGAAAAATCAAGGAGAAGTGAAAGACGGTATTCCCACCACAATAGACGTATAGACTCCAATAACTATAAAGAGGGCCGTTAGAACTAAGGTCGAACACGAAGAAGGTCGGGTCGCAAAGAGTACTATATGAGACGTATATTCAATTTATTCGTCCCACTGTTATATGTCAGAACTGCATTAGGAAAAGGATAAACCTTGGTCAGACAACAAGGTACAGGTCAAGATTGACAACGAAGGACTGGACGTGTATCCAAAGAGTTCTCCGTCCAGTCCACCAGACCATAAGGGTAGAGAAAGTCTTAAAAGGTGTCAAATAACACTAGGTGTGTCAGTTTCCGAAACCGTATCAGTTATTTCGTCTTTATCTACAAAAAAGACCTCGAGAGAACGAAAAAGCTACTAGGTCGCTTACAACCGTTAAACTAGAGACCAAGGAGACGGAAAAGATTTTGGTCGAACTTGTAGACCTTCAAGTACCAAGCGCATAACGACTTCGGACCGAACCTCTTAAAACTCGTAATGAAATGATCAATCTCTTGGAGATGCCGTCACCCCTTTGGCGAATCGACTACTCAAGACAGACCCATTTTCCAGACCACTCATATTCTCGACGAGGGTAGACCCTGGATGACGGGAGGGTCCCAGAAGTAGTCGTGTTTTCACGATAGTGAACGAACCTCGTTTTCAAGGGATAAAATTTTCTATTCTTTTGAGGGAACACCGTCGTCTCTAAAATGGAAAAAAGAATCTTTAACGTCTTAAATAGATCTCCCGAGACCCTGACTCAGACGTTGAGTCTAATCTCGACACAAAGGTGTAGGACAGAATACGTCTACCGGAAGACCTGTCTAATCACTTCCACGAGACAGGAGAAAAACCTACGGAGGACACACAGGTCCCTTTGACGGCTTTCCTTCGTTAGATCCTCTTTAAACCCTAATTGTAATCTCGTTCTTAGGATAAGAGACAATAAGTTTTCGTTTTTTCACTTTTCTTTTTCGAAAACGGTCGATTAAAAGTAGAATTGATAAGTACGTTAATAGGACTAAAAACTCATACGAAATAAGAGTGTTCTGAACGGAAGACAGAAAGTTAAAATCGGTTCAAGACTTTCGCCGTACTTTAAAGACGTACGTACTTCCTAACTCCTGAGAAACACAGAGAGTTTCGTCCACTCAAATCTTCGATCTCCACTGGACGAAACGTCCTACAGATCTTAAGACACCTTCATCTTTAAGGGTCAATGGGACACCCTCGGGTATTGGATTTTTCATCTTCGTATATTATATAAGGGGTTTGTGTTCAGTGTAGAGGACACACTGTCGTATTTCTCTTGACTTCTCGAAAGGATCCGTCACGTCCGATGTATTAGACACCCCGAATCACATCTTTGTTTTTCTTTTATTACCCCTGAGAACCATTTTTTCGTCCTCTTTTTCCCGACAGTTTCCATATGTATTTCGGTCTGTGTCTTCCTGCTTATCGCACACTAAGGCAAAGACACTTCATGGTTCATATCAATCTCAGTATCTTTCTCTTTCTTACCACCAACGGTCCCCCGACCTCCCTCACCCCTCCGCCTCAAAAATTACCTATGTCAAAGTCAAAACCTTCTACTCTTCCAAAACGTCTATCACCACTACACATGTGTTGTCTCACTTCCAAGAATAACTTGACGTGTGAGTTTTAAAAAAATTTACCATTTAAAAGATAATACATATAAAGTCGGAGGTGGAGAGTGGGTGTATACGTATTCTTTATATATTTGAAAAAGGAAGAAAGTGTCTGAGAGAATACTGAACAGTACCACAAAAAAATAAACGACGAATTACAGTAGGATTCAACCTCTTCCTTTACCGTTGGGTAAGGTCATAAGAACGGACCTCTTGGGGTACCTGTCTCCTCGGACCACCCGATGTCAGGTGCCCCAGCGTTTCTCAGCCCAGTAGGATTCATTTCTTTTTAATTTCTGAATTTAAAAATCGTAGTTAAAATGAAAAGTAAAAGTAAAATACGTTATGGTTAAAATTTACTTTTACAGATTTTCATAAATCGAACATAAACCTTAGCGACTTTAATATGTTGAACTTAAAAAACATTAAGGTCCTCCAATGGAACTCGACCGATCTTCTCCTTTTGTTCTCGGTTCCAGACCTTTTCATCCTCCTCCTCCACTCCTAGGGGTACCGTGTCTTGAACCTCTTTCTCGGGAGGTCCCGTATCCTGGAGTACCCACGGACTCCCCCACCAGAGAAACCGGATTTTCGACGGTCGAAGGGGAAGGGTGTCCGGACAGTGGGGTCGGGTGTCGTGTATCCGATCACGGTTCGTAGTAATCTTGAGTGTCGACCCTACTCGAGTCATCCACCCCTACCGGTGGTGGTACGGGGGTTGTGGGTGGAAGGACGTGACCGTAGTCTGGGACGGTCCGTCTCCTCGCCGTCACTCTTGGGTAGGTACCACCGGCATCCCTTACACTGACACATTCCAGTCCGAGGTTCCTGGGGGCGAGGGAGGGGGTGGCACGGACGGACGAGGCAACAACCAAGGTACTCTGAAGGGGACTGTGTTTTAGTTTCTATTTTACTGATTCTCAAAATTCTGACGTTGGTGTCACGTAAGTCGGGGTTCACGTCCCGGGAGTTGTCATGATCAGAGTGTGGGACAAGGAGTCCGGTTTGTCACAAACCGACCTCATAAGAAACTTTCTGGGGGAGTAGGGACTTCCTTCAAATGTGAATTGAATTTGGATCAATTCAAATCTTCACGAATGTCACCTCCCCGACTCCGTCGGAACGCAGGACAGGGAAGACAAGGGAAAGGAAAGAAAGACTGTTGTCTGAGGTCGAGGCGGGGAAAGGAAAGTGGGAGGGTGAGGGGTGGGTGACAACGAGCTGACCAGATGTTGAACAGGCTCGGTCCTTTTGTGACCCTACATTTAAGGAGTCCTACTCTGTATCTTAGGTCGGGCACAGTCGGGACTCACGTACCAAAGGGTTCAAGGGATCAGGGTCCCGACGGTATGTCCACCCGTCCTACACTCTGACCGGTAATCAAACGGGGATTACTGGACCCCCACGTCACAACCCCGTGTCCCCCTTCTCACCGGGAGACCCATCGACGGTGGACATCTCCTAATTCCTTCGGTTTAGGAAGATAAAGGATTTAACCTCACGTCTGACATCGGTTACATGAAAGAAAAACATCACCGAAGTTTAACACAGACCCTATCACACCCCCCCCGCCCCAAAGAACCTGACTTTCCGAACGGAACTCGTAGCAGACCTAGTATAACGTCTCACAATACGAGGTTGGTCGATGTAGACGATTCTAATGGGACCCCCTCAAGGGACCGCCAGGTCACCCATCCTGAACCACGAAAGTTACGGTACCGGGACCCAAGTTATGGGCCATTCTAAGACGTTCTGAGGACCTCGTCGACCCCTTCTTTTTTTATCTACATGAGATCAAAGTAGTTCATAGAACCCCTCTGAGAAGTTGAAAACACCCGATTCTTCTTTGGGGTGTGGTCGAAATGAGTGTTGACAGTCACGTAGTTGGCCTCAGAAGGGAACCCCCTTATGTGATAGATACGAGGACTCAAGGGAAGGGTCCTTCAGTGCCCTGTTTGGTCGTTGTGGAGGGCGGGAGAAGAAACCACGATAATCCTTTCGTAAAAGAAAACTCGACTCCCTGTTAGTCCGGGTGGTCGTCGTAGGTCGAGTCGAGACAGGTTAGGTCCGTCTCCTCGACCCCCATCCCTACTTGTAGCTAAGATTTGTTTCCGTCCACTTTCCGTTTTCGGATCCCTCCGAACCCATAACCAAGTGTCACCTAGGTCGACCCGAGTCGTCTCGTCGAGACCCAACCGTCGGTCAGGGGTCTCCTCCTCACCTTCCGCCCTCGTGTCAAGTTCTAGGACAAGAAGGAGATAGGGTGGGGATGGGGTCGGGGACGGGGTACGACTGGGGAAAGACTCGGAGTCGACCCTCAACACACACATAAATTTACAGAGACAGTTCTTACCTCTGACTCTGACACCCACTGATTCTGGAAAGATTACAATATATAGAAACTTCTCGAAACTTCCCTTCGTCGGTTAGTCGGGACGGGTTGGGACGGTCCAAAGGGTAAAGTTTACTGATTCAGTACTGAGAAGAATCGTTCTGAAGTTTCTTGGACTAGTTTCTATTGTAAATATAATTTATTGTGTCGTGTTGTAAAAAAGGAAAAATGACATTTCGAACTTTACTCTTTGTCGGGACGAAGTCGAGAGACCGGTTGTTTCGTACCACTTTTGTCGTCTCTTCACTAAGAATGTCCTGTTGGGAGTGTGTGGGAGGGGGGTGGAAAAAACCTTGAGACACCGGGGATGTGACTTAGAGATTGTAATCTCTACCCAAAAGTCCATGAATAGTCCAGTGACCCGTTTGTATTTAGGGGTGGTTTCGAACCCTGAAGGGACTTCCAGGTCACCAATTCTGAGACGAGAAGATGACGTCGCCCGTACCCAAGCTAGGGACAAATCCCTTGACTCTAATCCGTACGGTGGTCTTTAAAATTTTTTTCTTTAGTGGTTTCGAGTCTATGTATTAGAGACGGTGTTCAATAGTAGATTCCTCCGCCGACACCATACCACTTTTTTTTGTGGGACCTGCACCCTCAGTCAGACCGAAGAGTTCAGAAACGGAACGGAGTGGTGTCAGGACCCGTCTGTGTTGAAGAAACTTGGAAGTCAAAAGAGTACATGTTTCCATAATTTAGAGTATATAGAGTGTTTTAGGACAATACTCGTCTACTTATACATACCTTTTCATGAATAACACGAACTATGTATTATATGAGAGAGAGATATATATATAACATAAAATTGGATAATGTAATCACGACAAAAGATGTTGAGAAGGGGGGTGGGGTATGGTTAAATTACTTTGTTTATATTTCCATTGTAAAATTTTTAACGACATAAGTTTTAATTATTATTTGAAATCCCATTTATTCGAAATTTTGTTTTCATGTATTCGTTTTTATTTATTAAATGTGGTTGGGTGATTGGATTAAAAGTCTTATTTCGGTAAAGGTTAATGTCGTGATAGTAGGGCCCGAGGTCGTACACCAGTTCGAAACTATCAAGTAATAAAAATTCTTTGTCATTGTTTTTTGACTTCTGAGTCCTTTAGTAGAAATTGTTTTGGTTTCATGACCTAAATTGAAAAATTAAAATTTATTGGTTTGAAACATTAAAATATGTATTAGGTTACATTACGATTATATTAATCGTGAAGTCGAACGTCTCGACCATAAATTGTCCCCACCTTTTGAATTACTTATCAGAAGTTTGGCACTCTACAAATTATGTTTATTTTTACCTGTTCATATGTCATCTTGTTTTTGACGTCTGTGCGATGATCGACTCCCTTTATAGACTTCCGAAATGTAGGAAATAATAGGTACTACCGAAAACCTTAATACTAACAAACTGCATATCTTGGAAACTGTAAAAGTTATGTCGGAAATAAATAGAAAAAGTATCATTCAATTTTTAGGTAGTATTCTGAGGCATTCTGAAGTGACCAGAACGTACATCTGAGATCCTCAAACGTTAGACTATTTTCTCATTGTATTTTTTAATGACATAACGGGATTAAAGTATGAAGGAACATGTGTTATGTAGTCAAACCCTTTAGATAAGGTTCCCAATATATGTGTTTTCACAGTTCTTATTTTACAAGAGGTGAGAACGTATTTTTACACATGTCAAAGCCCTTACCTTTTAAAGATCAAAAGGACCCGGGCCCGAAGTACCTAGAGACGACGGACTTCTACTTTCCGAAGAGACCGAAATAACGAGGTAACAAGACTCCCAATTAGTAGGTTGGGACCGCAAAGAGGAACGACCTAAGACCTACGATAAGACTACCGAAGAAGGTCTCTACCGACAAGAGGTTCGACGTTGTCCTTGTATGTGTTTCGGTGTCAGTTCTATTACGGTTTCTTTATATTATACGGTCTTCATTTTAAAGAGAGATATTAAGATTGTGGACCCGAACAATTTCGTGATTGCGAGTAGGTGTTTTGTGTGTTTTTAAGGACGACCCCTCTTATTACGTCAAAGAAATATATCCTAAAACTATTTAGAAGTCTGTACGTTACTTGTCTTTCTACGAATAGAAAAGACAACCTCTATCTCTCGAAGTACTCGGAAATCGAAGTACGGGTATTTGATTTAATTTTGGTTGTCGACCGTAAAAGGACTCACGTAAGATTGGGAAAGGTTCATTTATACAATTTTGTTTTGTTTGAAGGGTTCCTTTCCATTAGATGTGGAGTATAAGATCTAAGAGACTTACGTCACTGAAGGGTCTCTTACATAAGAAGTATCAGAAGACTGTAAGGGGTGGTATTGTTTGTCGACAACACGTCCCTGAAAAAACTCCTGATTGAACCCTCAGATGCAAATGTCCGCCAAGTAAAGGTTCCTTATTGAGAATTTACGAAATATCTTAGGACGGATTAATTTGAAAATAAGACTGTCATTTCTACCGACCAGTCCATGTGTGTCCCTACACATATGGTCCTCTAAATATGAAGAACAATATTTAAGGGAATATTGTGTGTTTCTATCATCGTTTCAAAATCAGAGACTCAAATAAAGTTTGTATCGTTAAAGGAATTTCCTCGATTCGTGATGCATAATAAGACACGGGACGGAGACACTTACAATACATAGTCTCATGCCGCTGTTCCGACTCCCGACTTGTCGTGACGACAGCTGTCTCCTGTCGACGGTAACATGAGTGGACTTGACGTTAGACCCACGGCAACCTACAACGGTGATTCCAGTTTCCAGACCAAAGACACCAATGATTCACTACCGATACGACAACCACGGGGTAAAGACTACTACGTCACACCTTACGACGGTTCAGGACTCGGTGTTAACGTTGGAATTTTTTATGTGTCTTCTTAATTTTGATACTAAATTTATCCAATTTTAGGTAAATTACGTTCCCTGACAGAAGTTTAAGTTTTCCTTTAGGAGGGAAGACTGGTATCTGAACATCTTCGACTTTCGACCTTTTCTGGAATGTATAACAGATAAGACTTGAGGAGAAAAAAAGGAAAAAACAAAACTGACGTGAAGGGTCTGACACCCTAAAGTCAAGGGGATGCTCCCTCACTTGGGCCCTGGAGTTGTCACTCTTGTCTCAGGATTGATGACCTGACGGTCCCTTAAGGGTACCTGAGGAGAAAAAACTCCTTCAACTGTGAGTCTTTCTTCCCTGAATAGATTTCAATACTTCGTTCGGCTATCGTTTTGTCCTATCTCCTGTGACTCTTTCACCTAAACGATACAGTCTAAAGTAATTTGTCTTCTCTATACTGACACGGATCTAAGATTATAAGGATTCGTCGACGGACCCTTCAATGTGTGTACCTAATTAAATATATAGTTTACAAATAAATAAGGACTCAAACCTAGTCACCATCTATGTGATAAAAGAGGACAAATAGACGACGTGATTTTTAATCTAAAGGTAATTGGTTTTTCCTGGATGATATATTGTGTCCCTTGAGACGAGTTACAATACACCGTCGGACCTACCCTCCCCTCAAATCTCCTCTTACCTATGTACATATCCATACCGACTCAGGGAAGCGACAAGTGGACTTTGATAGTGTTGTGGTAAACAATTAGTCGGTAAGGGGTTATGTTTTATTTTCCAAAATTTTTTAATCTAAAGGTAATTTACGAATTTTAATTTGTTTTTTTAAATTTATTAAAATTTATTATTTTTATAAAATTTTAATTTTTGTTTTAATCTAAAGGTGTCCCTTAAGGGATCACTAGGTCACCAATCCTGAGTCGAGAAAGTGACGGTACTCAGACCCAAGATCGGGACCAGTCCCTTAACTTGATTCTAGGGTCGTTCGACGTGTCGTACCGGTTTTTTTTTTTTTTCTAAAGGTAATTGACCCTTTTGTTTCATGGTCCTTGTAATGATGTGCCGTACTCCCTAGAATCAAAAGGTTGGTTCCTGACTTGGGTACTGGGGACATCATTTTCGTACCTTAGGATTGGTGACCCAATGGTCCCTTAATTAAGGGTCGTTGTGTAAGACAGTGTCAGTGAAGGAGAAAATCTAGGGTGCCTTAGAAAGGTTGGACAAGGACTTCGTGGATCAGTCTCACCAATTTTCACGAAAACACCGAGAATTCGATACTTACGTCGAAAAAGATACATCTATTGTTGTATCTTTTATCGTAGTTGATGTACAGTATACTATAAATTCTTAAGACAAGTCGGTTTGAATCTCTTTCTTATCCGATTTTTGACTTTAATGATAATTTACGAATTTACGTAAAATGAACCGGTAATTAGGTCATTCTTACGATCTAAAATCACGATTATCTATAAATCGAACCTAGTTGCGGTCATAACCAGGTATCAGGTCGTTGTCTAAAATCAGGTTGCTATCCCCTCATCGAATATAATCTGATTGGAAAGGACGTCCATTGTTAGTATTTCGCAGTGTTTTTCGTTGGTAGACTTCCGTGACCACTTACCACTTTTCGTCCGTCCTTATCTCCCCTAAGAGTTATCTTCCCTTGGTGTGACCCAGTGTAACCAAAGTTGTCGAAAAGGTGAACTCCCGTCAGTGGTTAGACGTCGTATTCCGTTGAATACCATAGTCTATTACTTCAGGTCCCGACGGTCTTACCGATGTATAACTTTCCCTATAGGATCTTTCCTCTTTTAGTCTCCCTCCCCCTGGGGGGGTTTGGACATATATTCAAGGAGAGTTAAGAAATTCTGGAGTCTTAACGTTTACACAACCCCTCCACAGTTATTTAGACCTTGTTTCGTCGTCGATCTTACGATTTTTCGACTCTTCTCCTAAGTCACTATGAGTGGTGTCCCGTCTGTCTTAAATCTTAAAGTTGGGGTGGTTCAAATCTTCCCGAACCTTTTATGGAATCCGGAAGGTGACTTTGGAATTCTCAATGTAAAATCCTCATTTCTGATACAGGGTCCTGATTTCTAAGTGGGACTTTGGTTTACCGTTTTGGTTTTGTTTGGATGGAATTGTTTCATGTTTTGGGTCGGAGGTATTCATTGAATTGATGAACTATTTTAATTATAAGAAGTCTCCTTCTATTGGTTTAATTTTTAGGGGTATGACGTAGTAGATGTTATAGGTCTTATGTTATTTTTTAATGTTGTGTGCTCTTCTCCTTTTACATTGGGTCTCAGTTCTCTTATACTTCAATTGTCTTTGTCTGGAACTCTATTGGTTATATAACACCAATCGTTTGATCCTGAAATTCTGTCAATAATATACAATTTTCCGAATACCTTAAGTGTGTTCCCCTTTAGAGTCATTTATTTACTTTTGATATTTTTTAATTTAAGATGTCAGTTTTTACTGTTATAGATTTTAATAGTTTTACCCGGATTACTTTCTACCCATTTCATCCACTACAGTTTTCTTTTCCAGTCACTTGAGTTTCTGTCTCGTTATTCTTAATAGATAGACTTCTTGATTCTTTTTTTTTCTTACGTGGGGGTCTTTGAACACCCTTTTGTGGTTCAATTATATGTATATGAAATCTCTGGGTCTTCATTTTCTCGTTGTTACTCCGTCTTATTTTTGAAAACTACTTTTTTACCGGATTGAAAAGGATTTAAATTATTTTTGTGTTTGTGGGAGGGGATGTTTTTTGTAATGATATATTACAAATTATTATAGTATATGCAACAGAATATTAATGTATATTCTTTGGATACTCTATTTATGTTTCTTCTGGTGTGGTATTAATGTAACGATTTTTCGTTTATATTTCTCAGATGTTTTATCGGTCTCCTTTTTGACCACATAGTATATGTCCCCTTGTTACTATACTTCTACCGACTAAAGAGTAGTCTTTGTTACGTCCTGTCTCTGTTAAATTTCACGTCTTTCTTTTTTTTTTGGGTGGTTAAGATATAGATCGTTTTTATAGGAAGTTCTGTTTTCATACAAAGTTTGTCTTTCCGCTGTATTGTACAAAAGTTTATTCGTTTTGGTCTCTTAAACAGTGACATCTAGACGTGATGTTTGTTACGATTTCATATAGGAAGTCCCCTGAAAGGACCACCGGGTCACTATTTCTTAGACGGAACGTTTCGTCCCCTGTGTCCAGACCAGAGACCAACCCCTTGATTCTAGGGTGTACAACGTCTCGTTGATTCGGGCTCACGACGTCAGTGACTCGGGTGTACGACGTGGAGGACTCCGGACGAGTGAGACCTCGGACGTGGTGTTGGTACGGGACGCTCCCTTCTGGACTGTGTCGGTTTTACTCAATTGATTGAATTTTTGGTTTTATATAGGAAGTCCGGTTTACCTACAGTATATCTGTGAGGTGAGTTGTCTTTCCGTATTCTCCGTGACCTTTAATATTTGGTCGTCTATTCATATTTTATGACAAAGGGTAGTAGAATATTGAATGAATTTTCTACTTGACGAATACGATTTTTTATTATAACGTGACGCCCCCAAAATTATAAACATTTATATTTTATTTAGTGTCGTCGTGTTTTCATCCCCGTATTTACTTTTATGTGACAAAGTTCCAAAATACATTTCATCATTGTTAGAATTCAGATTCATCTGGAGTTATTGAATTCCTACGTGTAAAATTAGGGACCCGTTGGAGTTTTTTCATTGTCTCTTCACATATTAATACTTCAGTGAACTCCTTAATTTTACTTTATACATGTGTGGATTATTGTCGCAAAGTTTTGGGATCTTCATTTTTTTCTTTGTTGATTTTCCCTCTGTTTAGGTGTTAGGATCACCTTCTATAGTTATTGAAAAAGAATCATTGACTATCTTGTTTATATATTTTCTAATTATTCCAATGTCTTATAAACTTGTTGTGAATTTCTCATTGGTGGAATTGAATTTCACATTACACGATATGGTTGTTCACGTCTTGTGTGTAAGAAAAGTTTATGTATACTTTATGTTATCCTTTAGTTACTTTCTGTTTCCTTTTTGTTCAGAGTTCAGAGTTTTATTATTATAGAATGGTATACCAAGAGATTGGTATTGTCTGAATTTTTAGTTCTTTTTGTCCATAACTCTTTTCATAGTCTATAATTCTTTAATAGTCCCGAAGGGACCACCGAGTCTACCATTTCTTAGATGGGTGTTACACCTTCTGGGTCCAAGCTAGGGACCCAGTCCTTCTAGGGGACCTCTTCCTTTACCGATGGATGAGGTCTTAGGAACCGACCTCTTAGGTACCTGTCTCCTCGGGCCGTCCGATGTCAGATCTCAGCGGCTCAGTTTGTGCTGACTCGTTGATTGTAAAAAAAAAAAAAAGTTCTTTAATTGGATACACGTTTAATTTTGGTGTTACTATAAAGTGTAGGTGATCTTACCGATTTGAAAATTTGTCGTTGTTGAGTTTTACGACTACTATACTTTGTTTGTCTTGATAACACTCACCCTCACACTCACCCCAGTTTGGTGAAACTTCTTGACGAACTGTGAAAGTATATTTCAATTTATATGGAGATGGGATACTGAGTCTTTAAGGTGATTGTCCAATAATTAGTCTCTTACTCTTATATACAGATGTTTATATGAACATGATCTTAAAAATGGTGGTAGAATTAAGTATTATCTTTTTTTTTTGACCTTCGTAGAGTTTATAAACAAGTAGTTCCCCTCTTAGATAGTTATTTAACACTATGTGAGGATTGGTGTCTTATGACGAATCGTTATTTTTACTTCCTTGAGTAGAATATTTGTTATTGTACCTATTTAGAGGTTTTACAATACAATTTGTTTTTTTGTGTTGTTCTCTCAAATATGAGGCCGTAGTGATACGTTGTAAGTTCTTCTCTGTTCTATTATGTTAGTCTTGTTGATCTACCTCTGACTGACCTACCCCAGGGTTCTCTTGAAAGACCCCACTATCTTTGCAAGATTCGGAACAAACCCTACTCTACCCACACATACAAATTGTTGAGTGATTTGACTTTTGAATTCTAGACACGTCCACCACCAGGTCACTAATCCTAAGACACGAAGATGACGGTCCTCGGGTCCACACTAGGAACCAACCCCTTGATTCTAGGACGTTTGGTGTACTACGCCCCCTTTTTTTTAGATACGTAAAGTGACATATATTTAAAATGGAGTTACTTCTTTTTTTGTTAACGTCCGATTATCCTTTTTGTACAAGTTGGAGTCATTGTCTGTTCAATTTCATTTTCATTGAAAACGAACACTTATTACGTTTACATTTTTTGTTTTAGGAGTCACGATGGTTGTCATGTCACTTTATTCTTATGATAATCTAGGTACCGTATTAATAATTTTGAGAGGTCTTTCCTTAAACCGTTATAAGGAAAATCTTCTTCCAATTTTATCAAGAAATCAAGTCAAGTCAGCGAGTCAGCACAGGCTGAGAAACGCTGGGGTACTTAGCGTCGTACGGTCCGGAGGGACAAGTAGTGGTTCAGGGCCTCAAATGAGTTTGAGTACAGGTTGCTTCAGCCACTACGGTAGGTCGGTAGAGTAGGAAACAACTAGGGAAGAGGAGGACGGGAGTTAGCGAGGGTCGTAGTCTCAGAAAAGGTTACACAGTTGAGAAGTGTACTCCACCGGTTTCATAAGCTCAAAGTCGAAGTTGTAGTCAGGAAAGTTACTTGTGGGTCCCGACTAGAGGAAATCTTACTTGACCAACCTAGAGGAACGTCAGGTTCCCTGAGAATTCTCAGAAGAGGTTGTGGTATCAAGTTTTCGTAGTTAAGAAGCCGCGAGTCGAAAGAAGTGTCAGGTTGAGAGTGTAGGTATGTACTGGTGTCCTTTTTGGTATCGGAACTGATCTACTGGAAACAACCGTTTCATTGCAGACACGAAAAATTATACGACAGATCCAACCAATATTGAAAGGAAGGTTCCTCACAGAAAATTAAAGTACCGACGTTAGTGGTAGACGTCACTAAAACCTCGGGTTTTTTTATTTCAGTCGGTGACAAAGATGACAAAGGGGTAGATAAAGGGTACTTCACTACCCTGGTCTACGGTACTAGCATCAAAAGACTTACAACTCGAATTTCGGTTGAAAAAGTGAGAGGAGAAAGTGAAAGTAGTTCTCCGAAAGATCAAGGAGAAGTAAAAGACGGTATTCCCACCACAGTAGATGTATAGACTCCAATAACTATAAAGAGGACCGTTAGAACTAAGGTCGAACACGAAGAAGGTCGGGTCGCAAAGAATACTATATGAGACGTATATTCAATTTATTCGTCCCACTGTTATATGTCGGAGCTGCATGAGGAAAAGGATAAACCTTGGTCAGACAACAAGGTACAGGTCGAGATTGACAACGAAGGACTGGGCGTATGTCCAAAGAGTTCTACGTCCAGTTCA
Source organism: Capra ibex (assembly GCA_006410555.1). Taxonomy (NCBI): domain Eukaryota; kingdom Metazoa; phylum Chordata; class Mammalia; order Artiodactyla; family Bovidae; genus Capra; species Capra ibex. The sequence continues at coordinate 24,083,843 of SJYO01033645.1, read as the reverse complement.
CCAGACCATAAAGGTAGAGAAAGTCTTAAAAGGTGTCAAATAACGCAAGGTGTGCCAGTTTCCGAAACCGTATCAGTTATTTCGTCTTTATCTACAAAAAGACCTTGAGAGAACGAAAAAGGTACTAGGTCGGCTAAAACCGTTAAACTAGAGACCAAGGAGACGGAAAAGATTTTGGTCGAACTTGTAAACCTTCTAGTACCAAGTACATAACGATTTCGGACCGAACCTCTTAAAACTCGTAATGAAATGATCACACACTCTACTCGCGTTAACACTCCATCAAACTCGTAAAGAAACCGTAACGGAAAGAAACCCTGACCTTACTTTTGACTGTAAAAGTCCAGGACACCGGTAACGACTCAAAAGGTTTACACGACCGTATAACTCATGTCGTGAAGGTATCGTAGTAGAAAATCCTAAACTTTATCGAGTTGACCTTAAGGTAGTTGAGGTGATCGAAACAAGTATCACTACGAAGGATTCCGGGTGAACTGAAGTGTAAGGTCCTACAGACCGAGATCCACCCAACACTTCTAGAAAAAACATGTCACGATACATAAGAACGGTAGAGAATTATAGAAGACGAAGACAATCCAGGTATGGTAAAGACAGGAAATAACTCGGGTAGAAAGGTACTTTATAAGGGGACGATAGAGAATTAAAAGAACTTCTCGAGAGGTCAGAAAGGGTAAGATAACAAAAGGACATAAAGAAACGTGACTAGTGACTCCTTCCGAAAGTAGAGAGAGGAACGATAAAAAACCTTGAGACGTAAGTTTACCCATATAGAAAGGAAAAGAGGAAACGAAAAGCGAAGAGAATAAAAGTGTCTATAAACATTCCGGAGGAGTCTGGCGGTAAAACGAAAAAACGTAAAAAAAAAGAACCCCTACCAGAACTAAGGACAGAGGACATGTTACAGTACTTGGAGACAGGTATCAAGTAGTCCGTGGGACAGATAGTAACAGAAACCATTCGTTTTCTTCAAAACTTCTTCAGGTCAAATAGGTTTTTCTTTTTTGAAATAACAATCACGTAAAACATAGGACAGATACTTTAAAAATAGGATTCCAATGTTTTTGTAAGTGAAAAGAAGATCTTCGAAAAACTAAGACTAAGGACATAAAGTTCCACGTCTTCTGAAAGTTGAAACAACAAAAAAAGTCCTGAAACGTACAAGAAAAATCCAGGAAACGTAAAAGTATATTTAAGAACCTTAACCCAATACATATAGAATTTTTTACGGAAGACTTTAAGACTAACACTATTATGACTTAGATATTTACTTAAATCCTTCTTATTATCGATACTTAAAACTGTCTGGGAAAGTGACTTGTCCCATGTCATCGACTTCACTTTGAATCGTAACAGAAGTCGTGTCGTGTCGTTGTTAAAAACACACACAACACAACGACAGTACAGAAGTTGAAATAAATAACTAAATAAACCGACACGACCCAGAATCAACGTCGTACGTACTAGAAAAAAAAAAAAAAAAAGTCAATACCGTAAGGCTTAGAAATTCAAAGTCGTACACCCTAGATCAAGGGGTTGGTCCCCGGGAGACGTAACCCTCGTGTCTCATGATCGGTGACCTGGTGGTCCCTTCTGGGATATTCTTGTCAAAAATTTACATAATTGGTTTTAGTAAGTTCTATTTACTTTTTAGTTTCATGTTTCTCTATGTATTCTAAACCATGGTGACACGATGGTAGTTTTCCTCTCCTCCGTGAGAGTTTCCGATGCCTATTCTTACATCTACACATATTGGGATCTTTCCTTCAAGCCGTTACGAATAGTGTCAATGTTTACACATACAGAAAAGTCGGTCGTCAAAGTGAGATCCCTAAATGGATCATCGTCTATATAAGTGTGTGTATTTTTTAGGGTACACGTGTTCTAGTACACAACAGAGTTTGTCGTTTTCTGAAATTCATTTAATACCGTACAGGTATGTCACCTTATACTATATCGAATCTTTTTCTTACTCTCTCTTAAGGGACCGTTAGGTCACCAATCCTGAGAAATGAAAGTGAAGGTCGTGGGTCCAAATTAGGGGTCAACCCTTGTTTCTAGGACGTTTGGTACACCACGGTGGTCTTAATGGTTTTTTTTTTTTTTTTCTATCCTTTTAAGAGATATATTTCTTTGTCTTTCTACAGGATCTACATAATAATTCTAATTTTTTTTTTGTTTGTTCCTCCACTTTTTTGTCATATCACAAATGACGGCATATTTCCCACCCCCCTCTACTGACACACACGCACACGAGTCAACGAGTCGACAAAGAACACTAGGGTCCCCGACAATACCCCATATACGTTTTTAGTTAGGATAAAACGTGTACTTTTTTTTGACTCTGAGTCTCCCGACACATCGATTCTTCGAAATTTTGACTCTAAGTTAGACTCCAAATACATGAATTGGCGACCTGAAGGGTCCCTCGCGTTCACCATTTCTTGGCAGACGGTCGCACCTTGTGTATTCTCTGTACCCAAACTCGGGACCTCCCCCCGTACCGTTGGGTGACGTCATGAGAATGGACCTCTTAGGGTACCTGTCTCCTCGAACCACCCAATGTCAGTTGTTACAACGTTTCTCCGTGGGTGTTGACTTCACTAAATCGTACGTACTATGGTGTGACATGTAGATACTGATTGTTAAAACTATGACTATAAACATGGTTAACTATATTTTCTTTTTTCGTCAATGGACGACAGGAAGACATGGGAGCCGTCATTGGTATCGTTGTCTTACACAAGGACGACTCCTTTACTGACGTAGTACTCGTCCATGACACTACCCGCAAGGCAGGACACAATGGTAACATTACCATAACGGTTACCGGACGTACAGCCGAACTCTATACAACTGGACGTTGTGTTACGTAAAATGTTAGTCCGTTACGAAGAACGAAATAGACCAGTTAAAATAATTCCTGAACCCGGATTCGGAGGATACCGAAGGGTCCACCGAGCCGTCAATTCTTAGGCGGACGGTCACGTCCTCTACGTCCCAACTAGGGACCCAGTCCTTCTAGGAGACCTCCTCCTTTACCGTTGGGTGAGGTCATAAGAACGGACCTTTTAAGGTACCTGTCTCCTCGGACCGTCCGACGTCAGGTACCCAACGTTTCTCAGTCTGTACTGACTCGTCCGTGTGTACGTTCAGAACACATTCAGATGAGACCCTCGTTTATTGGTAAAATGTTACCTTATTTGAGAGAAATCTCTCTCTAGTAGTCTTTTTGACTCACAAAGAATTTATACAAAAGGAGGAGAGGTAGAGATGACGGTTAAATCTAAAGATAAAAAGAAAGTAGATTAAAAACGGTTATTATGTTGAAGAAAGATCTATAAATTGGGGAGGAATTAGTAGGAGATGGAACAGTGGAACGATTTTTTGTTTGTTTAAAGTAATACGAGGGACGAGTTTAGGGGTCACTGTGGGATAGACAGGTCTTATTTTGACAATCATTTAAACAAATTAGAATACACGATTAGTCACCTGTTTCTCATGACACATCTTAGTCACTACAGTTTTCACTCCTCCTCTCCCTACTTACCCTACCAGGTTCACGAGACATACAAAGATAGGACTTATATAAGACGAAGATCGATTGTGACCGTGTAATTCTCGATAGATAAGTTTCCCGTCTAATTAGTACCCTCCATTTCAAGATTTTCTCTACCCATTTTTCTGTCAAGAGGTACCTTCTCCGTCATAACCTCCTATTTCTTGGGGTACGTAGATAAAGGTGCCCATAATTCTGTTGGAATCGCTCCCGAATTTTTACTTTAGTTCAGACTTAATCCTATCACCGTGGATCTTTTGTTACTGTTCAAACTGACAGCTTGTCGTTGAGAATGTAACGAAAAGGACCCCTTTAGTTCTGTCGAAGGATAATTAAGACTTCGATCAATTCACTTGAGGGTACTAAGGTTCATCCCTCTTTCAGTGTGGGACCTTTAAAATGTCCAAAGGGGTAGTGACTGAACGGACCTAGAAAATTGTTACAAGAGCAGTGGAGTCGGTTTGAAGACGACTAAAGAGTCAGAATAGAGGACCTAGATTAAGCGGTGGGTTAGATAGGGAAGGTTCAAAGTCCACCTGGGTAATGAAGAGTGACACAAGGATTGGAGGTAGTGGAATGGAAACTTTCTATGGGTATGGTGGTGGACTTAAGATCTCACTGTTTGGAAGAGAGAAATACCTGGAGGAACGTACACCAGAGAAAGTCGTTCTCTCAGAGAAAGAAGTCCTCTGGATCGTGACGGGTGTTCGATTTGAGGTTTGAAACACGGGGTCAAGTTCCGAAAGAAGTTGACCCTGGGTTGGACGGAAAGCTCGGGTCCGAGTCTCTTTATAATAAATTACACCGACCGAAAACCACCCATGAATGTACAACTCAGGGCAGGACCCTATACTCACATTGGACAACTGAGTTAGGTCTGACCCAATGACACCGATGAACCCATCTATGTTGTAGTAGGGGAAGATGTGGACATTGTATACACTAGACCCTGGGAAATTCTTGTAGAAGTGGAACTGGACAAATTTTGTTTACTTAGTAAATAAACTAGTTGGATGGTTCGACAAATCTTTTGTCTTATAAAATTTATAATACCTCTTCGACTGTTTTTACTTTCCCGTATACATGACTTAAGATTTAGTACTTTTACTAAAGATTGTGGAGGACGACTAGAGAGGGCGGACGAGAAAACGTTTCGGTTTGGTTTAGGTTCGTCTGACTTGATTTGAAAGGGTGTGTCTCTCATGGACAAGTTTAAAAGTCTCCGGAACGAATGAGACAATCGACCGTACCAATAGATCGTGGCACGCACACACGACCCCACTCCTCACCCCCTTGACGCGTCCCTCTGATTGGTCGTTCGCTGGGAAGGTTGTACATTTATGCACGATTCCAGAGCGTCAGTGAATTCTTCGACAATTTTTACTATTCTGTCAGAAGTATTTATAATTGGGGTTTTGGTCTTACCACACATTTGTGTTACATCATTGTGATTCAATGAATGAGAAATTGCTCACTGACTCAGTAGTCATGTGTTACTGTAGTGACACATTTCTGCCATAATAGACCCCATTCCAATTATTAAAGTATTCACTGACTTGTCCTTGAGGGTGGGTGAAAAAATAAAGTGTTTTTTAGTCGTTCATTTGTCGTTAAAGTTGGTAGGTAATGACGGTATGAACCGTTGGTCATTCTAAGGAATAGGGAGAGAAGATGACGAAAGGTGTAGAGTACTCCGGTCTTTTTCCCATTAAAAGAAAAAATTAAGTTTCCTGAAAGATACGATTAAATTCTCATGAAGAGTTTCAATACCAACTACGGACGTGAGTCTGTCGATACCAGTAGTACCACATTAGGGATACTGTGAGTAATAAAGTAAAGATGAACAAGACAAGGTACCGAAGGTTCCACCAAGTCACCATTTCTTAGGTGGACGGTCACGTCTACACCTAAACTAGAGACGCAGTTCTTCTAGGGGACCTCCTCCTTTACCGTTGAGTGAGGTCATAAGAACGGACGTTTTAGGGTACCTGTCTCCTCGGGTCACCAGATGTCAGGTTTCCCAGCGTTTCTCACCCTGTGTTGACTCGTGTGTGTGTTCTGTGTCCGTCCACTCGAAGACTCCACCGCGGTCACCATTTCTTGGACGGACGATCACGTCTTCTGATTCTCTACGCCCAAGTTAGGGACCCTTCCCGTACCGTTGGGTGAGGTCATAAGGACGGACCTCTTAGGGTACCTGTCTCCAAAGGACGTCCGATGTCAGGTATCCCAGTGTTTCTCAATCTGTGTTGACTATACTGAATCGTACGTACGTACCGGTAAATAATATGAATAATAATTTGGTAATGAGGTTACCCCAAGTTTTGCATCCCCTAGTATACCCTCTTTTCCCTGTGTTTGGGTAAGAATAAGAACCTTTTTGTTGGAATTCAAAAAATTATTTTACATATAGTATCCAATAGAAGATCTTGTGTTCTTTAAGACTGTTAGACTTTACAATTGTAAATTCCTTCTCTGACTCCTTCTAATTTTTCCCTTGTCAGAATTTGGGTTCAAACTATAGTAATTTCAGATGAAATATTAACGTTCCTAAATCGTCGTTAACAATTGTAGATTGGTTCGTGTGAATGTCACGAAACCGATCTGTTGTCGTATCGTAAACTCTCATTTCCTTAACAACCCTTCAAGGACCACCAGGTCACCGATCGCGAACCACGAAAGTGACTACCTCGGACCCAAGTTGGGGACCAGTCCCTTGATTCTAGGACGTTTGGAACACTATACCTGTTTTATAAAAAATTTTGCACTTCCTTTACAATAAAAGAATGACGACGACGATACAACGAAATCAACACAGGCTGAGACACGCTGGGGTATCTGTCGTCGGGTGGTCCGAGGAGACAGGGACCCTGAGAGGTCCGTTCTTATACCCTCACCCAACGGTAAAGGAAGAGGTTACGTACGTACGTACGTTTCAGCGAAGTCAGCACAGACTGAGACACGTTGGGATACCTGTCGTCGGATGGTCCGAGGAGACAGGTGTCCTAAGAGGTCCGTTCTTATGACCTCACCCAACGGTAAAGGAAGAGACATAAAAGAATGATAGTGTGCTGATTATAGACTTTTCTATTTAATCTTAATGTCCCTTAATAAAACTCATCTATCACCTACTAGACAAGAAAAGGAATAAGAGGTAAAAAAAAGGATGGATGTACAAAAAGTTAGGAAATTATAGTCAACATTCTAATCCATTCTTACAAAATTAAAAGTTTGAATGAAGTAAATCCTTGATGAGTTACTTTGTCCTGTTATATATACAAAACAAGACAAAGTCTTTTTGGATAAAGTAAAATGGATAAACTGATACGACACAATAAATTGACTTTAGTGTCTTAGATTAAGATAAAAAGAACTCAAATAGGAATGACTTTACTTACAAAAACAGAAGGTGTTGTGATGACTTGTCTGTACTTAGTTGATTCTCAATAAACTCTTACGAAGTGGTGTGAACTAATTCTGGTTGTAAGATTATGTGGGTTTGTCAGATCGACGGGGACGGGACGACACGTCGGAGTAGAGTGTGGTGGGAGGGTCCGTCTTTACGGTACGACCGGTCCGAAGAAAGTCAGAGAGGTTAAATGAACCGAGAGAGGTTGGAGTCCCGAAAAACGTACAAGGTCAGGGAGGTAAACCTTGTAAGAGGACGGAGACGAGGGACAAATGGTGGGATGGGGGGTTTCGAACATGTAGGGACGGACATGTCGCTCACTTGGGTAGTAGAGAGGTTTTTAGTGAAGAAGTCCCCTCAACAGAGACTGGAAGTTCTGATCCAATTAAAGGGGAGAATATGTAGGGTCTCGTAATTCATGGAATGAAACTATCGTTAATAACGTCAACACTTCCCATAAAAAGACACTGATAAACTTACTTTGAAGTACCAATCTCTGTTACGAAAGTCAGTATGTAAGACGAGTATTGATAACTAACAGTTTGTGTCTGTATTTTTATGACCTTCTTTGGGAATGGACCCCCTCCGAGTTTCTTCCGAAGGACGAGGAGGAGCTACCCGAGTCACAGTAACACGCGACAAGCAAACACGTACCGGTCACACCTCTAGACGAACATGCAGAAGGGTGTCACTAATGTCAACATGCCAAACCTCACTCACACTTGTTGTACTACAAACATGTTTGACCTTATAAGACATTTGGAAAACAGTGTGGGTCCCTGACATGTTTGTATACCGAAAAGGGGATTCTTTTCTTACCGTAACCCTTTTTTTTATTAGTTAAAAGTCAATACTTCCGTATTAGTAAGGTATGGAAGATTCTCCGCCTGCCCCTCACTTCCTCCTGTGATCATCGTTTTTATTTGTCGACAGTTTAGGGAAAGATAGGACGACATTCCGTGTCGTATTCTTTTCTGAGAGACTGATACCAAAGTTGAACCGAGTTTTCCACCAGACGTTGGACTCAGTATGGGGTGTGAACTTATGGTGAAAAACAAATTAAAGTTCTCTACACTTTTTATTCCTACCTCTATCAATGACGGGTCGATGTTCGAAACTACTCCTGAAAGGTCCGTTAGCCGTGAATATGACGTCCCCCGTGCCCAAGCTAGGAACCAACCTCTTGATGCTAGAGTGTCCGGTGTGTCTCGTCGGTTTTTTTTTTCGTAACTACTTTGACAACAACAATGAATATTGATCTATTAGATCTATAATCACTCTGATATAATTATTACCTTTATTATTTACATCCCTTAAGGGACCGAAAGTGACGTCTCCTGGACCCCAGTTAGGATGTTCGGTGAACCATGTCGGGTTTTATTATTATTTTTATTTACATTAATAATCATATTACATACATCGAATGGGTTTCCCAAAATATTCCTATTTTTTGTTTGTAAAAGATTTTACACGTACTCTACATCAGACCTGTGTATAAAGTATAATTGAAGTGAACTGAAGAACGTTGGTTAGTTTTCGATAATTTGTCAGTGATTTTTGTTAAGTTACGTTTCGTTAAGAAAAAAGGTACTTTGTCAAACTCTTATTATGTCCGTGACGTGTATAAAAATCTTGAAAAGTAATGTCTTTTAAAGTTTGTATGTGTTTTCATATCTCTTTGTCACGTTATTTGGTTAGTAAATCGAAGTTGATAGTTAAGTACCGGTTATGTCAAAGTCAATAATCGGTGTGCAACTGGGAGAGACTTTGTTGAGGTACATGTAAGATAGAGTAGGTACTCATAAAGACTGACATATTTTCTACCTACGAAAAATACTTCTTGTTTTAATGGTTATTAATAAATTATAGTGTTATAGATCTGTGACAAACATACATTACCCTCCCACGGTGTGGGACCCTTAGATTGTGACACCCCCTTTGGTTTGACCTTGTTTAATTGGATTGACATCAAATTTACTTGTGAAAATTGGTGAATCTTCTCCATACCCCCGGTCTCACCCCCTCTTTTTCGCTGTCATTGAGTATATGTGTGATAAACTATCAGAGTCAGAACCTGATGGACCTTATCCCTTTTGATGGTTCTAAATTGAGAAGAACCATCCGAACAAATAAGATCATGATACCCGTTCTGCCCCGAAGGAACCACAGAGTCTGTTATTTCTTAGACGGACGTTACACCCTCTGGTCCCAAACTAAGGACCCAACCCTTCTTGAGGACCTGTTCCCCTATCGATGAGTGAGGTCAGAAGAACAGATCTTTTAAGGTACCTGTCTCCTCAGACCGTTCGATGTCAGGTACCCCAGCGTTTCTCAGGTTATAGTGACTCGTTGATTGTAAAACTTTCCGTTTTGTTGAACCTTTGATGAAATCTGTATTATTTTCTGACTTATTACTTATTTACATATTTACGACAACCTTCGGTCTCGAGACTGATGCCTTGTTCCTTTTACGTTTATACCTTACACTCTTCCTTTCTTTCTCGAGACACCCTACTTGACCTTAACCTCCATGACTACACTTGAGTCAGAGATTTTACACGAATACACACATTTGTATACGTATAGGATGAGACAAGAGTAAAATATGGAAGGATCCCATTGAGGTAGAAAAAGTGCCAAGATTTGTACCATTTTGGTGGGTGTTTATCATTTTAGTGATTCCATTAGACATTATATGTAGAATCTGTAATTCATAAACTCCGACATAGAACAGGAGACGGGTTGGGTGTAAGAGTTTTGTCCTGTCCCACTTCAAAAATGGAACCCCTTACCAACACCTCCTCTGTACTACTTCCGTTCCGGTCCGTCCTGTTACAGCCCGTTGAGGTCAAGTCTCTTGGTTGGGATGAGTATAAGTCCGAACTCGTCATTGACGGTGATACACCGTGGTTTGGTGTCAGTTCTATATTTATGTAACCCCGCCCCCCACCGTAACAAAAAAAAACCAAAACAGAACTTTGATATCAAAAATGTTAACTCCATATTGACTAAATGTTATAATATAATCGAAGTGCCCATCTTGTATCAATGAGTTATAATACATAAAGTTTTAGTAGTGGTACTATTCAGACAGTTGTATGGTTCAATGAGGTTATAATAACTGATATAAGATATACGACGTATAGCATATTGAGTAAATAAAATATTAACCTTCAAACATGGATAATTAGAGGGAGTAGATAAAATAAGTAGGTGGTTAGGTTACGGGAGACCGTTGATGGTCAAAACAAAAGTAATAGATACTCAGACAGAAATACAAACAGAAATAAGTAAACCAAACAATTTCAAGGTAAATTCACTTTAGTATGTCATAAACAGAAGGAGATAGACTGTAAAGTGTATTATGGGAGATCCAGGTATGTACAACAGTGTTTACCGTTCTGAAGTAAGACAAAATACCGATTATGAGGTGACATACAAACATACATTTACATAACGTGAATAGGTAAGTGGATAGTTACCTATGAATCTAACGAAGGTATAGGACCTACAACGTTTATTGCGACATTATTTGTGTCCCCACATATATAGAAAAATAAAAAAATAAAAATAAAAAAAAAAACTTTCCTTTTTTTGAAATATAAATCATGGAAATCACTGTGGAAAGGGGACGAAAACAAAAAAATAAATAAATAAAAAAATAAAAAATTTAAAATTTTAGAAATTAAGAATGTACGCAAGGGTTTGTACTTGGGGGGAGGGTGGAGGGAGGGGTGTTGTAGGGAGACCCAGTAGGGGCACGTAGTCGAATAGAAAAATTTAATCACAGAATAAAAGAAGTAAGTCTATGGGTCTTCACCTTAACGACCTAACATACCATCAAGATACAAAGTAAAAACTCCTTTGAGGTTTGGCGAAAGACATCACCGACATGGTTAAATGTAAGGATGGTTATCACGTTCTCCTAAAGGAAAAGAAGTGTAGCAATACTTGTGAACAATGATAGAAAAAACTATTATCGGTAAGACTGTCCACACTGCACTATAGAGTGACACCAAAACAAATGGTAAAGGACCCACTGTCGCTACAACTTGTAGAAAAGTACCTCTGGATTTACCTAGACTCAACGTGAAATCTCGAAGGATTGCCGATCGACGTCAGAGTCGACCCAGCCAGTAGACTAGTAGGAAGGTTTTACCTGGTGTAAAATGTGTCGACTCAGAATACGAGGTGAATATGTATTACACCCGAAAATAACATAATAGATGAACTACCAGTAGTCGGTTAGAAAAGAAGGTTGGGTCTGGATGAAGGACCCAGTCCGGTTGTAAATGTTGTTGGATAACGTATAGGAACTCCCCCAAAGGGACTATCGAGTTATCTAGTTCTTAAACGGACGTCACGACCTCTGGGCCCAAACTAGGGACCCAAAATTTCTAAGGGACCTCTTCCTTTACCGTTGGATGAGGTTGTAAGAACGGACCTTTTAGGATACCTGTCTCCTCGGAACGCCCGATGCAGGTACCCCACCGTTCTCAGTTTGTGCTGAATCGTTGATTTGGTGGTGACCTATCGGAATGAAATCACTGAAAATTGGTACATACGTAAATTCTCTGGCCCTCCTAAAAATTATATATGACTATGGACCTGGAGTGGAGTCATTTTGATACAGTCTTAGAAACGTCTGTCCTAGACACGTTAGTCAGACAAAATTTTTCCAGTTAGACTATATGTCGGTGTAAACTTTCGTGATGAGATGGACGTATAAGGTTTCTAGTATCACCGGTTTGAATTACATCCGTAGGGAGAAACACCAACAAATCGACGAAACAACACAGACTGAGAGAACGTTGGGGTACCTGACGTCCCAGGAGACAGGTACCCTAAAAGGTCCGTTCTTATAACCTCACCCAACGGTACAGAAAGAGATCGCCTAGAAGGGCTAGTCCCTAACTTGGTCGTAGAGAACGTAACGTCCGTCTAAGAAAGGGTGACTCCGTGAACTCTTCGTCCGTAGGGAGACATTAGATTAAACGGGTATTTTGTAGACTTACCGATTGAAAGTCCATTACTCAGATATAAGGTAATGAAATCTACCCTTTTTATCAAAAGGGTTAGGTAGATTTTTGGGGTTGGTAAAGGGGGTTTATAATGTTTTTCCGAGAATTGGGTGGTTACAGACGTATTATACTTCTTGAATTTTGTGGTAAATACATTAATAATTGTGAGACTTGAGTCATCGTACATATTCAAACACACATTATGTGTTATTATAGTCTCATAGCTTATCCTTAAAACAAAAGAAAGATGTGGTGTTTGTACATGATATTCAAGTTTTACTTTATAGAATTTTTATAAACCGGTACACTACGTTTCTCAGTTGAGTGACCTTTTCTGACTATGACCCTTTCTGGCTTCCCTTTTCCTCTTCCCGCCCCGTCTCCTACTTTACCAAGTCATCATAGTGACTGAGTTACCTGTACTTAAACTCGTTTGAGACCCTCTATCACCTCCTGTCCCCTCGGACCACACGACGTTAGGTTCCCTAACGTTTCTCAGTCTGTGTTGAATCGTTGACTTGTTGTTTAGAATTTCTGTCTGTCTTTCGTTACGTCTAATATAGTCGTATTCTGTTAAAAAAAAAGATTAGATGTCGGAAGAAAAGGTCCGGAGACTCCAAAAGTGTCCTATAAGGTGAAAGAATCCTTTGTGTTTACATCCGTTCTACTACCGTTATTACATATTATTTTTTCATTACATATTATATGTTACACTCATATTCTATACTGACGTAATCTTTATACTGATGTCACATAAGATACAAGAGAGTAAATCTGAGTATACGTTGAATTTTAGAAAAGGAAAATATCTTTTTACGTACATAGTTCACCTAAGTAATATCACCCCAAAGTTAAACTTAGTTTAATACTCATTTTTAAAATGTTTGGTAATGTCGTTTATATGTCTACCACTCTCAAGTCCACCACTCCCTTTGGGTCTCTTGATATATAACGTTTGGGTGTGATAATAGAAGGGAAGCGTTGGACCAGAAGGAGTACAATCGTAATAGTGACTTGGATAGTGTGTTCGATCTTACTGTTCGAGAAGAGTAAGGAGTACTGATTCGACCAGCAGTCCAGGAGACGACTATGGAGAAGTTACAGAAAGTAAAAATAGGAGGAGGTAGAGTGAGTGAAGTGTATAAGGTTACCGGGAAGTAGTCAGAGGAACGGATACCGGAGTAGAGGGAAATTGAAGAAAGACATCGTGACTGTCTCATTACAAAAAGGTTTTTTCATGTAAAAGAAATTTAGAAGGAAGGAGTGATAGGTATCGTCAGAGGTTTGAATAATTACATGGTAAGGGTTCGTCATAGGTTTGAATAATTACATGGAAAGAGTTTCATTTCGTTGACGATATCTACGGACTTTTATAAAGGTCTCTATAGATCCCAGATATCTTACATCGGAGTCTTTATGATGGAATGTGTTAATTGTAAGGTAAGATTCACAGAAAATTAAAACTTAATAGTGTTCACTCAAATGAGAATTATACTCATTATTTTTATTATGTGATTTTTAAAGAATATTTTGATTACATAGGAGAGTAAGAAGAGAGGTCAGAGTAGTTTTTATGTTGGTGGACTTTGATTATGTTTTGACATTTAGTTGATATACAGTTGATATTTTTTTATGTTGGTGTTTCGGCTCGTAGTTTAATTTTCGAAAACACGACATTTACCGTGGTAGTTTTTTCATTTTTTTTTTTTTTTTTTTCCCTCTTTTATAGATATTTTTAACCTAACACCACTACCAACATGTTGGAACACTCACTCACTCACTTCAGCGAGTCAGCACAGGCTGAGAAACGCTGGGGTACCTGACCTCGGATGGTCCGAGGAGGTAGGTACCCTAAGAGGCCCGTTCTCATGACCTCACCCAACGGTAAAGGAAGAGGTCCTCTAGAAGGGGTGGGTCCCTAGCTTGGACCCAGAGGACGTAACACCCGTCTACGAAATGGTAAACTCGGTGGTCCCTTCTGAGAGTGTTGGAACACTTATATGGTTTCTTTGTTACTTAGTATAACAAATTACCTACTTAACATGTCACATACTTAATATAGAGTTATTTCGACCATTTTTTATATATGTATCTATGAGACGTTGTTAATACAGATAATGGGGAGGGATTGAGTTGACGGGAACTGTTACAAAACAGATAGAGACGTAAAGACTACGGATCGTCCCCTTGTGTGTCGTCTGTACGTCATTGATAACGTATTTATTTACATATTTACGATTTCAGTTCAAACAAGTTCAATACATTAGGTGACGACACCACCCTTCCTCCTTTCTCTAAGGACGTTTACCAAATACCCTCTCCGTCCTCAATTTTGACTCGGAACTTTCTACCTTCTGGTTCTTGATCTCTGACAATGGACACACATAAGAGTGCACCAAAAATATTAACCAACGTGACCGTTTGCGGGAGGGTGTAGGACCAAGACACGTCATTATTCCAGAAAGAGGACATACACAGGATTATACGTGAAAAGATTATAAACTACAACATTTTCTGGCTGGTGTCGGAAGTTTCACTGTAAATTTCCCAGAAAGAGGACTTTTGTGTTTCCCTTTATGTAATTTACCATATTTTTATGTGTCTATTAATTTTACATAATATGAAGTTAAGACGAATCCTAGTGAGTACGAGTCTGAGATGTCGGAAAGATATAACTCGAAGGGAAACAAAAAGAACAAAATAAAAAAAGACGTTTGTCGTGCCAGATGAGGTTTGCATTTAAATTTGTCCTTTTGGACTTGTCATAAGTTTTGAGTAGTGACTAATGTACTGAAAGGTTCTGCCCTCAGTAGGTCTTTCCGTATGATTTTTTACTTGACTCTATTCGCTGTTTCTTGATGTATGGTGGTGTTTCTTTATGTTTTCTTTTTGTCTCAGTTCGTATTCCTAATTCAATCTTTATCGGGACCTTAGGGGATTTTCGAATAGAGGAGGAAATAAATAAGATATTGTGAATTTTTTTAAAAACCAGAAAAATTTTAGATCACAGAGTATGTATTATATGTAATTTTTATGAGTGACTTATATAATAATAAGAGTCCTAGAATCTTTGTGAACGGAAAGTATATTGTTATTCTCGTACTTACTTTATCTTCGTCCCTGGATGTCGAAACAAGGACTTGTGACATTTCGGCTAGACCTTAGTATAAACTTGATTTTCAATTTGCGACTACTGCCCTTCTTAGGAGGTACTTTTAAACGATTTAATAGAGTCTTATGAATCTTTATAGACCCCTGTTTCACCATTCTAATACAAATTTTGTAGACGTCATTTTAGAGTTTGATTTACTGGAATACGATAGTTATATAATGAATCAGTTGTCGAATATTGTCGTAGAGAATAGTTGTCAAAGACTTTCAGAAGGTTGAGATTAGGTTTCGTTTATTAATGGAAATATTGTGGTTAGGCGTTTATTAGTTTATGTTCCTCTCCTCCCCTCCCCTTCCTTCTAAACTTGTTTCATGGGGAATCCTTTTCCTCTCTTCCTTAAATTTCCCATTCTTTCTACTAGTGTTCTTTCCTTGTTCGGAAAGAAAGACACCCCGACATTCCTGTAGTCTAAAAAAAGAAAAAAATCCTCGTCGAATTTCGTCCACGAAGGGACCACCGAGTCTGCCATTTCGCAGACGGATTTTACGCCCTCTGGGCCCAAGCTAGGGACCGAGCCCTTCTAGAGGACCTCTTCCTTTACCGTTGGGTGAGGTCATAAGAACGGACCTTTTAAGGTACTTACCTCCTCGGACCATTCGATGTCAGGTACCCCAACGTTTCTCAGCCTGTGTTGAGTCGCTGAAGTTACAGTTACAGTTTCGTCCTCTTCGGTACGATTTGACTCTTCTTTAACCCACGGAATCTAAGACCAGAGTCAACCCGATGATTCACCTGTATATTAGGATCCATTTATTCGGACAACGAGTCTATTAAGGACTTTTGTCTCAACCGCCGATCCCGGTGACGATTAGAAAACCTTGTGTCTTGGGTGACTCTTAGATTGTTACAATGTCCGGGGGTAGGACCTTTGTTGTCTGACGTGTTTACCGTTTGATGTGCCTCAAAGTACTCAAATTCGCTTCGGGAACTATGACTGAGGGACTTCACGAAGGACTTTGGTGAAGGGGTTCAGGGAGGGACGTCTACTTCTTGAGGAGCGGATCTATCTCATAAAGAAGTCTGGTCATGGACATACTCAAGACTATACAAAAACATCTAGAGGACTTCAAAACTTTCTAAACCATGTTAATAGAAGACTTGTGGCTATACCGAAAAGAGGACATACTCAAGACTGTACTGAAAAATTAGGTATTGGAAATTCTTTTTAAATTTTCTTTGAATTAATATGTTCTAAGGACATTCGTACGGGTGACTCTGATTCGATAACTTTTCATATCATTTGTGGTTCCTATATTATCCGTGTGTGTTGTCTTATTGATAATTTGTCCATGATCTCGTACTGTCTAGTCCTGACGGGACGACTTTTAAGTTGTCAAAGTAGAGACTGATCTTCTCTGACCCACAAAGAAAAAAAGTTCACAGGGGTACCCCTCGGACCACCCGACGGCAGATACCCCAGTGTGTCTCAGCCTGGGCTGACTTCGCTGAATCGTCGTCGTCGGTAGAATAATGTACACGTAATGAGTATGAGGTTTTAGAACTTCGTCTTACCTCCGTACCTCACTTCGTCTTAAGTCCTCCGGACCGTGGTGAGGACCGGGACGATGTACGCAGGGTCCCGTCCTGGGTAGGATGACGATTCGGGGTCTAGTACCAAGGGGGGGCTCAGACAGGATTACAATTTGAGAATCTCAGTCACAATGACGAGTCGAAAACACAAAGAATGATTTTCTTTCATCACACACCTCACTTTATACTTGTGTTATCCGTCTTTGTCCAGACTCCTCTTTTTACTCTTGTGTTTCTCTTATCTAGTTCACCTTGTTTTCCTTCTTTCCCTCTCTGACCTTTTGATCAATGACGTGTGGGTGATTAAGTCTGGTTCCGTCCGCCAGTCAAGGAAGAAGACTGGACAGAGACGAACTGAGGGCTCATCTTGGTTCTTTGTATTGAGCTCCAAAATGGACAACGTTTACGAAAGGGTGTCGGACGTACGAGTGTGACCATTCCGGCCAGAGGACACACACTGGCGAGTACCTGGACAGTAATTTTGTTTTCGTATTCAGACGAAGGAACTCCGTAAGACGTCCATCTACCAGAGGTGTTTCTGAAGGAGGAACGGGAGTTGACGACTTAATAAAACAACGAACATATAATAAAAACTTTCTATCTTCTATTGAAAAGAGTTTTTGATGGTTAAGAGTTATATCTGGTTCACGAAATACAATTCTACATGAGTAAAATTCATTCCTTATCCTTATAACCTCCACACTCGAAAAGATCTGACGAGTTTCCACAAACATGCCTTGTTCATGGACAACCCTCGATCCTCATGTTCCTCTGTGATGTGTTGTATTCCAATCCTCACACCTCCGACGACGGTTTCCCCGGAACTAGACTTCGTTCCGAAGTGGTGACTGACCACCACACTGACACCGTAGACGGAAGAGAGTCGGAGTTTCAAGAGAGACATTTTACCCCCGTATTATCATGGATGGTGTCTCCCGATGACACTGTTTACTTATGAGTACTGTTACGGGCTATAAATGACTTGAAAATGGTTGACGGTCCAGTAAGAGAAGTCATGAAATGTCCGTGTCTTAATTGAATGAATTAAGAGTGTCGATTAGTAACTCCCTCCATATATTAGAAATGCCAGATTATAACGTCTATTCCTTCTACTCCATGATTCTCCAGTTCATTGTACAGTTCCCTCTTCCGTTACCGTTGGGTGAGGTCATGAGAACGGACCTTTTAGGGTACCTGCCGCCTCGGACCATCCGACGTCAGGTACCCCAGCGATTCTCAGCCTGTGCTGACTCGCTGAAGTGAAAGTGAAAAGTGAAAGTACGTGACCTCTTCCTTTACCGTTGGGTGGGGTCACAAGAACGGAGCTCTCAGGGTCCTTACCACCTCGGATTACCGGACGGTAGATACCCCAGCGTGTCTCAGCCTGTGCTGACTTCGCTGAATCGTCGTCGTCGTCGTCGTGACCTCTCCCTCTACCGTTGGGTGAGGTCATAAGAACGGACCTCTTAGGGCCCCTACCTCCTCGGACCACCCGACCACAGATACCCCAGTGTGTCCCAGCCTGTGCTGACTTCACTGAATCGTCGTCGTCGTCGTTGTACAGTTCCAATGTATGACTATCCGTCATCTCTACCCGAGACCCCGACGATAAGGTTTATACGATTTACGTGTGAAGGATTGTGTGACATTCAATAAGTTATTTTCAATCGATAATAAAAATTACTCACTACCATATAACATAAATCGAAGTTAGTTTTATCAACCGGATACATAAACTGTCTGTCCTGTTAGTTGTGGTTGAAAACGACCTAACGTCGTTTAGTGACAATTGCCTCACTAATATAGGTGTAGAGGGTATATTAATGTATTTAAAGTGTAAACTCTTTTTAAATAACTTGATACATCTCCTGGATAGTATACGAGACTGTATACGACCTGTGCTCCCTCTGTTTCTACTTCTTTCGTCTCAGGATCAGGAGTTTCTCAAATAAAGATTTTAGACGTGTCTAAAAACACACATATACTCACACTCATAAACATAGAACTATCCACCCCCTCTTGTTACCATAGACTTATGATGTAGTTCAACCGCAAATTACAGGATCCATAGGAGTATTGATCTGTGTCGCAAGGAAGCATATATGGAATTCTACCACTCGACAACATATATTAAAAGGTGTAGGCAGTATCGGTGTAGCTTTCCGGAAGAGAGGTGAGACAACTCTAAATCGTCAATGAGAACAACGTACAGGAACATTCTGTTAGATCTACTTTGTTTTTCATGTTAAAATTATCAATGTGTCTTTATTTCATCTACTTCAATGTTAAAAGTCTTTTTTTTTTTTTTCTATTTTACACCCAAAGGTCTGAGTCCAGTAGTAAAATACTTCTAAGATAGTAGGACTCGGTCAGCCCAATCAAGACAATACACCGACTTCAGTCGTCGAGACCTTCTTCAGTTGTCCTCTAGGTGTTCCCCCGTATTAGTCGTGAGTCTAACCTTTGACTTTGAATTCGGTCCATCGTATGTAACCAGGCGACATACGTTGACAAGGAACTGTTTCACACACGCGTGTAAAAAAATGTATAAATTTTTAAGACTTTAAATTTTTTACTATATTATGCATATACATTATTATAAAAACCTTTATATTACACGATTCAGAGAAGT
Source organism: Capra ibex (assembly GCA_006410555.1). Lineage (NCBI taxonomy): Eukaryota > Metazoa > Chordata > Mammalia > Artiodactyla > Bovidae > Capra > Capra ibex. The sequence continues at coordinate 24,064,502 of SJYO01033645.1, read as the reverse complement.
CAGTACTGACTGAGATGCTGAGGTACCTGACATCAGGCGGTCCGAGGAGACAGATACCCTAAGGACTCCGTTCTTATGACCTTACCTCATGGTAAAGGAAGAGGTAATTTTATGTCATATATATATTTTATTACGAAAATTTATATATATATATACATGTATACAAGATTTTTGTTACACTTTCAGTAAAAGTTAAAGTTTTCGTTACTTTTTCTTCCCCAATCTGGTAGACTCAGTGGATACCCTCTGTAGTCTTAGGTATACTACGATCAGACACCCCTTTTTTTACTGAGTCTACCATTTCTTAGACGGACTTTACGTCCTCTCTCTGGGCCCAAACTAGAGACCCAGTCCTTCTAGGGGACCTCTTCTCTTACCGATGGGTGAGGTCATAAGAACGGATCTCTTAAGGTACCTGTCTCCTCTGGCCGTCCGATGTCAGGTACCCCAACGTTTCTCAACCTGTACTGATTCGCTGATTGTGAAAGTGTGATAGTGAAGTCTTCTAGTGAAGACACCTTGACTTGTGGCATTCTGAAATTTGTTAACGTGACTACAATCTCCAGAAAAAACCTCTTCCTTTACCGTTGGGTGAGGTCATAAGAACGGACCCTTTAGGGTACCTGTCTCCTCGGACCACCCGATGCAGGTACCCCAACAATTCTCCGTTTGTGTTTAAGTATTGATTTAACGGTGTCTCCAAAAAAATTTCTACTACTGGATAAAATCTTTAATTCAATGGTACTTTGAACTTCTTACTGAAAGATGAAACACCGGTACACCACTACCACGACGGTGTAGGATAGACACGTCTGACAGCATGAACCGTGTTTTTATTGAGACGGTTTTCGACAAAATATAACATTTCTAAAGTTTTATTACCTCGTTTATAGTAGTACTGACTACTCTATGTTGTCTACGATTTTCGACTCTCTCTTTAGACTTTTATTTTCTGTGTTGTTTCACTTTGTCTACTGAGATGACCGGAAAAAAGTTTCTCGACAATCTTAGAGAAAACAAAGATAATTTCTCTTGAGAACCAAGGTTTTCTCCAAGACAGTGTGGGGGATAGTGAACTTGTAGTTGTACCTCAAAAACCATTTATTTTTAAAGTATTTATATAAAAGTTAACGGACCACGAAAAATAAGGATAAGAAAAAAGAAAAAAAAGTATAAATATTTGGGACACAGCTTCCTTTACTGATACGAAGTACCTTAGACTAAGACCATAGTCTTGACTATTTTTAATTAAAATAAATATAACGATTTATAAATTCGAAGATTTATTACTTACAAGGGGGGTAGAAGTCCAAAGTGGATCTATAAAAATTTTTAGACGTGTTGTGATACTAAATTATATAAAGTAAATAAGTGTCCTATATAAATCTAATTTATTTCAAAAGATCCCATCTATTAAAATTTAAAAATAAATGGTATGACATTCCCTTCCGACTCGTGACTTCTTAACTACGAAAACTTGACACCACAACCTCTTCTGAGAACTCTCAGGGAACCTGACGTTCCTCTAGGTTGGTCAGGTAAGACTTCTAGTTGGGACCCTAAAGAAACCTTCCTTACTACGATTTCGACTTTGAGGTCTTGAAACCGGTGGAGTACGCTTCTCAACTGAGTAACCTTTTCTGAGACTACGACCCTCCCTAACCCCCGTCCTCCTCTTCCCCTGCTGGTTCCTACTCTACCGACCTACCGTAACGACTGAGCTACCTGCACTCAGACTCACTCGAGGCCCTCTACCACTACCTGTCCCTCCGGATCGCATGACGCTAAGTACCCCAGCGTTTCTCAGCCTGTACTGACTCGCTGACTTGACTTGACTTCCCTGTTTTGTTGAAAATTTTTAGTAAGACGACAAAACCTTACCTCGACAGATTTGAAACCCTTACCAGTCCAGGAGCAGTAAGATTCGCCCTTACCGTCCAGAAGTAGTAAGACTCGTTACTAGATGATGTCGTTATGTGTGAATTTACCACCGTCCACCCTCCACTCCCACACCTCCTCAATGTCCTAACCCCCCACCCTCACACCTCCTCGATGTTCCCAACCCCCCTGTCTCTCTCGGGGCGTAATCTCCTATTGTCATGTCTTCCACACGATGTCAGAAGTGTTTTGCCTGTGCCTACCGATAAGTCTCAGACAGAATCCGAAAAGGAACTTTGGTAACTTAGTTAATTTTTTGTCACCTGTCCCTTCCTCTCCCACTCTACATACCTTTCTCATTGTACCTTTGAATGTAATGGTATACATTTTATCTATCGGTTGCCCTTAAACGACGACATACCGAGTCCTTTGAGTTTGTCCCCGAGACATAGTTGGATCTCCCCACCCTACCCTTCCCTCTGTCCTCCCTCCGAGTTTTTCCTCCCCTATATACCTATGGATGCCGACTAAGTACAACTCCAAACTGTCTTTTGTCGTTTTAAGACATTTCATTAATAGGAAGTTATTTTTTATTTATTTTTTAGTCCTTTATTTTCCTCTTTGTTCGTCACCTAGAGTCACAGTAACGACTTAATGTTCGATCATTAATAGATACAAGTACATACTACCATATAATTGTTTACAACGTCCCGTGTTAAAAGATTCATTTCCATCCGAATACAACAATTTTATAGATCTATTTTATACCCGTGTGAAGGATTACCCACTTCGAACTTTCATAGAAATGTTTTTTTTTTTTTCTATATTGAGGTGTAGAAGAGACGGATCCTTTAAGGTAGGAAGATTTAGGTACTACGGACAAGAGTAGTAAGATTTGTCTCGTCTAAGAAGTTTAGGAGTCGTAGAGACATTATAAATCGAACATAGTACCTGAACCGTGAACTACGACGACAGAATAAAATTTCTTAAACATAAAGGAAAAGAAGGGATAATCGGATCGTCAAGGAGTTACAGTTTCAGATATAGTATATACGGTAGTATGGAGTGTCACGATCCCATTTCCCAAATATGGTGATTGATATGTTCGTATTAAGTTTCCTTGATTTTTAGAAAACCCCCCACAATTTTTTCAAGATCTTAATTTTGACACCACTAGTGACAAGTAGAGACACTTAGATGATTTTGGTGACTCAACGTGTACAATTTGACCACTTAACATGTCATGCACTTTATATATAATCATTTTAATTTTCCTTTATTTACCATTAAACTTATTCTTTTAAAGAGAATAAAGGTTCTTGGTCTTCTCAGAGATACTAAGGAATTTTTCATTGATAATAAATTTTTTAAAGTGACACTAAAAAAAGACTAACATTGTCATTGTGCATGTAACCCACTTAAACCAATGGTGTCGTTTCTCATTTCTCTTTTCAAGTTCACTCGACATTAAGGTCGTAGGGGTTTTATTGACAATTATAGAACCAAACAAAGATAATTCGTAAAAATTATATATATATACAATATATATATAATCACATATTCAAAATAAAATCGTCTTGACCTTAATTCGAAAAGTGTTTAAAATTTCCGTCTTTAATTAACTTGTACCCTGAGGTTTAGTACTCTTGTCTCAAGAACGACAAAGGAGGAGAAGGAAAGATTTTCGTGGTTCTTCAAAAAGTAGAGGGTCCAGATTTTCTAATTCGGGTTGTCGGGTGTGGAAGTCTGGTCCACCACCGTCGTGAAATATGACCTTTCCGGGTGTGGACTTAGAAAAGACGATAAGAGAGGATCCTGTTCAAAATAAAGACCGTACTTTGTCTAATAGTCTCCAAACCGTAAATTAAATTAATTCGGTTTTGTTACTTCAATTCTGACTTAAATTTTGGACAATCCTCCTAAGTTTTACAAAAGGTTTTTACATGAACAAAGACGAGAATAGGATTGCAGGTGTCGAGTCCCTACCACTGTATTCCCCGTCTTCGAGGTCAAAACCTTCTTGATGACTCCTGAAGTTCAGAGACAGTCGTACCGTCTTCACTCCGACCATTCTCTTAAAAAAATAAAGATTTGGTTGACTTCAGTGATCGTAACTGGATTAAAATACTCTTAATGATCATTCGTGATACACGTTGGCTTGATAAAGGTGATCATCGAGATTAATAGGTTTTGTCTGGGCCGTATTTCCGTAAGAACGTTTTATGTCATCCTACTCATGGGTATGGTTGTGGTTGATCGTTTTCCTTGGAGAATTTTCTTTTGGTAACTTTATCGTTACGTTATTTTGTATGTTGCCCGAAGGATCCACCGAGTCACCATTTCTTAGACGGACGGTTCGTCCTTTGGACCCAAACTAGGGCCCCAGTCCTTCTAGAGGACCTCTTACCGTTGGGTGAGGTCATAAAAACAGACCTCTTAAGGTATCTGTCTCTTCTGACCAACCAATATCAGGTACCCCAACGTTTCTCAATCTGTACTAAGTCTCTGATTTGTTGTAGACCTTTTTAGAGGTTTATCGGTTCTTTGTGTATCAGTTTTTGGAAAAAATAGAGGTACATATCTTACAAACTTACCTTACCCTTCGGAGAGGAAAAAATGACCTTTACAAAGGAATATTTTGGGAAATAGAGAGTTAGTGTTGGTTGTAAATAGAAAAGTCAAGAGTTTGATAAAATAAGAAAAACCTTGAACGAAATACAGATGGAGAGAGAAGAATAGGATAAAGGTATGATTGAAGGGAAAGGTGGGTGGAGACTGAGATGGTACCGTCTTCAAGACTTTATTATTTACAGACCGTTTGCTGACCAATTCATGGATAAAGTTGTTATTATCTACTATACCGGGGACGGAACCATCCCAAGAGTCAGATCGATCAATTTGACAGGATATTTACTTCCTGTTATTATCTTATATTATTAACGATAGTGCCGTCGGGTGCGTTTCAAGATCTCCCTATTTTAAGTTTTCAACCCTCTTGACATCCAATCCCGTTCGACAGATGTCTTTTTTAGACCTCCAACTTTTTCTCTCCACCCTTCTCGTCAGGTCCGTCATCCTTATCATAGTGGTTTTCATACTTTCACACAGACCTTTTTTACCTTTGAATTATATTCTTGTAATATAGATATATTATCTTAGTTACGGTATTTTTTCTTTCCCTTCAAATTCGGGTGTAAACCCTTCTCAAAATCCATAGTAAGACCTCACGTTTGGATCTATTACTTTCATTTACTATGATTTTTTAAATTTCGTTCCCTAACTGGTTCTAGTCGAGACACAAAGTTTTCTCTTTTGACCATTACCACGTCTTGTGTCAGTTTCTTTCTTCTCCGTTCCTCCGATTGTGTTCGAACGTTTTCGGATTGGTACGTCACTACTTTGGTGAGGATTAAGTAGTGAGGGTTGGTACGTCGCTACTTTGGTTGGGTCCGGTTGACTGATTACCCTGTCTTGTGTTGTGCACTAAGACGCCTATGCAATTCCTGTTTTTACCCGTCTTAAGTTTTAAGCTTTCGATTTAATTATTTGATCCGGATCCAATAAATTCACCAGGAACATTTTTCTTTTTGGTGGACCACACAATAGTGTTCCCTTTATAGAGTTCCCGGTAAATCTTCGATAATGGTCACTTATGATTAACCGAAGATTTTAGTAAATGTCTTTTACTGAAGTAATGATAAAATACGAATTACATACAAGACTCTTAATTCTCTATTGGAATCGAGACAGTATTTAAGTGATACACTGGAACAAGTTCAATACGTCCCGGATAAACGGATGGACATATTTCTTATATAATACCAACTAAGTACAGCTACATACCGTCTTTGGTTATATTGTGACATTTCATTAGTAGGAGGTTAATTTTTATTTATTCCAAAATTTTCCTTGTATAATTCACTTTAGTCACCATAAAAAGGAAAGAATTTGAAATTCCTCAGTTTGAGGAAACAGTCTACTTTAGAGTGTGTCGTAAGTGAATGTGTCACATTTTAGTCTATTTACGTAAGACCGGCGACGGTCGTCTTAAATACGTCAACATCTCACTATCTGTATCCTGTCTCCTATTGACCATGGAAAACGACGGAGTAAGTCATTTAAGTTAAATGTTATTACCGGATTACGTGTGTCGTCTATGTCAAAAATAAAAAACGACATATATTTGAACGTATAATCCTACATTTATATAAGGAACCCTCTTGTTTTACTTTCGTTACCCTTTATCAAAAATTTCATACAAGAGAAAGTTTTCTTTATGATCTTCATATCGTTGTCTCCCTGGAAATCCCTTGGTACCCTGTACAGTCGTAACGGTCCTTCTAAAATTTTTTGTTTTTTTTAGAAGTGACCAAAATATGTTACTTATGATGTTCCATCAGCAGGAAGTCAAAAATTTTTTTAAATAAACTTCCTGTCAACTAAATGTTACGACACAATTAAAGACGACATGTCGTTTTCACTAAGTCAATATGTATAACCCAACCGGTTTTTTGGACAAGTCAAAAAAGGTGTGTGACATTGATTTTTGGACTTACTTGAAAGGTCGGTTGGGATATAGATATATGTATAAAAAAGGTAATACTAAATAGTGTCCTATTACTTGTATCAAAGGGTACGATTTCGTCCTGTAACAAATAGGTCCAGGAAGTGAAAAATAAAAATACAGAGAAATAAAAACCTAAAGATTTATATTTGTACTTTGGTACTAATGAATTTTTTTCATATGTTATCGATAGACATCTCATTCTATGCCAGAAGTAAGTCCAAAAAAAAAGGAAAAATACAGAGACTAATTTTTTTTTTTTGTGATTTTTATTACATATATATAAAATTTTAGGACCCAAGGTAGGGTCTGGATGGTTGTCTTAGAGACCTTCAACCAGAACCCAATAAAACGTTTTCAGGGTGTCGAGTTTGAGTACGACCGGAAACTAATTATTGGTCACTATATTATGTCAGGAAATCCTTACTTTTTTTTTCGGATTCTTTTCGTTCCAAGTGAACGAGTTCTAGTGTATCGATCTATTTTCATGACTTGTATGTATACAAAACCCAAAAAAAAACCGACGGGACGTGTCGTATACCCTAGAATCTAAGGGTTGGTCCTTAGTGAAGACACGGGAACGGGACTTTCACGTCTCAGAATTGGTGACCGAGTGGTCCCTTCAGGGGTCTTTTATATATACTTTACACTAGGTGTAAGTTTGACAGATATGACTTACTCAAAACACTATTGATAGGTTGAGTACAAGACCCTCTTAGACGGTGGGATCGGTATCTGGAACTATTAGTCCCTTCTACCGTGTGGATTCTGGTTACTCCATATGGAATATGCCGGACCGAATTTTTCAGTTCGACTCAGGTGTTTAAGAGGTCCCTTTAGAACTGAACGAACACCCATCATTTGGGCTCTTTCGTACCGATACCACTTTGGTTTACGTGTGAGTTACTTCTACGTCTCCTTCGGACAGACGTCTCTTTTCTTCCCTCGTCTCTACGGTACCTTCTCCCGTCTTCTTCCTTTTTCCTCCTCACTATAGTCGGAGGTCAGGACTAAGGAAACGTCAAGACCAAGGACACTTCATATCGACAAGGTTAAGAATCAAAGAATATTCTATGTAAGAATGTTGTATGGAGAAAAAAAGAACTCGATCTAACTACCCGAAAGACACAATAGATCAATAATCTCGAAACTAACTAATTTTGGCGGTTCAGTCCCTTAAAGGACCGTCAGGTCACCAATACTGAACCGAGAGAGTGACGTCCCAGGGACCCACATTAGGGACCATCCCTTGATTCTAAGGTGTTCAAGGTACCACACCGAATTTTGTTTGTTTATCGACGGTTCGGTTTCCTGAAACTAGAGGTTATATTTATTTTGACCAAAAATTACTTCAGTTTTGACTACCTTTGGTACTTGTTCCCGGAACCCAAGAATATCTTGTACATTTCCGTAGTTGTTACAAAGTATTACGAACGACGACGATTCAACGAAGTCAACACAGACTGAGACACGCTGGGGTCTCTACCGTCGGATGGTCCGAGAAGACAGGGACCCTAAGAGGTCCGTTCTTGTGGCCTCACCCAACGGTAAAGAAAGAGGTTACGTACTCTCGCTTTTCACTTTCACTTCAACGAATCAGCACAGGCTGAAGCGCTAGGGTACCTGACGTCGGGTGGTTCGAGGAGGTAGGTACCCTAAAAGGTTCGTTCTTATGACCTCACCCCACGGTAACGGAAGAGAATACATAATGGATTTTATGATTAGTTTACTTTGAGAGTAAACCAGAAGTATTGGGATACTCTACTCATTTCGTTTCCGATAATAAGAGTATATCGATTATTCTTTAGAGTCTATGTTTAATTCAGTAAACGAGTGTCAGTGTGTCGATGATGTGTCGTCCTACCTTCGAACTGAGTCTGGAAAAAAAAAAAAAAAAAAATTGTTTAGTGTACGATGAAATTATGGTATGACAAAAGACGAATTGATCCCCACCACGTAGTATTCCCATTAGTGTTGTCAATGTCGGAGGAGTTTTGTGTATGTAGTGTAGTAGGAATGTCAAGAATGTTGACTTGTGCACCTGTAGAAATTTATCTACTCACAAAAGTGTAACTCAAGATGACTGTAACACTTGTCTTATTAAGAAATAACTCCACCCGACAGGATACGGAACGTCCTGTAGATGGGTCGTCTACGGGCTGTGGACATTGTTGGTTCTGACAGAAGTCTGTGACGGTTTGCAGGGGATCCCCGTTTTGGTGGAAGGGAACTCACGTCTACGAAAATTATGAGATCCAGAAACGACAGGACACTTTAGACTAAAGTTCATTCTCCAGTCGAGTCTTCGTGTTCATACGAATACAATATCCACTTTCTCTTTCGAGATGTGATATTTGTAGTGTTATCTTTTTTGTGATTTCGAAATGTTGTTCTGATATTTTTTTTTTAAAATAACACAATCCATGTCTGGAGAAATTTCAAGTCGGTCCGTCTCAATGTTGGAGAATTCGTTGAGACCGTCTTACTGATATCCTTTAAAACTGGAAAATTGTGGTACATGAACCGGGAGTTGGAATTGATACCATGTGTTAAAAAATCTCCTACCCTCTAAGTCTTTGAAGAACAGGTCGAGAATTGTCTGTATACTCAGTGTTTATGTTTGGTGTATATATTAAATTTTACAAGATCATCGATGTAAATTTTTACTTTTCTTTATCCACTTTAATTAAAGTCATTAATAAATAGATCATATAGGTTTTATAATAGTAAAGTTGTACAACAGTTATCCTCTGTAATAATTCTCTATAAAATGTGAGAAAAGAGTAATCTTCAGAAACTTTAGACCATAATAAAATCTAAGTGTCGTGTACGGTTAACACTGATCGATATAAAGGGCACCAGTCATCGTCGTTGTACGAGTTCAATATTTCACACCGGGAGTGTTGATGACTCGGACACTGCACTGATGACTTCGGGTTAGTGGATCTCGGTCACGAGGCGTTGTTTTCTTGGGTGGTGTTACTCTTCGGACACGTGACGTTGTCTCATCCCGGGCGAGTGGCGTTGAACACTTTCGGGTGCACGTCGTTACTTCTGGGTCTCGTTGGTTTATATTCATTCATTTAAAATTTTTCACACCAGGACTTCGTTATTGAAATCCTTAATTTATGTTATTTATGAGAACCTTGTTACTTTTTTTGTTTTGTTTTTTAGACGATACTCTCTTGTCAGTTGTTTTGTAATCTTGATTAGCGATTCTTGTTTTTCGTCGTCGTAATTTCGTTCTTATGTGATGTTACTAATATATTTGAGGTTCTTGCGGGTGAGTGTGTTTGTGGATGGGAGTTTGTGTAAATACACAAAAGTGTATTTAAGTTTTGTATTAGAACTTAAAACTTAACAAGCCAAGTCATCCCGAAGGTTTTACGAAGACACTGATGAGACATGAAATGTCATGAACGCCTCCGTGACTGACGACGAGATCCAATAATTGAACCATTCCCTGTCTGTTACTGACCTGGGTTCCACTCGTAGGCTTAGTTCCCGTCGGCTGGGCACCGGTAGACGTCGGGTCCTTCTACAGACCATCTTCTCCAATCTTTGTCGAAACTGGTCTTCCTTGTTACTATTAATCGATCCGACCTGGGAGAAAGATCTTCAACTTTTCCCTTCATAACTTCCTTAGTTAACATTCGTTTTCTTTGTTTTTCTGTATTGTTGGTTTCATCGTTTCAAATTAGTGTCATTCCCACTTCCGGGTCTTTTTCCTAAGTGTCTGACGGTACACACCCCGTCTGTCTTCTGGTGGACCAGAGGTTTTGACGGAACCTGAGGTCTTGTGTCCGAAGTAGACCTAAAGACACTATAAAGATGAAGAAATCACGGTGAAAGTTGGTCTAGTACTTAAGACTCTGGACTCCATCGACCTCTTTCGACAACGGTTTCCGTGTGACAAAAAGACTTGACCATTTTTAAAGAGATTTCTCCATCATTCAAAGGTCAAGAACGAAAGTAGGGATCTTCCCAGGTCTTTACGATTCTCTTTCTCTAAGTTTATATTTTTTCATCGGAATGTGTGGACGTAAAAAAAGAGAACGAGTAAAAGAGGCTAATAAGGACTTGGACAATGTGGAAGTGAAGGTAGTTACCTGTGGACATTCTTATTTTATTTCAATTTTTTAAAAAATGTATGACTATTGACAAATCCGACCCTCTATTCATGTGTCCCTAAGAACAAATAAAAAACGCATACAAACTTTTAAAAGTACTATTTTTATTCCCCCCTGAAAATTTGATATATTTACTATATTAAAGTTACGTCCCTCTTTTAGTGTCGGGGAGACTACATTTTGAATTCTACAAGGAAGTGGAAAAGGTTAGAGATTACAGATGAAGTATTGTATTCGTTAAGGTAGAGATATATGGAGTAACAAAGAAAATACCGTGAGTAGGAACTTCAAAACACACACACTTAAGGACGATGGGTAAAGGGAAGATATTCGAGAATGAAGTAAGGAAATAAAAATAAGTTTATAAAGAAAGATGGGAAGTGAAGAAAATCCTATTTACGACTGGAAGAGAAACTACGACAGAGTAAAACTGAAACTCTAAAGATCAAAAAATAAAAAAAAGAAAATTTCTTTCTATTTTTTCGACTTCGAGATCATGAAACCGGTGAACTATACTTCTCAGTTGAGTGACCTTTTCTAGGACTACGACCCTTTTTAACTCCCGTCCTCCTCTTTCCCCGTTGTCTCCTACTTTACCAACCTACCGTAGTGGGTGAGTTACTTGTACTCAAACTCGTTTGAGGTCCTCTACCACTTCCTGCCACTTCGGACTACACGACGTCAGGTCCCCCAACGTCTTAACCTGTACTGAACCACTGACTTGTTGTTGTTTTCGTCGAGATGGACCCTACAAGAACTGTAACATTTTACGATATGGAAACGACGCATGACAAGGTTTCGTGACTACCACAGCCCCAGTTACCGCCGTAGGGGTCACACGTCTGGACGGTGACAGGGTAGTCGAACTTAACGGTTCTACCACAGTCTGACACCCTGAACGTGACGTACCACCTACATTCGACACCACGGTAGAAGGTTGACTTGACGGACATTACGTGAGACCAGTATTGATAGACTCCCTCACCTTCTCTTACCGTAATTTAATTTCCATCACACTATTTGTTAATGTACAAATTTCCTTCGTCCCTTACTTCAAAATAACTCGTCGATGATACTCGTCCCGGGTACACGAAATACACACATAAAATGAGTTAGAAGTGTTAATAAGAGATTCCACCCATATGAATAGTGGGATAACATGTTTACCGTTTGACTCCGAACTCCTTCATTTCTATGAAAGAATTCTGGGTTCTTTATTTTTTGATTGTTAATTGTCAGTTTTCGTAATACGTCTCTTTGATCCTAGACTTGAATACAGTCATACTGAGGTACAAAAAAAAAGGGAGATTTATTGACATGGTTCTACGCGTGTCGTAACAATTTATTATTTAGATCGGTTAATGTCACTTGGACACTAGTTGAAGGTGACGATTTCTTTTTTTTCAGTCAAATGAAAAGGAGTTGAAATTATTTAAATGAATGTTTAATTTTATAAGTTTTAAAAATTTTCAAAAAAAGAAACCAAAGTGTTGATTTGTTAGAAAATTTTGTAATTGTTAGTAAGATATTATTTTATAAAATATTTTATTATTGTTATTATAAATAACTCGTAAATGAACCACTGTTTATAACAAGGTTCACGAAATCTACAAACATATAAAACAGAAATGTTGATGGGATACTACCCCTACATGCAATATTAAAAGTAAAGTCTACTACTTTGACTTCATGTTCTTCCCATTTATTAAACGAGTTCCCGTGTGTCGATTTTCTGTCGTCTAGGAATGACCTTGGGTCTCTCAGACCGACGTCTCGACACGAGTAACGAGGATACGTAAAGTGGAGTTAGGGGACTAGAGGGGATGTGTTTCAATTATGAGTACTTGTAAAACGGTATAAATGAAGTCTATCAAAATTTTAAAAATAAATCAAAATTCCCGGTTGGGTTCCCCGTTTCCTGGAACGATTTCTGTCATGTAAATCTTCCTTTTTCTTAGGTATTAAATCGAAAGTTTACAAAATTAAAGCATAAAATTTTCGTCGGAGATAAACTTCAAAAGGGTCCTTAGTCCCAAAACGATCAGGCTTGACGATGACCTGTTGAATTTAATAATACTCTCAAAATAATCTGGCACGGTTTTAGACGGTAGAATATAAACTCTCTTCTTAAGAAGAAAATGTATTGTGGTAAAGTCGTTGATTTATTTCCAGAATAAAAAGGGTGTGGGGTGAAGACGGAACAAAATAAGTTTACAAGTCTCGATTAAATGGAAACCTCCATACCACTTATTTACGACATCAAGGTAGAAGATTGACGTGACGAACGGGTAGAAGATTTGCGTTTGACAGGGGACGAGTTTTTGTTACGAATGTAAATCTAGGGTACAATAGGTTCATATACGACTATTGAGTCGTCGTTCTCAGTTATTTGGCAATTTGTGTAGTATGTTTGGATGCGAACGAAATTCCTAGGAACTTATATTTATTAAAGTCGTTTCGACGAGACTTATTCACAAATTTCCATTTTTCTATAAATGTTATGGACTCCTTATGTATGGTCCCCTATTCCTCTTAACTTTCTTCCCTTTTCTTTCTTCTTTTATTCTTCTGTACATCGTAAATCGAGTTTATTATCCTTATAAGTGAATTTTGACAACGGGTAAATAGAGGTCTCATGTCAGATCATTGAAGATAAAACAGACTCTCTTTCAGAGTTCAATTTTATCAGAAATCTAGGAGAGAAACTGTAGATGGGTAGAGAGGAAAGTCTTCCTCCTGATCTCTAGTCCTGGTTCAATTTCATCATTCTCCGTCGACCTCCGTCTTTTATGACTTCAAACTCTTAGTCCTTCCACTCACTCATAGTTTATGAATGATCAAAATCCATACCCATGTACAACTTGTATCCGTCGTCTTGGTAGGAGGTTGACTTACTGGACTGGTAGATACTCAAAAGGTAGATCTTTGTTTTCTAAATTCGGTTATTTAATCGTGTTCGTTTTTTAAATTTGAAGTATGTTAAAGTTTTACTATAGTTGATATTTTTGTATGTGATGAATTCTAGTACAAGTAGAACGAAGAAGGGAGTTTACAAGACTCCGTTAAGTTATTGTGTAGGTCACTAGGATGTCTTTCGTCTTTTCGGAGGGAGTCGGTAGGAAGGAGGGGAGGTTAAAAGTTAATCAAATTCTCCTTCTCACCGAGTAGTATCGTTCGATGTACTCAGTTTGGAGGTATATGGAAAGTCTTGGTGAATCCTTATCCCTGGGACTGTTGTCGTTTCGACTTTGACCCTTCTATCTTTCTATATAGTCACGTACGTTCCGATCAACAGTAAGAATAGGAACCCCCGATGTTCAGGGAACTAATACGTATGTATACGAGTCGTCCAAAGGTTTTTTTGGTTCTTTAAACTCTTGATCCGATAAAGAACCGCGTTTCATTTGTGACTAAATCTTTGTTACAATATTTTCGTTTTGGTTTACAGATAAAGATACGTATAAAACATTTTTGTAATTTAGCATTAAATTTCACTATTTCCAGAATGACTATTATCCAGTTCCTGTGATTGGGGGAGAGGAAAAGGAGTGATGAAGACTATCTCATACAAGGTTTATAGAGTTTTCCAAAGGAGTTTAATAGTTTTGTTTTAAATTCAATTTGACTTTACTGAATTTTAATGGTGTACGTTATATGTCACAGAAATCCTCCCCAATCCTTTTTCATATTAACGATCCATAAGGTTGAGTCTCCAATACTTAACGATCATTATTGGTTACCCGACACATACTTCGTGTATGGAAATCTTAACACGACATATATTCGTCATCTTGGTAGTCGTTCACAATGACGAACATCCGAATGTGGAAGGTACAAAAGATTTAACAGTGGTAGATAATGTTTTGCTTTCAATAAAAGAAATTTATTGATAGTATACACGTACGACAAAATTCAAAAAATTCATTTTTACTTAGTTTTCCGTCTAACGAATTGAATCTGAGTTCACCTGAAAGAATTTCGTAAATGTTTTTTTATAAAGATGTGGGATGACATGGGTCGTAGGTGTGGTTCTATTTTTACGAGTATTTTTCCGAATCGAAACGCAACGGAAATCGATTCCCTCCTCCTTGTTTCATTAATATCAACACTCAAAGGTAAAAGGGAATTCTATTTATAAAGGTTTGGGTGTGCTAGGGAATTCTATTTATAAAGGTTTGGGTGTGCTAGGGAAGTTTACTTTGACGAGTGGACGGTGTCAATGACGGAGACAGTCCGTGTCCCATTGTACAACTCGGAGGTAAGGAGGAGGTCCTTTGAGACAGTAAGGGACTCTTAGAGCTAAATAGACCCGATTGTTGTAAAAGATGGAACTTCTTTTTACGTCCGTAACTCTTGTTTTTTGTTACATAAATATTTTATTTTAGATGTCTCTTATAAATACTTGATATTTTTGGATGATTCCTTCAATTCTCACAAAACTTTATTCGACTTTAAAGTGAATTATACGTCCCATTCTCATAATCGGGTTTCAGGTCTCGTACGAAAATTATTAAGTAGTCTTTTAATGACTCGTGTGACTGTTCAGAACGGGTAGTCAAGACATGGTACAGATTTTAAGGACATTAATTGTAAGAAACCCAAATTGTACCGACTTATAAGGGTGAATCTTAGGTACTTACATGACTCAGGTAAGACAACTGTAAGAAGTCTTTAGATAGGACTTAGACCGGTGAAGAGTGTTCGAAGTGGTAATGGAGGGACTAGGTTCGGTGATGGTAAAATGGGACTCTACAATGACGTTGTCGTGTCATTAACCAGAGGGACGAAGATGACGCTGGAGGAAGTGTCAGAGGATAGTTGTGCCGTTAGTCTGACGGGAAAAACTTCCCTTTTCAATCTAGAATAGAGAGAAGAGTTTTGAGAGACTACTAAAGAGTAGTTTCATTTCAGTTTTCAGGAATACGATCGGACACTCCGGTTACCAGAACGGGGGTGAAAGATGACGAGAAAGTAAGGTAAAGTCGGTGCGACCACGGGAACGAAAGGAAGATTGTATCACCTACGAGACGACGGAGTCCTGGAAATGTAAACTACAAGGAAGACGAACTTTGTCAGAAGGACCATAAAAGTAATAATGAGAGAGCAGAAGAAGGTCAGAACAAGTTACCGTGGAGGTACTCTCGAAGGAATAAATGGAGTGACGTTTGACATAGTGTTTGGGAGTTACTACTATGTGAGATAGGAAGAAGGAAGGAAATATGAAGGCGTGTCATGATTATTTACCTGTAATGTACATAAATGAATAAAACAAACAAAGAATAGATAAAGAGGGAGATGATCTTACCTGTCCCTAAAAATAGACGAGAGGACTGATTTCACGGATGTTTCATGGACCGTGTATCATGTGTTATCCACGGCTTATTCACCTACGTACTTACCGAGAAATTGGTTAGAAGTGGTATTGGGGCAGAGGGAAAAGGGTGGAGGCCCAGAGTATTGAAGACACCCGGAACTCAACAGAGATTGTCTTCAACCCTATTAAATCGACGAAATTCGGTCCCTTGACCTGGTCTCGTAGAGAACTCCTGGAAAAGTCTAGATTTCTAGATTAAAGTCGACAGTTATAAATTTTCCCTTTATATGTCTATAATCATTATAAAATGGTAATATAAATACAAATCCTGGTCTTCTAAAAGTAAAAATATTTGTGATATTTGACATGGAAGAAACCTAATTTCGGTTTCTGATACCAAATCTGAGTGTCTTTCGGTCAGTTCCCGACTGAAGAGTCCCTAAGGACTTCATAAATATTAGATATAGACAAATATTTCGTGTACCTTTGAAGTTAATGAAGGAACGATGAAGATTCCTGATTGTCTCTTCGGAATTTCATTATTACCATGAGACGAGGGACTCAAATTCTGACCCTGTCCGAGTAAAAGTCTTGTTCATGACAGTGATATATTGTCTTTATTCTGTTCCTTTATCTTCCCTTTCGTGGATATTTTTACATCATTCATGACGTACTAAAAATGTCATGTGTAGATCTTTCTCTTAAAACTTTTTCCGTCTAATGTTCAATTAAACCCAGTATTATAGTTTTTTACAGGTAAACTGGTATTGAGTTCGTAAACAGGAAAAGTTAATAAATATTAGAGGTTTATTGATGTAGTTGTCCATTGGCTATTTCAAGAAAGAATAGACTTCCGACCAGTTCACAATTTAAAGAAATCCTTCCGAAGTCGTGGATATCAAAGATAGGATTAACTTTTTTTAGATGTAATTAAGTCTCTACTTCTCAGTCGACTAAGGACCTGTGTTTAACGACCGTTTATGTGAACCACCATTTCCTAAGTTTCTCTAGTTTACACGTGATGTTGACGGTCTCCATTATTCACTACAGTCCAGTGTCGGGTAGAATAAGAGTTTTTCTGAGGTACTATGTTGATTGCGGGAAACAATCTATTACTAGTTCACCCCCTTTTATACTGTCACTTATTTACTTTATTCGATCTCAATTTTGTGAGATGTCAATGAGTTGTGGTATAAGTGTAAGTACCGCACTAACACGTAGTTGTAAAAGTCTATCGCACATTTATCCGTACATTCTTCCCGAAGGGTCCACCGAACCACCATTTCTTAGGTGAATGGTTACGTCCTCTGCACCCGAACTAGGGATCCGACCGTTCTAAGGGACCCCTTCTTTTACCGTTGGGTGAGGTCATAAGAACGGGTCCTTTAGGGCACCTGTCTCCTCGGACCGTCCCAACGTTTCTCAACCCGTGTTGACTCGTGCGTATGTGTTCGTACACTCTATGTGTGCTATAGAAGTCTTTCTCGGTGGAACACTTTCCATCAGTTAAAGGACACGAAATTATTACTTTGTACCTGGTTTTAGTCTGTGTCCCTCCGACACTACCCCGTGTTCTCCTTAGAGTTTCCTTCTGTATGCATTTCATCATTCAAGGACGGAAAGACTTTCTACTACTACTTATAACGGTATTCTTTTCTCTCTTTTTTTTTTTGTGTAAATACTTCACGTCGTTTACAATATAGGTCTTATTTCTTAAAGATGTTGAGTTGTAGTTTTTTGTTATTGGGTTTATTTATGACCTGTTTCCTGAATTATCTTTAAAGAAGTTTCTTTATTTACCGGTTGTTTCTACTTTTATACAAGTTATAGTGATTAGCAGCTCCTGTGCGTTTAGTTTTGGTACTAATCTATAGTGGAGTGCGGATATTCTTACAGGTGATGGTTTTGTGTTCTATTCAAACCGTTCCTGTACTTCTTTAATCTTGGAGACTCGTGATAACCACGTCTCTTCCGTTACCGTGGGGTGAGGTAATGAAAACGGACCTTTTAGGGTACCTACCTCCTCGGACCACCCGATGTCAGGTACCCCAGCGTGTCTCAGCCTGTACTGACTTCGCTGAATCGTCGTCGTCGTCGTCGTGAAACCACCCTTACGTCTTACCACGTGTACACTTACGAGTCAGTACGTGCGAACAGTGTCATGTGAAATTAATGGACAAAAAGAGGTCTCACCTTCGTCACATAAATGTCGTACTCGTGTACACGAGTCCGAGAAGTCAACACAGACTGAGAAACTCTGGGATACCTAACATCGGACGGTCCGTGGAAACAGGTACCCTAAGAGGTCTGTTCTTACGACCCCATCTGACGGTAAAGGATGAGGTCCCCTAGAAGGGCTGGGTCCTTAGTTTGGGTTCAAAGACCGTAGAGGACGTGCCCGTCCGTCTAAGAAATGATGATCGTCGACGATAATTTTTGTCATACCTCCTTTAAGGGATCGTCAGGTCACCAACCCTGTGACGAAAGTGGTGGTTTCCGTGTCCAAGTTAGGGACCAGTCCCTTGATTCTAACGGTGAGGTATTTTTTTTTATTATTATTACTTTATTCTATTTTTGTTGTTGTTGTTTGTTTGTTTTTTCTGACAATGAGGTGTTCGACTCACCGTGCCGGTTTGTTTAATTTTGTTTTATTTAGTCATACCTCTAAGGAGTTTTTCAATGTTTATCTTAAAACGGTATACTAGCTCGTTAGGGTGAAGACCCGTATATAGGTTTCCCTAATTTTTGTCTGAGAGTCCTTGAAGAGACCACCACGTCGACAATTCTTAGACAGACGGTTACGTACCCTGTTCCCAAACTAGAGACCAGACCCTTCTAGGGTGTACACCACCTCGTTGATTCGGTCACGAGGTGTTGATGACTCGGACACGAGATCTCGGACCCTCGGGGTTGACGACTCGGGTGCACGGGGTTGACGACTTCGGGTTCGTGGGATCTCGGTGCGAGGTGGTGTTCTCTTCGGTGGTGTTGCACCTCGGTGTGTTGCGTTGATCTCTCATCGGGGGTGAGTAACGTTGAGCTCTTCTCGGGAGTATTGTTGCTTCTGGGTCATGTTGGTTTTTATTTTGTTATTTCTATTAGTACGAAGGGTGTAATTTCTTTTAATCATCAATTTATGATCGACTGAAGTAAGGGATTTTTTTTTTTAGTCAAAGGAGTCACCAAACTCAGATGTAGTCTAGTTATAAAATTTTACACTTCGGGAATCTATAGAGTTTAAACCACATTTTAACACTCTATGTTAATAGCACTTAATAATACTTTTATATTTAGAATTACCAAGTCCATATTCTCATTCCTGAAGTTGATGTTCATTAGAAATAGCATCATTCTTTACTATATTTTTCTTTAGATCTAATTGTTTAGGATTTCTGAAAAACGTACTTCGATGTCTTTGGTCTGAGTACACTTTTCTGGGACTACGACCCTTTCTAACTTCCGTCCTCCTCTCCCCTGCTGTCTCCTACTCTACCAACCTACCGTAGTGGCTGAGTTGTCTGTACTTAAACGCATTTGAGACCCTCAACCGGTACCTGGTCCCTCCGGATCACACGACGTCTGGTACCCAAGTGTTTGTCAGTCTGTGCTGACTCGCTGACTTGATTGTTTTTGGTCTGGAAGTCTTTAACAGTTTGAGGTCAAGATTGGAGTCCGACCAAGGTGGATGTGTGAAAGATAATGGACCAGAGTTAATGTTTAAAAGGAATATTTAAGTGATTGTATGTTTCACGAAGAAGTAAATTCGTACCAGCAAACACGACGTAAATTACTGTAGAGGATGGGACCTTACTCCTTAAAGAATCATATCGTTGTATTTTTATCATCCGATAAGACATTGAAACATCAAACGACTAAATCAATGTGACGAAACTAATTTGAAACACCTTTTGACAGAAATTTAGAGAAGTCAAAATAAATTTATAATTATGTGGGTCCCTCATTCGTACAAGGTACTTACGTTGCATTTCTTGTACGATTATTTACTCCATCAAGAGTATCCGACATGTCTTACGATTTCCCATTTTACCTCCCTGTCTCAAATATTATGGTTAAAATTTCTTGATCCTATAAGATCACGCACCCATTTTACAACTTTACACTTCCGAAATGGTTCTAGGTCTTTGTAAGTCTTTACTTTCTAAATGTGTCTGACCGTGCTTCAACCCTACTCCGGACCTCTCCATTTTGATTTGATACACACTCTTTTTCGACACTCTTGTCTCTGTTCTTAAATCTTTACCTGTGGATCCAGATCAGTAGTCTTTGTGGTTACAACCGTTACCAGACAGACAAGAATTGACTTGGTGACTATACTTTTTCTTGGATTTTTTTTTAGAGAGAGCTTGGAGTTGTTACGCCATGATTGTCGTCTCGAACTATTCCCGTAAGGACGTATCAAGTCAAATGATTCGTACGGGACCGGACGGACGTGACTCAGATCCCTCAAACTCCTCACATTCATCGTCCTCTCTCCAAGACTATATAAGTTTGAGGTGAAGACTGACACTAGGACGTAACATGAAATAAAGGGAGTTCTATTTGTGACAAACACAATTATAAAATAATAGGTTTAACGAGTAGAACAGTACATTCCCTTCGTTTTGTAACACTCTGTTAATACTTTTAATGTCTCGTGAGGACTGTATGTTGACGTTGTTTTATCTAGGAGACATGTTTCTCATGTACCTGATCCATCATTTTTGTGTGTAGAGATCAGTCTTTATTGAAACATATTCAGAGTATAAATGTTTCGTAAAAAGTCTAGCTTTTTGAATAAACTACCTTATCAGGACTTCCCTGTACTTTCAAGAACCCGAGAAGGTCGGAGAAGACTTAGGGGTTTGGACAGGGCTTTTGAATGTAAAGAAACAAAGGAGTACCTTTGATAAATTTATAAAAGGTAAACAGAGTTTGGAGGTAGGGGAGAAGACGATAGGGGGGTGAGAAGAGGAAGTCCTGAAGTTAATTAGTCAAGAGTTAAAGTGTCTTTTATTCAGTAGTTTCCTTAATAGACGGTCATTTGGAGTGAAGTGACGTAAAGACGTACAAAGAAGGAAGAGAGGATGGTATAATGAAAGGATATTCCATTCTGGTTAAGAAGTTGTACATGAGAGGTAAAGTACAGAAAGGAGGTGTCCCTAAAGTACCTGGAGAAGACACTTGTTGGAAGGAGAGAGGGGGTCAAAGAAGGGTTGTTATTGAATTTTTTGTGTTGTTTTTGTTTTGTTTTGTTTTTTTGAGTGGAGACTGAGTCGATGAACAATAGAGAAAGGATAGTGTCGATCTAAAGGAATTGTCAACAATGATTGTTACGGAGGACTAAAGGGTAACGGTAGGTAGATTAAAGTCAGGAATTCTTGTCTTTGAGAGACCAACCAGTGACTAGAGGTAAAATTATACTTCAAGTTACCGGTAAGGATCCGTACTTAGTCTTTACTTTTATAAGTAGGTAGGTGTTTCTCTAAATATGTTCTTACAGGTATCGTCGAAATAAGTATTATCAAGGTTCGATCTTACTTGAGTTTATTTTCTTTCCTAATTTTTGTTTCAACACTATTTAAGTATGTTATCTAATAATGGATCGTTATTTCTCTTTGTTTGATAGTCAAGTCAAGTCAGTGAGTCAGGACAGTCTGAGAAACGCTGGGGTACTTAGTGTCGTACGGTCCGGAGGGACAGGTAGTGGTTGAGGACCTCAAATGGGTTTGAGTACAGGTAACTCAGTCACTACGGAAGGTCGGTAGAGTAGGAGAGAGCAGGGGAAGAAGAGGACGGGTGTTAGGGAGGGTCGTACTCCCAGAAAGGATTACTCAGTTGAGAAGCGTACTCCACCGGCTTCATAACCTCAAAGTCGAAGTCGTAGTCAGGAATGTTACTTGTGGTCCCGACTAGAGGAAATCCTACCTGACCAACCTAGAGGAACGTCAGGTTCCCTGAGAGTTCTCAGAAGAGGTTGTGGTGTCAAGTTTGTGTAGTTAAAAAGCCTCGAGTCGAAAGAAGTGTCAGGTTGAGAGTATAGGTATGTACTGGTGACCTTTTTGGTATCGGAACTGATCTGCCTGGAAACAACCGTTTCATTACAGAGACGAAAACTTATACGATAGATCAAACTAGTATTGAAAGTAAGGTTCCTCATTCGTAGAAAATTAAAGTACCGACGTTAGTGGTAGACGTCACTGGAACTCGGGGGTTTTTATTTCAGACTGTGACAAAGAGGTAGATAAAGGGTACTTCACTACCCTGGTCTACGGTACTAGAATCCAAGACTTACAATTCGAAATTCGGTTGAAAAAGTGAGAGGAGAAAGTGAAAGTAGTTCTCCGAAAAATCGCGGAGAAGTGAAAGACGGTATTCCCACCACAGTAGACGTATAGACTCCAATAACTATAAAGAGGGTCGTCAGAACTAAGGTCGAACACAAAGAAGGTCAGGTCGCAAAGAGTACTACATGAGACGTATATTCAATTTATTTGTCCCACTGTTATATGTCGGAACTGCATGAGGAAAAGGATAAACCTTGGTCAGACAACAAGGTACAGGTCAAGATTGACAACGAAGGACTAGACGTATGTGCAAAGAGTTTTCCGTCCAGTCCACCAGACCATAAGAGTAGAGAACTTCTTAAAAGGTGTCAAATAACACTAGGTGTGTCAGTTTCCGAAACCGTATCAGTTATTTCGTCTTTATCTACAAAAAGACCTTGAGAAAACGAAAAAACTACTAGGTCGCCTACAACCGTTAAACTAGAGACCAAGGAGACGGAAAAGATTTTGGTCGAACTTGTAGACCTTCAAGTACCAAGTGTATAACGACTTCGGACCGAACCTCTTAAAACTCGTAATGAAATGATCGTACTCTCTACTCACGTTAACATGCCATCAAACTCGTAAGAAACCGTAGTGTTTGATATATGTGTATGTATTGTCACATATTGTTATTGTCACTCCTTAGAGTTTTAATAATACGACTCCCTTCATTCTACTGTGTCTCGTTATGTATAACATAATAAGGTAATTATGTTGAAGGGTCTTGTGGTTTTAATTAGATGTCACAATCTTATTTTACACTAACGTTCCAATCCCCTGACTAACCTTTCCCCTTGTTCCCTTAAAAGATACCACTACCTATACAGGATAATAGAAAACTCACTACTAGTAGACCTGCATATGTTAACGGTTTTGAGAAGTTTAACTTGTATCTACTAACATGGGGTTTAAAAGTTCTTCAAAAAAATTTACTGGTCGGTAATATTATAACTATCAATTTGTAAATTTTTCACACTACCTATGAAAACAGAAACTATGGTGACTGGAAATAGAGAAAGAATCTTATAAGAGAACGAAACCGTAGATACTATAGATGTACGAGGACCAAAGGAGGTTGAAGGATCGGTTAGGAAAAGGTAAAGAGGTTACATAAGGATTTACAACTCTTGCACGTTTAAACGTAGGAGTGAACAAAAAAGTAAAATACGTGAAAAGGAGAACCTTATAGTATAAGTAAGGGTACCAAAGTTTCTAGAGATCTTAAATATTCGAAAAATTTTGATAGTACAGAAAGGAGAATTACCGAGGACTAGATAAATAGATCGACGCATAACCGGAACTACTGTAAGTACCAGGTGTCGGTTGAGGTAGAGTTTTGACATACGGTATTTTAAGATGAAAACTAAAAGATGGAGTTACTATTTACTTAGTGAATGAGTCATCAGGTTAGGGGGAATTAGAGGTTAACTAGTGCTTTTTACTAGTGAAATGGAAGATTTATAGACAGTTTACGTAAGTGAAGAGAATAATCCGCCAGAATTAAGTCCTCTGGTATTGGTGAACCCAATAATGTAGTCGGAGGGTTTTAGGTGAAAATGGGAGGAGGTTGGACTAGAGGTGTCGTGTCAGGTTCACGAAAGTTTAGGTTAGTCTCGTAAAGAAACAGTATTTTTGGAAGTTTTGAAAGGGTGAATGGGTATTTCAGGTTTATGGTACTAACCCCAAGATGATTGAAGAGATTATGTTAGTAGGACCAAACGGGTTGTGACTGTTCGAAGGGTCCAGTACCTTGAAAGTAAAGACAAAATAAAGAGACCCCCCTTAAACAAAATTTTAACCCTATCAAAGGTTAAGTTCTGTCACCTCATCATACGCACACGAGTAGAGAGGAACCTCTCGTGGTTCTGACGATGGTCGACAACTTGTTGGTACTTGTCCTCCTGTGACCTTTGGTGGTTTTTCTATGAGGTATAGGTTTCTGTTTCTTCGGTGTCACTATACCATCCTCCCCGTATTAGTGCTATTTTAGTTTAGGGTATGGGTGGTCCACCCACTAGGTGTCTGACCTCTGTTCATTATGGTTTCTTCAAGAGGGTGACAACACTTCCAAGACTTGGGGTGTAGTCCAAAGGGTCGGACCCCTAGATTGTTTCCCTGACCTTTAGAGGTCCCTTAGACCGGAACTCCCGGTCGTCCTAAACTAATATCCGGAAGGTCTTCTGACTCTCTTTGTCTCTGAGGTTCGAACCCTCCGTGTTTGTTTTAAAACGTACGTGGTTCTGGGTCTCCTCTCCTCGTCACTGGTGTATCCTCTGACTTGGTTTTGATGGACGATCGCAACCTCCCGGAGGACACCTTCACACCTAGCCGTCCCCGAGCGGTGTCCTTACCTCCGTGACCTTCCAGGGGGAACCGTATTTCGGAGAACTTCAAGTCGTAATTCAGATGGTGTCTCGGGTGTTTGGGGTCCCGACCTAGCGGAGTCCGGTTTGTTGATAGTCCCTCTCTCACGTTGGGGTGGGTAGTCGTCTATTAAACTAATTTCGAAATGACTCGTTCCAGGATAGGTGGACTCGTTCCGGGACAGGTGGTCTCGTTCTGGCTCAAAAAGGGTAAGTGGTTCTTCGACTGTATTTGGAGAATCGGAGTAGGTAGTCTCCCGTTTGTCTTCCTCGTTCTTCGTCGTGTCAGAGTGTCGTCTATATTGTTTTTGGTAATAATGTCTTTTAATTAGTACTACGTTTTCGTCTTTCAATATAGGGTCTACTTCCCTGTTCTTTTTTAGAGTCTTCTTGTTGATTTACTCCCCCTCTGTCCGTGGAAGGTCTTTTTCTTAAGTCTTATTACTATCACTTCTACTAGGTCCTATAACCCTTTTCTTACCTCCGTTTCTAACTCTTCTAAGTTCTTTACAAATGGTTTCTAGATCTTCTTGATTTCTTATTTGGTTGTCTCTACTTATTATGTGATCTTTCTGAGTTGTCGTCTTATTGACTCCGTCTTCTTGTCCATTTACTTGACCTGCTGTCTTGTCACCTTTAGTGACGGCGTCTTGTCTTATGTCTTTTTTCTTACTTTTCTTTACTTCTGTCGGATTCTCTGGAGACCCTGTTGTAATTTGTGTGGTTGTGAGTTATGTGGTTATAAACGTAATGTCCCCAGGGTCTTCCTCTTCTGAAGGGACCACCAAGTCTGTCATTTCGTAGACGGATGTTACGTCGTCTGGGCCCAAGTTAGGGACCCAGTCCTTTTAGAGGACCTCTTCCCTTACCGTTGGGTGAGATCATAAGAGCCTCTTCCGTTACCGTGGGGTGAGGTCATGAGAACGGAGCTTTTAGGGTACCTACCTCCTTGGACCATTGGTCCGACGTCAGGTGTCCCAGTGATTCTCAGCCTGTGCTGACCCGTTGAAGCGAAAGTGAAAAGTGAAAGTACGTGACCCCTTCCTGTACCGTTGGGTGAGGGTCCCTGCCCTCTCGGACCACCCGACGGTAGATACCCCAGCGTGTCTCAACCTGTGTTGACTTCGTTGAATCGTCGTCGTCGTCTTCCTCTTCTCTATGTCTTTCCTGGACTCTTTTATAGACTTCTCCATTATCGACTTTTGAAAGGTTTGTACCCTTTCCTTTATCAGTTGGTTCAGGTCTTCGTGTTTCATAGGGTCCTTCCTATTTAGGTTCCTCCTTGTGTGTCTCTGTGTGTCATTAATTGACTGTTTTTAATTGTTGTCTCTATTTTATACTTTTTGTTGTTTCCTTTTGGTTGTTTATTGTATGTTCCCTTAAGGGTGGTCCGATAGTCGACTAAAGAGTTGTCTTTGAGATGATCGGTCTTCCCTTACCGTACTATATAAATTTCACTACTTACCCTTCTTGGATGTTGGTTCTTATGAGATGGGTCTTTCTGAGAGGAAGTGTAAACTATCTCTTTAGTTTTCAAAGGTCTGTACGTTTTCAATTCTCTTAAGTCGTCGTGGTTTAGTCGATAGGTTTTTTACGATTTCCTTGAAGAGATCCGTCCTTTGTGTTTACTTCCTTTTCTGGATGTCTTTTATTTGGGGTTTATTAATTCTTTTGTCATTGTCCTAGTATTATATTGGAATTTACATTTACCTAATTTACTTGGTCGGTTTTATGTATCTGACCGACTCACCTACTTTTGTACACGTATATACGTGAAGGTGAATGGTATAATGGTTTTGATCCTAGATTGTCTTTTTAGACATCAGTGAAAAATTTTAGGTCTATGTATAGTCTTAATAGAACTTTAAAAAACTTTTTATGTTTACGAGTCCATAACGAAAATGGAGGTATCGAGGTACAAAGATTACTCGTCAGCACAAATTTTTGACCTGATGTACTACCTGAAAATAGATCAAACAAAGTGAAAAATATAAAGTATAAGTCACAAGGGTAAAGTAAATCAAATACAAGAGGTAGAGGAAAAAGAACTACAACAAAGAGTTCAGAAATAGTTCACATCATCTTTTCGAAAACATATGTATATATATTTATACATATGAAATATATATATAAATTTACATACGTAAAAACGGATTGATTTTTTTAATACTATAAAAATAAGATGAACAAACTGAATACTTATCTTATGATCTAAAGATTAATTTTTTATCTATACGTTGTTTCCAAATTACGTATGGTATCCCTTGGTATCAGTTATAGTACATTATGGGATACCACCTTTTATTAAAGTTTTTATTATGTGTATATAAACATATTGACTTAGTGGAACGACACGTGGACGTTGTGACATTCGGTTGATGTGAAGTTATCTTTTTTTTTTTTTTTTATATATATATATATACGACGATTCAGCGAAGTCAGCACAGGCTGAGACACGCTGGGGTATCTACCGTCGGGTGGTCCGAGGGGGTAGGGACCCTAAGAGATCCGTTCTTATGACCTCACCCAACGGTAAAGGAAGAGGTTACGTACTTTCACTTTTAAGTCTCACTTCAGCGAGTCAACATAGGCTGAGAAGCACTGGGGTACCTCACGTCGGATGGTCCGAGGAGACAGGTACCCTAAAAGGTCCGTTCTCATGACCTCACCCCACGGTAAGGGAAGAGGTATATATATATATATATATTTATATTTTCTTATTTATTAATTTTTCTTTTTGTTTAACCTTACCAGAACCCGTTCCCGAAGAGACCATTGAGTCTGTCATTTCTTAGACGGACGTTACGTCCTCTGGGTCCAAGGTAGGAACCCAACCCTTCTAGGGGACCTCTTCCCTTACCGATGAGTGAGGTCATAAGAACGGACCTCTGAAAGTCCCTGTCTCATCGGAAGCCCGATGTCAGGTGCCCCAGTGTTCTTAGTCTGATTGACTCGTTGATTGAGAAAGTTTCCGTTTTGTTGAACCTTTGATAAAATCTGTATTATTTTCTGACTCGTAACTTATTTACACATTTACGACAACCTTCGGTCTCGAGAGTAATTCCTTCTTCCCTTTACGTTTATACCTTATTCCCTTCTTTTCTTTCTCGAGACACCTTACTCGACCTTAACCTCCATGACCACACTTGAGTCAGAGATTTTACACGAATACACACATATATGTCCGTATAGAATGAAACAAGAGTAAAACGAGGAAAGATTCCATTGATAAAAAGAGGTACCAAGATTTGGGTCATTTTGGTGGGTGTTTGACCGTACTGACTTTTTGATTGTGAAAATGAAAGTCGTTTAGTTCTGTTCAACCAGTGAGATAGGAGGTCAGAATAAGATCGTGTTAGAGTGTAAGATATAAGGTCGTTGTGACTAATTTTAAGATCATCAGTTACTATGATCATAGTAAATTATTATAATTATATAATTATTAAATTTGTAAATTATTACTGTTGAATAGGAAGGTTTTATAATACACGGTCCGTAATGATGATTAAGTAAATTAGTAAGATCATTAGGATACTTAATTCATAGTAAATTAGTGTTAAAACGTCTACTTCTTTCACTTTGAGTCCAATTTACTACAGGAATTGAAGTGTTGTATTTACCATTTTAGTGGAAGATTGGTGGACTGAGTTGTTAAAAATGTACTCGGTAAGACCGGGTTCTACAGAGAACATAGACCCGAGACTTGTGACGGTAAGTAAGGGAGATCTTATGAGAAGGAAGAGAGAAGCGACGACGACGACGATTCAGTGAAGTCAACACAGACTGAGACACGCTGGGGTGTCTGTCTTTGGACGGTCCGAGGGGACAGGGACCCTAAGAGGTCCGTTCTTGTGACCTCACCCAACGGTAAAGGAAGAGGTTACGTACTTTCACTTTTCACTTTCCCTTCAACGAGTCAGCACAGGCTGAGGATCGCTGGGGTACCTGACGTCGGATGGTCTGAGGCGGCAGGTACCCTAAAAGGTCCGTTCTCGTGACCTCACCCAACGGTAACGGAAGAAGCGGAAGAGAGAAATGAACCGATTTAAGAAATCTAAGGTGCTCTTTCAAAATAGAGTTGAGGGGTTTGACCCAGACTTACGAAGTGGACATAGAGGGTTCTGTGAGACAGGTATGGGAATATTGTGAATGGTGTCATGTGAAATTAATGGACCAAAAGAGGTCTCATCGTCGTCACATAAATCTCGTACACGTACGCACGAGTCAGCGAAGTCAGTACAAACTGAGAGACACTGGGATACCTGACGACGGACGGTCCGAAGAGACAGATACCCTAAGAGGTCCGTTCTTATGACCTCACCCAACGGTAGATACGAGAGGAGGTCCCCTAGAAGGGCTGGGTCTCTGGTATGGCCCCAAAAGACGTGTCGTCCGCCTAAGAAGTGGTGACTCGGTGGTGGTCTCTTCAGGCATAAATATCGTTGGTCGATAATTTTGTATGTTATTATAGATTCCTCCTAAGGGGATAACTATCTAATCTTTTATACCCAATATGGATCCTTCCTTATGAATGTTCTGTACCATATATCGTAATATGAATTCTTATTCCTGAGGACTCGGTCGGACGAAGTTTGAGAGTAACTGGTGTATAATAGATACACTGGAACCCGTTCAATGAATTCGTGTGACACGGTGTCAAAGGGATAGACATTTTCCGTCCATGAAGTGTCTCCATGACGTTTATTTTTAGCGAACATTGTCGTGTACCGTAATGTACACACAAACGATAATTACTCGGAGGGACCACCGAGTCTCTCATTTCTTAGGTGAACGTTGCACCCTCTGGACCCAAGCTAGGGACCCAGATCGTTTCGTGGGGTCATAAGAACGAACCTCTTAGGGGTAACTGTCTCCTCGGACCGCCCAATGTCAGGTACTCCCAGGGTTTCTAAACCTGCACTGACTCACTGATTCGACGAATAGTCGTCAAATTTCGATTTACTCTTCGATTTACAGAGACAGAATAAGTGATAAAAGTGGATGATGTACGTCCTAGAATCAAGGGACTGGTCCCTGACTTGAGTCCGAGGGTCCGTCACTTTCTTAATTCAGGATTGGTGACCGGACGATCCCTTAAAGGTAGTTCACCATAACGGTCTCCTCCTTTTTTTGTTCTTTTTAAAAGTCTCTACACAATAAGTTCTCTTTGAAAGAAGAACAAGTATTAAAAGGAAAAACTTTTATGGAAATGACTCTATGTTAAGTGTGTGGTATTTTAAATAGGTAAATTCCATATGTTCAGTTACTGAATTCATATAAATCTCACATGTTTATAATAGTGTTGGACTTAAGTCTTATAAAAATAGTGGTCGTTTTCTTTTCGGATAGAGGGGGAAGGGTTTGGGTATCCATTGGGGATAGATGAAAGATAAAGATGTCTAAACGAATAAGACCTGTGAAGTATATTTACCTTAGTATCGTATACCAGAAAGTACTGACAGAAGAAAGTGAATTTGATTTATTACAAAAGTTCCAAAGAGGTAATTTTTTTAAAAAATTCGATTTTTATTTTTAAAAGTCAGATATTTTTACGACTTAGTGACAATATGTGGGACTTGTTCATATTACATTTAGTTGATGTCAAGTTAAAATTTTTCCTCTTTTTTAAAGGAATAGGAACACTTTCAAAAAAGGGACTTTTTCTTCTGTTTTTTATTAAAGATTTCCACTAAAATTTATTAACTGAAATTTTTTATACATAAATGAATAAAACCGTCTCCACGGTGTACACCTTAGAATCGAGGGGCTTGGTTCTTAACTTGAGTCCGGAGGGCGTCACTTTCATGGTTCAAGATTAGTGACCTGGTGGCCCTTTAAAGGTATTTCACCATAAAATTCATGTTTTTTTTTACATCAAACCTCAATTTCCGGACACAGATGTGTAATTACCTATTCAATAAAGGTGTCTCATGTCTCAAGGGTGCCACTGTGTCAAAATTTTATCCTAATTTAAATAGCCTTTGATACTTCTAAAAAATGAAGACACTCTCCCTCCCTCTAAAAGTCATATCTCGGTAGAATTTTTGTTTTAGTAAAACTATCATGTTATGTGAGAGAATTTCGATAGGAATTTTACGTTTAATTCGTATCTCTAGTCGTTACTGTGTTTGTTGAGTTGAGATTTATTAGTGATACAGGACTTTATTTCGGTTCTCGTTTTTCTGATTCTTGACCCATTTTAGAGTTTAATTTTTATTTTTGTTCCCGACGCGATCACCATCTCTCCGACTGAGACTCAAGGGTTACGTCCCCGGGACCCAAACTAAGGATTACTCCTTTGATCTAGGGTGTACAACTTTGATTTCGGGTCCCGTCGGTTTATTGATTGTGTATATATTTTTGTTTTTGATATATTCTTGAAGTTTTAATTCATTACCATTCTTGTAGTCCTCAGTCTTTCAAGAGGAGTACATTAGTGTTTGACATTGATGTAATATTTATAAATTATTGTTGATTTGATTGTCATCTCCCCTGAAGGGCCACCAGGTGACCGATTCTGAGGTGTGGGTGTTACTACCCCCGGGACCAATCTAGGGACCAGTCTCTTTAGTTAAGGTGTACAGGTACTACATTGATTTTCTAAGGTGTACGGTATTGATTCTGGGTCTCCTCGGTTTACTTATCTATTTATTATTTATATACACTAACAATATCGTCGTAATACGTATTATCAGTTCTATCTTCGTTGGACTTTCAGGTGTAGTTGTCTAATTGCCTATTTATTTTCCACAATACAGGGGTGTTACTTTATAAACCGTTATTTTTCTTTACTTCATGAGTATGTACGAGATTGTACTTACTTGAAACGTTTGTACGATTCACTTTCGTCGTGTATGACACACTAAGGTAAAAATACTTTGAGACCCTTGTCTGTTTGAACATCTAATCACCAACCACTTCCTCCACACAATACCCCTGTAGCCCTCTTTGGACCACCCATGGCTCAAAGAACCCCCCACTACTTGTACAAAATTTTAAAACCATTACCAACGTGTTGAGACACTTTGTAATTTGGAGGGATTAATGTATGAAATTGCCCCACTTAACATTTCCAGACATATAAGACGGTTAATTCGACAATAAAAATTTTTGATTTTCCACCGATACCTTTTTTATCCGTTTCATAAACATGTGATTTATTAAAGGTTTCATTATTTTTATGTGAACCCATTTTAAGCAATGATAGAATGGCTTTGAAAACCTACTAAAGTAATGGATCAGAGAATAATTTGTTATTGCTTGACTTTGATGCGGTAGTCGTTCCCTTTTATAATTTATAACGTGTCTAAAAACAATTGATGTCGTTTTGATGACCTGCGAATGTCGAAGATCATTTTAAGTCCTGTTTCCGCTGTTGGAGCTTTAATGTTAAAAAGTGTAGAAGTGATCTGATATGGTCGACTGATCTGTTGAAAGTTTTCGAATTTGACTAGAATTTGAATAGTAGTCAAACCGTTAGTAGAATAGTGAAAATTGAAGAAATTACTCATTTGTGACAATTTTTTCTCGTTTTCCCCTCTCTTATAACTACCTGCAAGGTGTTATTTACAATGTTTCGTTGCTTTCCTAAGCAAGTGAGAAAAGTGGTTTTAGCTCTTTTGTCTTACTATTTTAGTCATTAAAGGTTATAAGCTATAATCCGAGTTACTGGGGTTAAAAAAAAAGAGGTTCACTCCCTTTGTTCTTTACGCACGTACCAGACTCGACCTCCTTTATAACCCCCGCTAGACGTCCGCCCTTGGGTTAGCCCGAGAGTCGGTCAAGACGGCGGCCGCGGGATCGGCCCCGGACCACGACTGGTCCCGGGTCGCAGAGTCGGGCTCTTCGAAGCGGCGCCGCCGCGGACCCCTGAGCGAGGCGCGCCTCCAGTTCGGCTCTTCGCGGCGGTCCGAGGGCTCCCGAGGTGGGAGGGGAGAAAGTGAGGGAGGGGAGCCGCCAGGGGACTCCCCTTGTCCGCCCCGCGATGCGCTGCTCTGACCCCCCTCCCCCCCACCAAACGCAGGAGTCTCTCTTTTCGAGGCGGCGGGGTCTCACCGCCGGCGCCCAATAATTATTTGAGGCGAAGACGGGTCTGCGTTGATGGCGCTGGCCGGCATCCTAGCCGTTCCGGACTCCACCTCCGACTGGTCGGCCTCGGTCTCGGGCCCGGGTTCGCCCGGGCGCGGCGGCGCGACTCCCGCCGCCGGCCCGCCTCTTATTACGTGTGACCCATTTTTGTGTAAATATATGCTTGGAGGCTCTTTTAAAAGGTTGTTAAGGAAGCAGGCTGGTGGTACGTGGTCCTGTCCTTTGTCGGCGGGCCGGGGGTTCGGGGCGTTGGGCGTATCATCGAGACTCCGGGCGGGGGTCGGAGGTAACCTGACAGTAATGCAGTGAGTGATCTGCGAAGGACGAACGGTAACCGAGTTTAAATCCGCTGCGCTTTCTTCTGCCGGAATAGGTGCGGGGGAATGGACTGCAGTCGGAGCGGACCGGAATGTCGGTCGCTGACTCACCGAATGGGTTTCACTCCTTGGTTTCAAGGACGAAGACTGACCAACTGTCTTGGCGAGTAGGGTCGCGCTGTTGCGGAGAGACTGTTCACTTAATACGGATAAGACCCCGGGGTCGTCCTCCGCGGTAAAACATCGCTCCCTCCCTCCGACCAGGAACACTGATCGGCCCTCCCTCTTCTCAAGTGTCCGCGGTAAAAGGGGTGTCCCCGATCCTCCACCGAAACCGAGAGGGACACCCGAACGACCTCGCGCAAGACCTCTAGCCAACGCGAAACGGATCGTTAACGACTCACAACGGGGCAGCCATCCCACCCCACTCTGCCCTACGCTGCCGAGTGTCAAGGGACCCCCGAGAACCACGGTCGACTCCGGAAACGAGAACTACCTCCAAGACCAAAAACTCTCGACGGCATAGGAACAGTGACCGACGGTTCTGATGGAAACGAAAAGGTCAGCGGCCCCATAGTAGTAACCATCCTCCTACTTGGAGGACGGAGTCGCCTTCGAGTCCGCTTTGAGCTGTTGCTCCGCCACCAGAACCTGAGGCGACCCTCTGTAACGCCTACGAAACGCAAAAGTGCAACGAATTCAAGTATAAAACTTCAGGAGAGATTACCACAGCGATTGAAGAAAAAATGAAAGGGAGAACACGCACAGCGCTTAATTACAGTTTTTCCCACCCCTTTCGTAACTCACCCAGAGGGACATGGATAATTCTAACCTATGTTCAATCAACACTTCAAATCCATTGCAAAGAGCATCGAGAATTGGGTTTGAAAAATTTCGATAACCTTTATGTTCAGAGTAAACTCCTCATAAGTCATATATAAAGACACAAAACCGTTGCTTCGACTTATTTCTACTCTATTTCACACATCTGAGTTCTAAACAATTTAGCCCGCAAGGTTCACATCTAAACTCAATAATTCTTACTTCTCCTACCAGGGCGACATTTACCTCTAAACACATTACGAATGTTTTTAACCTCTTTCGACCTATTACAAACTAAATCACAGAAAGTCCACTAATATCTGACAGGAATCCTATTAATGTTACAAAAATAAATGTGAACTCAGATCACACTCTAAAATCGCAATGGAACAAAAACCATCCCTCACTCCCCGCGTGTTCTGGGATTGCTTCCATATCGACGGATTAACCACGGGTTTGCGGTAACCTTCCTTCTCTGAAGACTCACAGCAAACTTATATACTAGAAATCTTCAAATCAATGAAAATAAGGGAATATTCTTATTTTTTACCCTGTGTATTCCAACCTAATTCAACGAACTTTGACCTCCTTACCGAGTAAGGTTTATCAGAACGAGAGCTACCTATCTGAGGAAAAAAGTGTCTCATCTCCCAAGTCTACTGTTCACAAGATTAAATATGAATACATGGAAGGTCTACAATGTAGATATAAAACATTAGTCTTTACAATAATTTTCTTAGTTTTATAAAAATACCTTAAATCAGTAAATAATGATTCAGTAATTGGAAATCACACAAACAATTTTGTAACATTATGTCTTAGAGTTTTTCCTTCAATTTTTAGTGGGACATTAACACCTAGAACCAATGTCCTGTAGAAAGATAGGAACCCTGGATGATTCACCAACATTTGTAACTTACTATTACCACTTATCCTACGATATTAAGATGAAATTAAGTGTTTCTATGTGATTACTATAACAGTGTCTATTATCTTGAAACACAATGTCACAAATGGTGACTGATTTCTTGTCTCAAGTTTACAGCATTATAAATCCCGGTGGGTATTAGGTCTAAAAGGGACTTAGTGGAGGATAAGGAGTAGAATAATGTAGAATTGTTTAATTACCGAACTTTTGTAAATTGACGGTTAGTAACAATCAGGTCCGAAAAGGTGTTTCGACTTGAAAAAGTCAAAAGATTTGTCCGATTGTTAAGAGTCAAGTCAAGTCAACGAATAAGCACAGACTGAGACGTTGGGGTACTTAGCGTCGTACGGTCAGGAGGGACAGGTAGTGGTTGAGGACCTCAAATGGGTTTGATTACAGGTAACTCAGCCACTACGGTAGGTTGGTAGAGTAAGAGACAGCAGGGGAAGAGGACGGGGGCTAGGGAGGGTCGTAGTCCCAGAAAAAGTTATTCAGTTGTGAGGGGAACACCGAGTCGACCATTGTCTAGGTTGACGTCACGCCCTCTGGACCCAAACTAGGGACACAAACCTTCTAGGGGACCTCTTCTCTTTCCGATGGGTGAGGTCATAAGACCGGACCTCTTAAGATACCTGACATATCAGGTACCCTAGCGTTTCTCAACCTGTGCTGACTCGTTGAAAGTGTGAAAGTTGAGAAGCGTACTCCACCGGTTTCATAACCTCAAAGTCGAAGTCGTAGTCAGGAAGGTTTGTGGTCCTGACTAGAGGAAATCCTACCTGACCAACCTAGAGGAACGTCAGGTTCCCTGAAAGTTCTCAGAAGAGGTTGTTGTGTCAAGTTTTCGTAGTTAAGAAGCCACGAGTCGAAAGAACTGTCAGGTTGAGAGTGTAGGTATGTACTGGTGACCTTTTTGGTATCGGAACTGATCTACCTGGAAACAACCGTTTCATTACAGAGACGAAAAGTTATACGATAGATCCACCCAGTATTGAAAGGAAGGTTCCTCATTCGCAGAAAATTAAAGTACCGACGTCAGTGGTAGACGTCACTGGAACCTCGGGTTTTTTTGTCAGACTGCGACAAAGGGGTAGATAAAGGACACTTCACTACCCTGTCTACGGTACTAGAATCAAAAGACTTACAACTCGAAATTCGGTTGAAAAAGTGAGAGAAGAAAGTAAAAGTAGTTCTCCGAAAAATCAAGGAGAAGTGAAAGAAGGTATTCCCACCACAGTAGACGTATAGACTCCAATAACTCTAAAGAGGACCGTTAGAACTAAGGTCGAACACGAAGAAGGTCGGGTCGCAAAGAGTACTAGATAAGACGTATATTCAATTTATTCGTCCCACTGTTATACGTCGGAACTGTATGAGGAAAAGGATAAAAGGATAAACCTTGGTCAGAATAAGGTACAGGTCAAGATTGACAACGAAGGACTGGACGCATAAAGAGTTCTCCGTCCATTTGACAATGATAATACAAAAATTTTTGTAAATTGAGTCTTAAAAGACCTCTTAACCAACTAAACCCGTATAAACGTGTGACTATATTGATGAGAAGACACATATCTTCTTTGCACCTTCCTTACGGGACCGTCACGTCACCAATCCTGAGGTACGAAAGTAACGACTCCCGATCCACCCCTTTACTTCTAGGGTATTTAGACCACCAAGTCGTTTTTTTAGTTACGTAAGTTGAGAATTTTCATTGATACAGATCCTATTCCACTGAAACTCAATGCTTTAATAAAGACATTATCCAAATAATTATGTAAAAAGGGGATTTAAACATCTTAAAATTTTTGTGACTTTTTTTAGATGTTAAGAATGTGACCCGAAGAGACCACCGAGTCACCCACCTCTTAGACGAACGTTACGCCCTCTGTCCCAAAGTAGGGACCCAACCTTTCTAGGGGACCTCTTCCCTTTCCGATGGTCAAAAGACCATAAGAGGTCATAAGACCGGACCTTTTAAGGTGTCTGACATATCTGGTACCCCACCGTTTCTCAGGTTGTGTTGACTTGCTGAAAGTAAAAGTTTGACTTCTTAAAAACAAAAAAAAAGAATTTTACGATTTCTTAAATTTTTGTTCGATCAGTAAACGAGAAGTAACCTTCGACACCGACAATCTACACAGTGAACAGAATCTTTGAGAACGGGGTAAACATTTTATTTTTGAATGAAGTCCATGAAAGGACCACCAGGTGACCAATTCTGGGACACGAGGGTTACGTCCCCCGGACCCAAGCTAGAGGGTGGTCCCTTGATCTAGAGTGTACGATGTTGATTCTGGGTCTCGTTTATTTATTTTTTGTTTGAAGTGTTCACAACTAACCCTTCTATGTACTTTTGCATCTTCTTCCATCGTGTCACGGATAGTCTCCATAATAAGTTTACGAACTACAACGGAGAGAGAGGTTCAGAGTGAAATTACGAGTTGTCGTCACCAAAGATTCGTGAAACTTTTGAGGAAACTCTAAGTTTACTTTCGATACTTTTTATATGATTTCCGTAGCGTCAAAGTATCCCGAGTACCTGGGTCTTAGGAACCAGACGTCATATTTGAGTAAGTCAATTAGAGTGAGTCGAAAATGTGACTTTTGTAATTAGTCTCGAAATAGTCTTATATGAAAATCTTCATATACAATGAATTTTGTGAGGAAAGGTTAGAGTCTATATCAAGAGTCATACATACGACTGAATTCGTATCACGACTATTTTCACCATTACAAAACAATCACCGATTAACGTCCTGAGGTCAATAACTATTATTGAGGTCATACACGTCAAAAGTTAAAATGATTGAGATGGGTACCTGGTGAACAGTTGGGTTAAGTAAGTAAGCAACAACTTACTCAGCGATTTAACACAGGTTGAAAACGATAGAGTCCTGAGATAAGACGGTCCGAGGAGACAGGTACCCTAAAGGGTCCGTTCTAAGGACCTCACCAACCGGTAATGGAAGAGGTCCCCTAGAAGGGATGGGCAACTACCTTGGACGTGGAGGACACAACCGACCGTCTAAGTGATGACGACTCGGTGGTCTCTTCTGGTAAGTAAACAATGTAGAAACTTTTATCGTGGACTATTGACTCGAAGTTTTACACAAACCAAATAAAATTACCTTTCGATTCTCTTTTACTTGAGATAAATGTTTTAAAATAGTTAATTTCGGGAACTTCTAAGGTCCACAAGGAAAGTTTGGCCGAAGGAGGTATTCTAAGATCGTCAGTAAAAACCGAAGATTAATGTAAACGAATTTAGATTTTATATTGTAAGGTCTGTTTTCCTTTTGGTTCAAAGTGATTATATGTATCATTCATCCATCATGAAGTCGTCATTTCTTATCAGATCTTTACTTTGGTAACAAAAATTTTACTAAAAATAAAAAGACTTTTCTGTATGAGTTCAGTTCCACTCAAAAAAAAAAATTCCACTTCGCAAACAGAGGTTTACCATTCTGACTATGGTAAAATATCTTTTCGTGATCCACAACATTAAAACCCTCCTCTGCCTTTTTTTCTACCGAGTCAGAATTTAAAGATTACGACATAATGTGACTTTATATATTGTTTCTACGTCGTAAATGTCCTTTTTTTAAAAAATTTCTTAAGAAGGAGGACGATAGGTGGGACGGTTTCACACCGCGGTCGATCCCGACAAACTACCCCACTACACTAATTTCTTTTTTTTTTTTTTCTCGTGGATCGAGTTTATTGATTTATAACCGTCTTATGTTAGAGATTGTGTCAAAAGGGATATATACCCCTATCGATCGAGAATGAAATATGAATTACTTATTTGTAACTCATAATGAAAAATCTCTTGAAGTTTGAACTTTGAATTTTGACTTTTAACTCTAAGAGCATATGGTCTTTTGAGTTGGTAAAATTTCATACGTACGTGAAGTGATCAAAAATCATATAAGTGGTCTGACAAGTTGGTAGTGGTCATGGATTACCTTTTGTGAAATTAGTACGGGTTCTCTTTTGGATGCGGGTAATATGAGTGAGGTAAGGCAGGAGAGAGGGGTGGGTAGGGTCACTGGTGATTAGGTGATTAGACGAGCAAGAACTGTAAAGTATATATACCTGAGTACAGACTGAGCAAAAGTTTCGAGTAGGTGTGACGTCACACATTAACGTGTAGTAAGGAAAAGTGACAGTTTATAGACTAACATGTCTATAGAGTGGAAAACAAATAGGTGAGTGGTCACCGATAAACCTAACAAAGGACGAGAACCGATATTACGATCATATTTGTTG
This sequence comes from Capra ibex, assembly GCA_006410555.1. NCBI lineage: Eukaryota > Metazoa > Chordata > Mammalia > Artiodactyla > Bovidae > Capra > Capra ibex. Next base: position 24,025,503 of record SJYO01033645.1, on the reverse strand, counting down.
ACACGTGGTTGTGGTTCAAGAACACACCTGTCCGAATTAAAGAGAGTCTAAAATATATATGTACACACCTATGTGTGTGTGTGTGTGTGTGTGTGTGTGACCTCACCTCAACAATCCACTGTGAAAAGTTGGAAAATTCCTTGGTAGTTTGAAAAGATGTTGTCCATTCATAAAATATAACATGGTTGTGACATGTCCCCATGCTAAAGAGAAGAAGGAGTGGTTATGAACACTAACACATGGAAAAACTAATTTGTCCGATCATCTATTCCTTATGACATAGTACTTAAGACTAGACGTAAAGGGATTACTGATCGTATATAAATAATTTTTCGTTTCTGTAGTAAAACGGCTGTTTGCAAGTAGATCAGTTTCGATACCAAAAAGGTCATCAGTGCATGCCTGAACTCTCAACCTGATATTTCGACTCCGACTTCTTAACTACGAAAACTTGACACCACAACCTTCTCTGAGCTCCCAGGGAACCTGACGAGCCTCTAGGTTCGTCAGGGAGGATTTCCTTTTGTCAGGACTTATAAGTGACCTTCCTGACTACGACTTCGACTTTGAGGTTATGAAACCGGTGGACTACGCTTCTTGACTGAGTAACCTTTTCTGGGACTACGACCCTTCCGTCCTCTTCCTCTGTTATCTCCTACTCTACCTATCTTCCGTAGTGGTTGAGTTGCCTGTACTCGAACTCGTCCGAGGTCCTCAACCACTACCTGTCCCTTTGGATGGCACGACGACACGTACCCCAGCGTTTTCAACCTGTGCTGACTCACTGACTTGACTTGATTTACTGATCTCTACAATTCGTAAAGGATTCTATTGACCGGTAAATAAAGAAACCTCTTTCCAGATTAACCTAAGAAATGGTAAGAATGTAACCCCAAAAAACAACTTAAGACTTATATGAGTTCTAATCGTCTATAAAAAAGGGTAGGACACCTCAGAAAAGTGAAAAGGTTTCATTGGAAACTTGGTTTCAAAACTACTTTAGATTTAGTACAAAAACAAAGAACCAGAAACCACAATATAGCTTCTTTGATCGAGTCAGTGGTGCTAAATGTGGGCATATACGGGTCGACAGGGTCTCGGTAAAAATGTTCTAAGAAAGGATGTAACCAAAACCCTGGGAACAACTTTTAACACGCATTCATACACGATTCACTGAAGTCAGTACAGATTAACAAACACTACGATACCTGATATCGCGTGGTCCGTGGAGACAGGTACCATAAGGGGTCGTTCTTATGACCTCACCCAACGGTACGGGAGGAGGTCCCCTAGAAGCCTTTGGTCTCTATCTTGGACTCAGAGGATACAGAGGACGTAACCGTCCACCTATGAAATGGTGATCACGGTGGATCCTTATATTCTGAACGAGTCAGCACAGGCTGAGAAACACTGGGGTACTTTAAGAGGTCCGGTCTTATGACCTCACCCATGGGATAGGGAAGAGGTAGTCTAGAAGGGTTGGGTCCCTAGTCTAACCTCCACCTAAGAAATGACCGATTCGGTGTTCCCTTGAGGTTCTTATGACCTCACCCATCGGATAGGGAAGAGGTAGTCTAAAAGGACTGGGTTCTTATCTTGACCCCAGAGGACGTAACGTCCGTCTAAGAAATGGTTGACTCGATACTCCCTTCGGGGATAACTTTTAGTTAACTATCATTTGAATTTCCAAATAAAGATCTGAGAGTTAAGATAAGGAAACCAGTCATCTTCCATAGACAGGAACCCTTAAGGGACCACCAGTCACCAATGCTGAGACACGAAATTAACGGTTCCCGTACACAAGTTAAGGACTAACCCCTTGATTTTAGGGTCTTCGGTCTTCAATGTCGTTTTTTTTCTTTTTTTTCCAATGGATAAGAATGATCCACCACCGAGTCACCATTTCTTGGACAGTTGGTTCGTCGTCTGAAGTTAGGGACACAACCCTTCTAGAGGACCTCTTCCTTTACTGTCGGGTGATGTGACGTCATACGAACGGACCCTTTAGGATAACTGACTCCTCGGACTACCCAATGTCAGGTACCCCACCGTTCTCAACTTGTGTTAAATCACTGATTTGTGGTGGTATTTACATTAAAAGAATTAAAGTGAGGACGACATATCTTTATGTTGACATATAAACATATAATTAGGATACGGAACGTTTGAACTTCAGTAATCGAGAAACACACACCTAAGAAGTCCCAAAAGACACTGTAGTCAGTAGATTCTTATGTAAAATGAAGAAGGAAAGGGTAACCTACAGAATAAAGAAGGACGGATTGACGGGACCGATTTGGGAAAAACTTTCTAACTTCCGTTTTCCTCTCCTACTTTATCAATCTATCGTAGTGACTGAGTTGCCTGTACTTGAACTTGTTTGACCCCCTCTTTCACCTCCTGTCTCCTCTCCTCGGATCGCAAGACGTCTAGTACCCCAGTCTCAGCCTGTGTCATCGTTGACTTGTTGTTACTTGTTTTGGGATACACGTTACGATTTATCTTCACCGTTGTCCTCCGTAAAAACTAGAATCCCCCTTCCCAAAAATGAGAAAGTAATAATTCAGGTAATTAAAATCGGAAAGTCTAACTCCTTTAAGGAAAAACTCAAATGATTTTCCTACAATTTTCCTTGAAAATTTTTTCTGAGACCATCCTTCGTGAATTTATATCCTAAGTCTATGGTTTATATTAACTATTTAAAGATAGATAGTGGGCATGAATTTTTTTTTTTTTTTTTTTTGATTTCCCCCTTAATGGAGAGTTTTTCAATAAATTTTCTATAAGGAGAGTATCATTGTTTTAAGACCTAAAGATCGACAAATAGATCAAAGGCAAACATTTTTGGTGTACGTGACTTCACGATAATAACGTTCCCACCGGTTGGAGTAGTTACCATTTTAGAGTTGAAGTCTTCCCTAGTTGTAAGTGGTTTTGAATTTTAATGTATCTTGTCTTCACTGTAAAATTATTGGTTACAAAATTACATTAAAATCCAGTAAATAAAGTGTTTGTGAATACCTTACGGATGATGCGAATTAAGTAACACGATCTAGGAGGGTTTCTACACCACATGTACTTATATTAAGGATTATTGAAAAAGATTTACGAACGAAGTCCCTGATATCGACCTTGACTTGTATCGGTGTCATGACACCATACTGGTGGGGACGAGATGTGAGACCAGAGAAGTTCTCCACTTGTATCGTCAGTAATAGGACCATTCCGTACATCTAATCATTAGTGGTAAGACAATGGACGTCTCTTTATCTAATTGTAGAAAATAAATTATGACTATTTGCTTATCGAAAATATTTTTACCTACCGAATCCAAATGTTTTTTCACTTCTAAAATACGATTACAGTCGGTAATTTTTTCTGTGTGACTTTGGGTTTGTTTTAGTCTTAATTGAACATATTTAATTTTTTATTCAATATCTAATCACTTTGACACCCTTTACGACATACAATTTCTTTATTTATTTTAGGTGTACGTTGATTAATGTTCAAATATTTATGATGAGAGTTTTTCAATAGATTTTCAGGATATTGGAATAAATTTTTGTGACTATGTAATAGTTCTAAGTATTAGATATTCTTTGAGATTAAACTACAATATAAATTCCTTTATGACTTTTATTAGCTCCATATAAACTACGTAATCTTTGATGGTAAACTTGTTATAAATTATAATTTATATCAAATTAAAATTCCAGAAAGTAAAGTCAGTTTTTAAGTATTTACATCTAATCAAACCTAACATACTGTCTCCTCTGTTATTTTGAACTAGAGTTTCTGTACGGTTATGTAAAGGAACTTTGTTTTAGAGTCGTTGGCTCTTAAAAGTATGACACGTACCCTTATTGATTTTGGAAATAATTATACCAAAGGTTATTGTTACACTTTTAACTTTAATAGTTAAGTTTCTCGTCACTTTAAACTTTAAATTTTTTCATCTGATCTATAATCCATCCCCTATTTTCCATTTCCTTCTGCTTTTGCAAATTATGATAAGTCGTGAAGGGGAGACATGTATTACAACGTATATATGTTGATGAGGTAAAATTAAAATACTGAAAATACATTATTACTTTAGGGGACTTCGTTGGATCCCAAATGTCTACCACAAGTTGAACCCCGCTTTTTCATCTTTGTGTGAACTAATTGTTAAAAGTGGGTGTGTAAAGTCTGTTTGTAAAAAAAGAAAAAAACGGTTCTAAAAGTATCATTTAAGTATTTATATCCTTTATGAGAGTGAGGAAGTCACAATTTTATCTTTTGGTTTGTTACGGTTGTCACCGAATTAATGACCGTATGTTCTTTTTGTGTTGTGGTTACCCAAAAGTAATACGTAAAATTTATTATACACGTAAACAAAGTAAAAATGTAAATGTTTAAAAGATCAGACAATATCTGTTGTCGTGAGTTATCAAAACTTAGGTAACTCTACAACGAAAGTTAAACTTTATAACACACATATGTACATATATTTTTTTATTGGGTTACATACTGAGTAGACTGTCTACAAGTTCTAGTTATTGTCGAATAAAAACTTGTACGTCAATCTTCTCTCCCTTCGTTCGGTTGGAGAGGTTCGACAGAACAAGGACCGAACAAAAACGTCACCATAGTTGTCACCAAAAACCTCCCTTGGGACACGGAAGTCGGATAGTCTATGGTCGTAGTTGTTCTCCCTGTCTCCTCTACCCTTTCCCTCCACCCCGTCCACAATTTACAGTTAAAATTTTCACACGTAAAGGATAAGAAAGATCAATATCCTATTTTTATCTAGTTACTCCTTTTTTAAATATTAATCTTTTTTTGACGTTAGTTTAGTTCTGTATTCTCGGCTTAATTCAAGAAAATTATCTAACGTATATATCTACAAATCAGTATGAGAAACTAGTTGAGAAATTCTCATCTTGAAATATAGGTTAAATGTACGAAGTTTATAGTGGAAAGGAGAAACAATGTCATTCCAGAACATGGGTTTATAGGTGAACATGTGACTCTCGAAATTCTTTTTTTGTCCTGTGTCTCCCTCAACGGTAAAAATCGTCGTTACTTTATAGTGATTGGGGAAAATTGTATGGCTTAAGTTCAGTGATAGTCTCCACTCACGTGGTGTTTCAGTGGTCCATGTTTTAACGATTAAGTAAAAATTTAATTATTGAACTTTAATGGGGACGGGGGGTGGGGTAATGTAGGGTAGAAAAATATTTGTCGTTTGTAAAACGATAAAATATGTATCCGATCGTCCGAACAAAGTTATACTTTCACGATTAAGTAAATGTCTAAAAAAAAATTAGTCAATACATCACGATGTTATTTACAGGTTATTAGATGTATCCTTGTTAGAAACTACTTACTTTTACTACTTCTAACTTATTCCGATAGCTAATGGAATAGAATAAATGTATATTTCTTATCTATGGGTTACCACTTCCTCTCTGTCTTTAACCTGTTTATGAGTATCCACATTTTTAATGTAGATGGAAACTCGAATATGACATTTACTCTGTAAAATTTATCAGGACATCGGGTACGGATAAAAAAAGGAGTCTTTTTCTTTTCGACGGAAGTACTGTAGGGGAGGACAACGTCTAAAGGTGTCACAGTGAACTTGAAAGTCAGTTTAGGAATGAAAGAAGTTTTTTATTTCTTTTATGAGGGATGGGGGGTTCAATGGAGGGAGGGGTCGGTTTTAGGGAGATCAAAGTAAAAGTCACGGTTCAACGTACTAGTTCAGGGTGGAAGACCCCAAAGAAACAGGTAGATAACTAGTTAATCAAATCTCATCTATTGTACTTGGTCAAGACCTTGGCGATGATCCTCCTTGTGTTCGAGAAGTGATGTTAGTGTGACGTCCTTCCTGTCACCATTGAGTTAAGTAGGGACCACGGCCCGGAGGTTTTAACTTTCTTGAACCGTGCTGACCTCGTGACTTAAACATAGGAGGTACAAAGAGTTAGTAAAACCTAAGATCTTTTTGTTTTTCATTTGCAAACCATCTCGTAAGCTAGTCGAATGATGAAACCTCTTGTCTTCCTTGGTTGTCTGTAATTGTTGTCGATTTGGTAGTTATAATCGGTCCTTCAAGGTTTGAAACCAGAGACAAGAGGAAGGTATACATTTCTTCTCTTCACACATTATACATCTCTTCTACTTGAGAGAACATGTGACATCTGAAGAATCGGTTAAAAGTGAAGGGTAACAAATTTTTCTTTTTAGAAATTTATGGGATAAATCTCAGTTTGTCACTTAGTTATCCTAGGTTAAGGTTTCCATCATTGTCGATTACTTAAATGACGTTCGTTTAAGTTTATATTTATGAAATCTTTCCTCCATATTTATGAAGGAAAAAATATTCCTCCTGGGAACGACTTATATTTTGATCAGACTGAGTGTCAATAATTCTGGATGTTTTGACAATCTTACACATAATGGATTTTATAGGATATAACTTTTCGTAAATATATAACAATTGGTACTTTACAAATGACTACTTTTCTTTATTACATACAGAAATTATATGAAAATTCTTTGACGTCAAAAGTCTTAAAAGGTGATAGTTTGATCGGGGTACTCTAAATCGTTGGAATAATGTCAGAAGTTGATGTGAATTTTAGTTCTCTTTAACACCGGTTTTGGTTTTAAGTAGAGTAAGGATGTCTAATCTCACTTAAAGAATAGTGAAGGTTGTGGACATCGAAAATGTATTAAAATTTAGTGGTTTAAATTTAAAATTTCCACATAGTTTCAATAATTAACGTAATTTCTCCCAGTTCCTTGTATGGTACCCGACGAGAAGAAACTAGCCGATCTCAGCGATATAGAACATTGACAAAAGAAACAAGAAGTAATTCTGGTACTCAGTCCCGGACTATGGTGTGTCCTAATGCTAAAACATATCGATAGTTTTCCTTTCGTTCCATTTTTTCCCACCATTCTCTCAGGACCATCAAGAGATAATAAGACAAGGGAGATGAGATGGAGGTGATGACTTTAAGACTAGAGCAAATATAAAAGGGTTATTAATGGATGTCATGAAATTTAACGAACACTCTTTTTGTATGTCCCCTTTTTAAATACCAAATCGTAATACGGAGTTCTTAGATTAGTGCGAGTTTTAGGAGTGACAATCATTTATCTTGGATTTAGTCAACAATAGATTGTTCATTGTTTCATCCCTTTGATCTTTATTTCAATTGAGTTTGAGGAATCTTCTAACTCTCAATTTCGTTGAATTTTTGCCTGTGTAAGGGTGTAAGACCTATTAAGAGTTTAAGGATGTAATTTTTTGTTTTGGGTCTTTGGAATTTTTTTCTCTACTTACCATGTTTTATTTAAGAAAAAGACGTAAAGAATAAGTTTTTAGAAAGAATTTATATACATCAGAAAGGTATCTTTCCATGAGACGTCATGAATTTTACGAGTGTATAAAAATATAATATCAGCCCGAAGGGACCACCGAGTCTCCAATTTCGCAGACGGACCTTACCCCCTCTGGACCCAAGCTAGGGACCCAGCCCTTCTAGGGGACCTCTTCCTTTACCGTTGGGTGAGGTCATGAGAACGGACCTCTTAGGGTACCTCCCTCTTCGGACCATCCGATGTCAGGTACCCCAGCGTTTCTCAGCCTGTGCTGACTCGCTGAAGTGAAGTGAAGTGAAGTTTATTACCAGTTTATGTTGGGTATTCTTCCTTATTGTTTTAAAGGGTCGTATGGTGTTCTGGTCCACAATTTTTAGAGTGACAAATTACTTTTGTGCGTGATCTATTCGACTATATATTACCATTGTTCAGATTGGGGTGCAGACACAAAGTTAATCGATGTCTTTCCCCACACACACATACCACTCACTCACTCTCTTTTACAAGAGATATTTCCGAAAGGTGTTTTATTTTTTTAAAATGTCTCATTAAGGGTTCTTACTTTTGAGTAAAGGAGTACTATAAGATGAAGATGGAATGACGGAAATGACACGTACTCGGAAGATAATATTTGGTAGTAAATCCTTAATTGTACACAAATTGATATGTTTTATGTTTCAGTTCCTGTTTTCGGTCAGTCAAGAACGTGAAGTTAGTTAAAATTGTCGGACGGTGTATCGGGGTTTTGTTAATGAACGTAAAGGCGTTGGATCGTAGTTTTAACGAAACAGCACCCAAACCTTCTAATTACGAAACGAATAGTCTCTTAAATAAGATGTAGTTTTAAGTATTACATACCCTTACTATTTTATCCTTTCGTCAATTGACCTTCCTTTCCTCCAAGTTTAAAGAATTCGACCCAATTTCTTGTGACTACAACATAAAACAACTTTAGGTTCATTTACTACTAGTTTTTGTTTTTCACCGTGGGTCGTCAGACATCGGTGTGTGACACTTCGTCCTCTTTTCTTATTTCTAAGGGTTCTGAGTTGTACATTTTTTTACCAGTTTAAGAGTCTATCCATTCGTGTCCAAATCGGTCCCCTTTTTTATGTGTGTTTGTGTTCTTTGTATTCCCATCTATGAAGACCCTTTTGGACCCTCCGATGTTACTTCATATAGTAAAAGGACACTACACGGATAAAGTTTTAATACTAGATTTATTTTCATTTTATTATCCTACTCCTTTTATGAGACTTAGAGATTCCGTTATCCTCTTCATTGAAACCAATGAAACGGATTGTTAGGATTTAGTATAAGATCAAACCCAAATTATATGGGGTTAGAGAAGGAATCCCCCGTCTGTATTTCCTCTTGTCAAACTGAGTCCTTTTACCAAGTAAACCTTGATAGACTTAATGTGTCTTGTTCATTTGAATGAGACTTTATATCGAAATTTATAGACTATGAGTAGTTGTCCCAATAGAAGTAGTAGTTACTAACATCTTATCGGAAGGTCCCGCCAAAGAAGCCGTAGTAGAAGAAGGGTCAGAAGGAGTAGAGGTAGAAGTGGGCGAACGAATCGGTCTTAGAGGTTTATAAGAACAGGTAGAAGCAGTTATAGTAGAAGTAGTGACGGGTCAAGGAGACGGTTCAGTATTTTTCCACGAGAACAATTGTGACTTTATAAGACAATGAGTAACATTGAGTGACTGTTGCCAGTAACAACCCTTTTAGTGTTGACTTATTTAAATTCCCTCTCAAGGTTCTTAACCACAAATTTATGTGTAAGTCGTTATTTATCTTTTTTTAAGAGTGTCGTTAGATTCTTTTGATTGGTGTTAACAATTATTAGATCTAAGGTCATAAGAATATATGTCTAAGATTTCAACCTTTTACCTGACTTACTCTCGGTCGTGCACCGTACGAGACTTGGAATACCATAAATGGTTTGGTTTATTTATGGTTATCATTTCGTTGTCAAACAATAAAGGTGTCCTTATGGAAAATGCTCTAAAAAAAAATTTCCGACCGATTCTATTATATACTATTTTCTGTTTTTACCGTTAATAGTATAAAACCTTGGTAATGTTATTGAATTGTAGATAAAAATGAGAACGCCAGATATCACAGAGTGTCCACTTTATATAATCTACGAGTGTTTGTGATTTTTGGGGTTTGGTTTTAGTAAAAACGGACGACGACGACGACGATTCAGCGAAGTCAGCACAGGCTGAGACACGCTGGGGTATCTGCCGTCGGGTGGTCCGAAAGGGTAGGGACCCTAAGAGGTCCGTTCTTGTGACCTCACCCAACGGTAAAGGAAGAGGTCACGTATTTTCACTTTTCACTTTCACTTCAGCGAGTCAGCACAGGCTGAGAAGCTCTGGGGTACCTGACATACATCGGATGGTCCGAGGAGGTAGGTACCCTAAAAGGTCCGTTCTCATCACCTCACCCCACGGTAAAAACGGATCTTGACGAAATGCATTACCTCTATGTCGACTTTCAAGACGGGAGTACCTGGAGTGTGAGATCACCCTTAGATCACTCTCAGATACTTACTTACTTGCACATTTATAAACCGATACTAGGGTGTAAAGTAATCTTCTTCCCGATTTCCTTATTCAGGTCCCTATAAAGATTGATCCATCAATTCTGACCGAAGGCTGTAACGTTTAGGGAATGGGCAAAGTAGTAGTAGAAGTCGAAGTAGCAGTAGTAGTGACAGTAAGAGCACAAGACGTACCGTCCGTATTCGAGAAAAATTAGGTAATTTATCTTCTTATTTTCGACCGTTTTAGACAGGTCTTTGGACTAAATTTTGAACACCATAAACAAGGTATAGTTATTCTCGTGTATCCGGGTCTTGTGTGTAGAAAGACAGCACTTCGGACTTTTTTTATTTTATAAAAGAAAAGAAATTTTTTTAAAACGTCAAGGAGTGTTTCAATATATTTGTTTCTGGGTCATGTACAGTGAATGGGGTTCTTTGTTAGTTGTAGCAATTCGGTAACACATTATTTTACTAAACATTGACCAAGTTGTAATAATCCCTTCGCTTCTAAAAGATTCCATAACTCTTCATCCACACCTAACATTATGTTTCGACGTTACCGTTGAACGTCCGTGTAACAAGCTTCAAGTGAACAGAAGTGGAGAGAACAGTCGGAGAGATTTCGACGAAGGTGTTTATTCCCTTATGTGATATCTCTTTCTCTTTTTGTAAAGTTTTGACAGTCATTATCCGTAATTGATAGGATGGGTATAATTAAAAGACCAAAGGAGTTGATTTGGGAAAAGGTAATTTACTAGGTTATTAAAAATAACGACTTCGTAAAGTCACCCTTTAGGTTAAAATCTCTTTTTAGTCAGAAGTGACTCTATACTCTTGGGGTGGTGTTGTCGTTAGTACCTAAGTTTTATAAGGATGACTGATTGGAATGACACCATTAGTAAAACAAATAAAGGTATGTATAATTTATATACTAGTGTTAATTTGTAACTAATTTAAAATTTGTTAGAATTGTACAATAGAACCACAGTATTATTATGTTGTATGATATATATATATATATATATTGTTAATGGGTTTTTGTTTTTCCCCTCCCTTTCTAAGGGAGAGACTTAGGACGTTCGACTTAGTAGTTACCGAAGTGACTGGACCAGTTACGGTGCGGGAAACGTGACGTCTTACTATTGGAGATCGTTAAAACGACGTACTGTGAGACGTAGAAGAGGACGTTGAGGACATTCTTGGACTAGTTGTGTTTTATATTTGACGTTCCTCCGCAGAGTTTTGGAAATGTAGTCAGACATTGACGAATTCATAAATTGTCTCAGATTATTTATTTATACTCACTCACGTGTCTGATGTCAGATTTCTTGACATTCCTAAACCTCAACAGACAGACATTGTAACCAGATTTATTAGTTTCCTGGAGGGGACAACACGGTAAGACCTGAGGTTGTTCAACTTTTGGTGACACAGATTTTTTTTTTTTTTTTTTTTTTATGACCGTTACCTAACACTCTGCTCGTCCTACTTTTCCATCAGACGACTACCGTCTTCAACAGGGGTCTCTTCTTTATTTTCGTACATTAAGTGTACGAGCAATCGTGATCTCCTTAGTTTCCCAATTCCTATTCACAAAATTTTATCTTCACATCTACCGTATCGATAGAGACAAGGATCTTGTAGTTGTTAATCGTTATTTGTTATTGTATTGATCTACTAATAAGACACTGATTCACAAGTCTTTCTTACTCCTACTGTTTGTGTAGATTTTTGAAGTACCTCCTTTTAGTAAAAGATTACAGACTAAAATTTGTTGTCTGACTCTCGAGAGTTGTTTATTACATTCCTAATATACAATGGTTAATGTAACGGAGACTATAGTTACCCGGGGTTAGTTAGTAAAATAGAGGATGAAGAATTCTCCTTTTTTTTTTTTTTCGTTGTAAGTGGTACATATACATAGAATACTAAAAGGTTTTTACCGGATCATGAAAACTGAGAAATTTTTACTTGGACGTCTAAAATGTTAGAACGATAAATGATTATGACATGTCGATGATATTTGGGTGCCGGAGGTTCCTCAAGGAAAGATAAAAGGAATAACTTCATCAACTAAATGTTACAACATAAGCAAAGACCGCATCTCGTTTCAACTAAGTGAATATGTATGCATACCAAATCAGCGATTCAACACAGGTTGAGAAACGCTGGGGTACTTGACATCGGACAGTCCGAGGAGACAGGTACTCTAAAAGGTCCGTTCTTATGATCTCATCCAACGGTAAAGGAAGAGGTCCTCTAGAAGGGGTGGGTCCCTAGCTTGGACCCAAAGGACGTGACGTCCGTCTAAGAAATGGTTGGCTCGGTGGTCCCTTCAGTGTGTATGTATGTGTGCAAGAAAAAGTATAATAAAAGGTAATACCAAATAATAAATAAACTTATAGTCATCCTCGAACAACGAATAATTAAAATATATATCATCAAGCATAGACAATTAGGGTTAGAGTATTAAATATGGGAGGGAGGGGAAAACCATTGGTAATCAAACAAAAGATATAGAAACTCAGACTCTTACAAGAAATATTTTGTAGTAATCAGTAAAGACCAGAAAAGAAGAAAACTAAGTTTTGAATCGTCCCTTATTCGATTCTATTGCAGGTCTGTGATTTTAGTTCTTTACATCGAGATTAATTTATGGTCTTCCATCTGTATTTATGAACAGTTCAGTAGTTAATCTCTAGATCCTTAGTTTCGGTAAAACAACTATTGAAAATTTATTGGGAATTCAGTTTGAGTATACTATAATACAAATGGTACTACATCATAGTACAGACAAATGTTAAAACATGAAAAATATCGTGTTCCGAGTGTACAAGAACATAATCCCACTGGATGGAAAAACGTGTATGACATATAGTAAAGTTCCATGAACCATAGTCTATCTTCATACAGACATAGTTGACAATGTATTAATACTTCGTCTCCGTAGTATAGACATAATTATGTTTCATATTCAATTTATAGAAATGATTGTATTTACGACACAAAGACTTTTTAGATTCTTTTTCTTCGTTCAGACTTACAAAACAGGGATTGTAAGTGAAAATTAATAAATAAACATTAATTTACATTTTTACTCGGATAATAATTTCATATAAGGAAGTATAAATCATTTGTATTTCTAATACAATTTCTAATATGTTTCTTCTGACTGTCCTTTGTCTTTGAATTCTTATACACAAAATTCCTTTTTGAGAGTTCACTATTGATTTAGTTTTACATATTACCTTTAGTCACACTCCCAGTAGAACCTCGTAATTAACGATGACAATTGAATACGTTTGTTCCTTCGTGAATTCTTATACGTTTTGAAATACAAGTTCACTATATGATTTTGACTTATGTTTGTTCCCCTTGGGATTCATAAAGATACTACTAAACTGGATGGACATTTCATTAGTTTTGGTAGAACGACTTTTTGGAGTTTATGGTCTCCATCATTGACGGTGTAGACACCTCTGTGAACAACTGTACAGTTTGACACACGATTTCTCTTCTAGAGGAGTATCTTAAGATTTTCTCTTATGGTTCAGTAATCCTGTTACGAACGAGTATACTTTATCATCCTATAAGAATCTTGTTAGTCTCCATGGATGGATTCTGTACGACGACATTTTGTCAAGGTTACTGGACGTTCGTCTAAGGAAGTTCGACGACCCAATAGATTTGCTCTTCTTTTGTTAGTATACCTTAACGTCGTGTGACTCACTTAATAATTTATTATATATTATTAAGTTGCGTAAATTTACATTTCAGTTATAACAGTTGTTTAATAAAATTCGGAAACAAAGTTTTCCCTTACAAAGTTTTGACTTAGTTAGACCCTTACTTTGAATTATGCTATGGTAATGTTAGTCTGTTTGTTCTTTATTGTTCATGTCAAATGATATTTCTTTTTTTAAAAAGGATCTTTTTCCCTCGGTGTAGGTGTAGTAAGACGTCTCTGATTTTAGAACACACATTAAGTCGGTCTACATTCACTTCAATTGTCTCTATGTTTAGTTATTGAATGGCTTTTTAATAAATTTTCTTCCGCAATTAGGATGGTGAGGGTCATTAAAAATTCAGTCGAGGTAAATAGATTGTCACTCGTCCCGTGGGTTCAGTATGTTCTATCTATCTTGTATGTTTAAGGGGAAATTAATAGTCATACTAGGAGTTGACCTAGGGTTTAAGGATTTTCAGTAGTATTACAATTTTTCACGTCCTTCGTCCTGTAAGTAAACCTTATGTATGTCACATGTGGATTTTTACGAATTCCACCATATACAATATACCTAATATGGGATTGATTTTTTGAAAAAATAATTTTTCCTTTTGGTCGTTCTCATGCAAAAGGATCCTTAGTGATATGAAAATCTAGACTCTTTCCATTAGGGTTTGAATCTCGAAACTCCGTTTCTATGTTTATGAAGGGAGGATAAGGAAGATTTTATAAATATTCCATGATACTTTTCCCATGATGATCAATTTTCTATCGTTTTTAGTTCTATGCACTCTTCTACTGGTTTCTGATATACAGTCTCCAGGGGGTTTTCGTGTCTTGTCGACTACTTCTTACCGAACTTTAAGGGATGTCGAAAATATCGTGACCTAATAAAAGAATGAAGAAATACTAGAAGTTGATGTGATTCTTCGCACAGCTACCATAAGTCCTAAGGGTATCGTCATTGACGAAATAGTAGTGAAGGAAGAAGTAGACCGGGTCAGACCTAATGAACTAATTTTCAGTAACGGATGTAACTTCTCTTATATTAATTCGAAACGGGAATTTCGTCATATGTGTATAAAAACAGATTTTGTATCAAAAATTTTACAAGAGTGACTGTGTCGTGTTGACTAACCGTAAAGGTTTAGTTAATTATAATATGTCAGTTACCATGACGAGATGGTGAATGACCCAGTGAAGTTTGTCTGATGAGTTGGAGAAAAAGGACTGTAGAAGTGTCTCTATGACACTCCTAATTTACTCCGTTCCGTATCTTTTACGAATTATAATACTTGCAAATCATAATGACCGACTGTAAACCCCGAAGGTGTACCGCGATGATCATTTCTTGGGCGGACGTCTACATCCTCTTGATTCTCTACTCCCAAACTAAGGACCAACCGTTCTAGGGGACCTCTTCCTTTACCGTTAGGTGAGGTCATAAAGACGGACCTCTTAAGGTACCTGTCTCCTCGGACGACCCGATGTCAGATACCTCAGTGTTTCTCAGTCTGTGTTGATTTCACTGAATCGTGTCGAGTTGTAAACTGTTACTTGTTTATGATTAGTAGTTTATAATCAGTGGTTTCAAAAACAACGGTGTCTTAAGTTAGTAAAACTTCTATAAGACTCGTTTCAATAATTAATACTCCACAGTGTCGATTAGTCGAATAATATTTACGTTATATAATAAAATTACTTGTGATGACGTAAATAAACCCGAAGGGTTCTCCAAGTCACCATTTCTTAGATGGAAGGTTAGTTACGTTCTCTACACCCAAGCTAGGGATCCGGCCCTTCTTGGGGACCTCTTTCTTTACCGTTGGGTGAGGTCATAAGAACGGATCCTTTAGGGTACCTGTCTCCTCGGACCACCCGATGTCATGTACCCAGTGTTTTCTCAGTCTGTGTCGAACCACTGACTTGTTGTTGAGATAAATGAGTTTACAGAAATGGGTTAAGTTTTAGTCGACAATTCTTGTAAGCGTCGTCTATTGTTCTGAGTCTAAGAAGTTTAGAGTTATAAATCGTTCTGATATTTGATATGGTTTATATAGTGACATATCCCTTATACTTACCTATCGACGACCCATGTACAGGCATAAAAGATAATGGCAATTTATTAATTGTAACAATTAAGAGTCTTCAAGTCCCGATACATGACATGTGTTTCAAGTTTATATGTTTTTGATAAAATTGTTTAAAGTGAAATTTTTAGATGAATATTGATCATAAGGATAAGATTCAACCATATTTCGTAAGGTCCTTTAGTGTGTTTGTTCAACCAGTGCTACGTTACAATTCATGTACAGCTGTTGATACGCGACGTCGCCGTGTGTCGTGTCCACACCTGGGGTCGGGGTGGGGAAGATTGAACCCGTTCAATTAATTGGAAAAGTATTGAGTGTAAAAGAAAGTCATATCCTTATAAGGAGTGTATCCTGACATACTCTTAGTTTACTCAATTTTATATATAGTTCCTGAATCTTACCACAGACTATGTGTCATTCGAGACACTTTTGTGGACGACATTAGATTCGTTACGTTTGTAATGACTAGCTTATTGTATGGTTTACGACACAGTAAAGATGACGTTATCCTCATTGAAGAAGTGATATGAGCGTCTAGTAAAAGACTTAATGTAACCATTCTAGTAGTAAAAGACAAAGAGAATATTACACTTCTTCTCGGACGTACTGCCCAGACTACTTACCACACTATATAAGAAATCGACATTCTCTTTCTCTTTTTTTGAAGACCACGATTGTCGATTTTGAGGAATTTTGGACTTAGTTACATATGGTTTCTCATTTGTTCTTTATGGAAGTTTATTTTTCCTTCTGTTATACAGTTCAAAGATCCTGATACAGAATATATATGTTTAGAAAATGGAAAGAGAACTAACGACTAGTCGTGAACTTCTCGTTACCGTCGAAGGTGAAATTGTCCGTAAAGGGATAGTAGATAGTCTGTAGAAGCCCAGTCAAGATCCCGACAAACGTTCAAGACCAGTGAAAACTTGAAGTGAAGTGTTTTCATCACTTCCTGGGTCGTTCGGAAATTTTTTTTTTTTACGTCACTCAATGATATCCACAGAATGTAATTTAAGATGGTACACTGTTATAAAGATCACGGTTTCAAGAACACACCCTTAAACCTCCGACCGGTCACCATCTACTCCAGTTCTCTGGTGTGATCTGGTCATGATACTAGGGTTGAATAAGAGACCGACGTGCTGCAAACACACCTATCGTTCTAGACTTACGTTTTGTGTCTGTCTACGACGGTAGTCTGTGTCTACCTTTGATACGTGTGTAATACTCGTCGGTAAAGTTGTTTGTGCCAAAATTTCACTTGTAGATTTTCGAAGGTATATTTTCAGGTGTCTTCGCCAATAAGTAACATTCTGTATTTACATGTGTCGTCGTGTCGAAATTTGTATGTATGGGACCGAGAGTACATCGGATCAAGTGACGACTTCTCTCCCTTATGTACCAAGACGTTGTACATAAGGTAGACTAGAAACATCTAGAAAAAGACATTTTTAATTGTTTATATTAGTAAAGTTTACAGTTTGTCTATGTGTTTAGGAATTTTACTGATTACTACATTTTTGTATAAATAAGACCTTAAGACTTGGGGTTCTAGGTATAGGTTAAAAGATTAAGAGTTTGTAATTGTAGTTTTAGTGATATGTAAAAAATTAGGAAAATGTAGTAAACAAATGTTTCGTTAATACAGCTTGTAATTGTGGTCACTACAAATTCATTATCTTCTTACCAATTAAAATAAGAAATAGAATATTTTGTAAAAAGAGAATATTTTAATAATATTACTTTTTTGGAGAGACCTTTTCAAGATGTACTTGTTATGTCGTATCTAACTCTTTATAAGACAAGAGTTCCATTATTACCCTTCCCTATATAAGTCCAAATGTTTGAAGGTCGTTTTGGTTAAAAGACTCTTCTTTTTTGTGATGTTAAATTATGTTATACTTTTCTTTTATTAAGTACGTTTTTCTTAATGGAAGTCGTTTTCGTTATTGTTTCTTTATATCTTCTGTGAAAGTTTTAGTATTCTTTGACATGGAATTTCCTGTGGTAGTTCTTACACTTTTCTATTTTCTATTAGGTATCTTACCGTCTTTTATGAACGTTTAGTGTATGTCGACTAGAAACTTATTACTCCGCCAACCGTGTGGTTGGGAGACACGTCAACTTTTAGACGGTGAATTAAACGTTAATCGGGACGTATAGACACTAAGACGTAGACACCTAAGTTTGTTGAGGTAAACACCTAAGTTGGTTGACATCATAAATGATGAATTTTTGTAGGTGTACAATTCACCTGGACTTTCTTCAAGTTTGGACACAACAAGTCTCCAGTTGATATAAACTTTCGAAAGATTTTCGTATGTAAATCTGCTATGTCCCTTGAGGGACCACCAAGTCTCCAATCCTGAGATGTGAAAATGGCGGTTCCCAGGTCCAAACTAGGGATCTACCCTTGATTCTAGGGTGTTTCGTGGGTCATACCGGTTTTTTTAATCTAATTTTTTTTTATATATAGTCTTGAGATTGTTTAGTGTCATTTTTCTATTTATGGAGGTAAATTTTACCTGTTTTCTAAACTTGTCTTTAAAGAGGCTCCTTCTGACCTGTTATTCGTATTTTTTTCTAAGAGTCATAGTAATCAGCACTCCCTTTACATTTAATTTTGGTGTCATTTTAATGGTAAACTATGGTTGACGCTACCGATATTGAAATTTTCTGTCTGTTATCGGTTCACAACTATTTCTGTTTCTGTTACCTTGGTAATGTGTGACGATTAATTATGTATTTTTTACCATATCGGTGAAACCTTTTGTCAGGTTGTCAGAGAGTTGTAAACTAGTCGTTAAGTTCAGTGTCCATACATAAGGTTAAATATACTTTACAGGTCTTATCTTTTTAGGTGATAGTCTCTGTATTTCCTCTAATGTTGATCCCGATCCTCTAAACCCTCTTTTACCCCTCACTGAAGATTTTCAAAGACACCCCTTACTACTTTTGAGAAACTTTAGTCTCGACTGCCACCGTGTTGAGAAATATTCTTTTTGTTGACTTGACATATGAAATTTACCTGTTTGGTATACCATATACTTTTAACGAGTCAGCACAGACTGAGAAACGTTGGGGTACCAGACAGGTACCTTAAGAGGTCCGTTCTTATAACCTAACCCAACGGTAAGGGAAGAGGTTCCATAGAAGGGCTGGGTCCCTAGTTTGGGCCCAGAGGACGTGACGTCCGTCTAAGAAATGGTAGACTCGATGTCCCATAAGGGACCATATACTTGACATGGAGTTAAGTCGGTGATAATTTTGTTTGATTAACGTGCGTGCACACGCACGTGTGTGTGTGTGATTATGGAAGTCTTCATAAAGCCGATTTCTTGGTTAGTATACGTTCCGAGGTAGAAAAAAAGCTCCTAGTCGTAAACCAAGACACTCTTAGACCATCGTTTTAGGGTATCAGAAAACATCATGGATCTAATTGTCTCTTTTCATGACGAAATGACCTATAGGTTTTTAGGAAGATTTAGTGACTACTGTTCTCCTAGAATTCATTGGTAATTCTGGATTTTCAAACTCTAATCTTCTACGTTTGATAATATATGTCTTATCTATTTGTTGTTCCAGGACGACATATCGTCCCACTTTATATAAGTTATAGGACACTTTGATATATACATTGACTTAGTGATACGACTTATCGTCTTTAATGATGACATTTACTTCATATGAAGTTATTATATTTGTTTTTTTATGGGATTCACATATAGACTTGTATAAAATTTATAATTTCGTTTTCAATAGGTGTATGATTTATTGGGTGGAGAAAGGAGAATGATGTCCGACATTTGTTCTCGCAGACCCGTCGTCACCAACCTCTCTACTTTAGGAGTTTATGTAGACCTCTGTTTTAAATTTTAATTGTGTCTTATGTCTTTTTATCATTAAAGTTTAAAAAGTAGTTTGTAAAAGTATATTAAATGTTTACTACGAGTCACTATTGTTTTTTCCTGGAATTTAAAAACGATTTAGAAGTGTCTTCCGTTCGTGCTTTTGTTTAGGTCTAGAGGTATCTTAAAACGTTTTCGGATTACGGAACAGAAAGGACATGTTTAATTTAGAATTAGGTAATTGAAAAGGGTTACTAATAAATAAAAGATAGTATACTTTGGGGTGATGACACTCTTAAAAGTGTTACCCCAGTGTTTTTATGTTTGATGGCTTTCATATATTCTAAAACCATCCTTCTTTTTGATTATGAGTTGTAATCGGTTTAATATTAAGAAATCAAGGTACGTCTCTGAGGTCGAAGGACATACGCAGAAGAGTTAAAGGTATGTGGACTACTGACTGTACCCTAGGTTTTCGTGTCAAGTCTATGAATCACAATTCCACATGGGAACTTAAAGATTGTTAAAACCGTCCATGGTCTCCATATAGGTTGTCAGTATTGGACGATTGTGATGACATAAATGCAGACGATTTTTACTCCTAATAGTAATAGTTTACTGGTTTGATTGCTTTTTGAAGGGTTTACTGAATTATTACCTATTTAATATAATTTTATTCCCTTTTAAAAAGTCAAGGTTTCCACTCCGGAATTATAAGTTCCAAATAGTATGTCTTGGAATTGATGACTGTATAAAACAAAGATTTTTTCATTTTACAGGAGTGGTTTGAAGTACGCATATATAAGTATTCCCAGAAGAACGGTTTCAAGGAGTAGTCGTAGACATATCGTGTAGTTACCTTTTTATTGTAGAACCTATTACGGGACGTTAAATTTTCAATTCTTGCATTGGAATTAAGTCAAAAGTTTAAAGATTATTAACGATTTTATTTTTATTGAGATGTCGTACACAAAATTACGAATTATAGTTTGAAGTCATTTTATATTTATTTACGTAATTTTACGTAAGAGTCTAGTTGGTGGTTGCATGTATAAGAATGAGAGACACGTTGTTCCCATTCCGTGTACAGTATTTTATTCTGTACATATGTATCTATCGTTCATTCATAAGAATCTTTTGTGTTTCACTTTAAAATCAGGTAGTTTGGGATGTCAATTTTTGTTTCGTTTATGTGATGACCTTTGTTATGTATTCGGTTAATCGAAGTTTTCATTAAACCACTTTATCAGAAAACAGATAAGGTCTCATGTACAATTGATCAGTACAATTTGATTAGTACTAGATTGTCATTCTTGGATTTCCGTTTAAAAATCAATTATCAAAGTCTAATTTGTTTATTAGACTTATAAGTGTTTTATGGAAAATATTTCAAAAAGTGCCACAATGAAATAAAAAGATTATATTTTGATAGTCTTGATCTGGTTCATTGTGTGTAATTTTTTAACCAAAAAAGTTGAAAAAACCATTAATTACAATAAAGGTAATATAAAAGATCTTTTTATCAAGTCTATCTTTTAACAATGAACATATACTCCGAAGTCTAAGAAGGTCCACTCTCGTACCCTTTGAGGAACTAATTATATTAAATTGCAGACAACATTTTGAGCCCCTCGGTATATAACGAAGAGGAACATGACTATGTTGTGGAAGTTATTTTGGAAACTTTTTTTTAAACTAGTTTTGGGTTTCGAATTTATCTCAAATTGGTAAATGTTCGATCGTTTTTGTAGACTGTGATGGGTCTAGTGGTAGTATTTTATTGGTGGTCTAAGATAATTTTTCCTTCATTAAAAATTTTAATACATAACCTCTTGATATAAATAAGGGTTTCATTTTATTTGTCTAACTCCATTGTAACATGCAGTTTCCTACTCAAAGACTAATTTATGTTCTTCTTTTTTAGTACGATACATACTTGTGTGGTGACTCTGTCGTGATATAACAATTTTAGTTGAAAATCCTTTTAGAATGGGTTTGGTAAATGCGTTAATCACTGACGATTCTCAAGATTAAGTAGAAACTATAAACTCTTATCGTCAACAATTTTATACAAGGTGTCTGGAGTCTCCCAGACTGCCCAGTTTTGATAAAAGTATTATTACGAGTCTGTAATAAACGGTAAAAATTGCACAACTGTGAACGTAGTTACTATGTTTTCACCACCACCATTTTGAAGTCCACGGGTTGTACTCAGTCGTCTCACCGTGATTTCACATGATCGTCAGTAGTGCAAGAAATGTCGGTGTATTAGTGTCTTGTTTGAAAGGAATCCTTACAGGAAGTACTTGGTCATTACGTATGTGCGTCCTGAAGACGATGTATGGTTTCATGTTACGAACCTCCTTTTCGCCTTTGTCGAAAAAACCCCCCGGAACAAATAGAGTGTTCCGGAGTTTTTTTGACTCCGTTGTGAACGGAGAGGGAGGGGTCCGTTTGGAAGTCATTTTCCGCTTTCTAAGTAAAGCTTCTCTTTGTTCTCAGTCTTAACTTTTTCAAAAAAGGTTGTTTATGGTATTCGAACTTTCTTTTTGACTAACTATTTTAATACCAATAAATCTGAACACATATACCGTCTAAAAAAAAAAGGAGTTTTTACTTGTTTTACTCGGAGACTGACTTCACTCTTATACAATGACCGTAATTTCAGACTCTGAAGTTCGTTTTGATCTTAAGAGTTTTAGAATGTGGGTGGTGAATCAGGGTGAACTGTCGAAAATTTATAAATTTCTATGAAGACTATTCTAGTCACCACTATACTTACTTACTTTTTAAAATTTCAATATATTACTTTAGTTAATTGTAAGTCTTTTAACTGTGACTGGGTGATTCAGTTATAAAAGGTTTCTGGTTCCGTCCTAATGTTTTAGTATGTACTTATTTTCTGGGTAAGTTTCATATTATGGTTTGGTTACTTACAATTATATTATCTTATACTCTACAAATAACGATCTCAAAGTTTGAGATGTAACGTTAATTGGAAATTCTTTTATGGTGACAGTTTACAACCGTACTATATTTTTTAAAGGTGTTAATACACTTTTCATATAATTTAGTCAGAAAGGAAAAGGTTGAATAGAAACTCTGGTTTAATAGAAATAAATGAAGATAATCTTGTTTAATTTTGTTACTTATCTCTCCATCTACACCATATACCGATGGAAAATCATTCCGTCTGTAATTTCTATAATCATTTTTATACGTTACTACGGTAAAGGAGGACGATTTTTAAGAAGTAAAACCTTTTCTCAATAAAAGTTGTTATTGTTTTTTTTTTGGTAGATAAGATAGTTATACACCGTCCAAACGATAATGCAAATTTATTTAATTATGACAATTTAAAACAGAGTCAAAAATTTTGCCATTTATAGTAATGTATATTATATTAGGTATTAGGTCTGACATAGACTCTGGTTTTGTAAACGATGTCACAAGTTCTACAATTTCTAACGATGTACGTTAGAAGCCTACTGTTTTTTGATCTTTATTCGTTCTATTTAATTGTCGTGGTACAAAAATGTACCTTTTTAATAGAATTTGAATGAACAACCTGTGGTTGTCGTTTACGGAAGTCTTTATGAAGTCGTTTAAGTAATATGAGAAACCTTTGTAACGGTCCTGAAGGTATAGATTTTCTTGTAATTTTACGGGTAGTACAGAAATATTACAAAATATAGTCGTGAATAATTTTATCGTGGTTTAGCACTTCTAACTTTTTTTTTTTGTTCAATAGTGTATTACTCTTCACAAATGGAAAGTTTTTCGGAACGATTCTACACATTTCGGGTGAAGAATGTAAAGGTGGTACCATTGAGTCCGGATAGTAGAAGAAGTTGAACTTCACAAAGGAAATTTCTCTGTAAATAAATTACTATCTGTTATATTAGATTTTCCTTATATCACTCAAGTCTTGTCTAAGTGTTTTTGTACTTACGAGGAGGTTGTACCCGGAAAGTAATATTTTCCTATATGAACCTTTTCATGATTGGAAACAAATATTCTCCGCAAAACGAAGTGATGAATCAATGTTTCCACGAAAAAGTTTCAGAATATTTTCAAATTTGAGTTTTTGTAAAATCAGTGCTGGGTTTCTTATGTTTATTTCCGGACCCGTTCGTCGAATTAATTTTGGTCATATCAATTTCCCGTGTTTAGTTTTCCCGTGTTTTTTGAGGTAAAATTTTTAGATGAAAGTCTTTATAATCAACTTTATGTATTTATATTTGTCTACTTTTATAAGTAAATGTTTTGATAGACATTGTCTCTTTTTACGGTTCTTGATTTGTAAGTAATTATTCCTCTACAAATTAATACCTTGTAGGTATTGTCTGATGATGTGTTGGTAATTTTCTTACTTGACCGAGTAATATAATGACTGGATTCTGTCAGCACTGTATAAAAATTTCTGTTTCTTTACTTTGACACTTTGTTGGTTTTGAAAGTATGTGACGGTCACTGTCGTTACTATGTTGATGAAACCTTCAATAAATATTTTCATTTGTATATGTAAGTATTGTTGGAATAAATATTGTGATTTTAGAACTTTGGTGGGTCTATGTGTAATTGAACATTTATTTATTTAATATCATGTAGGAATTTTACCTTATGGTGAACGTTATTTTTCCTTGGTTGATGGTATTGTGTTGTACTTATGTAGTATTCATATAATTCATTTTCATCTATGTTTTTTAGTGGAAAATTAATCTAAGATACGTCCGTTTTAATTATATACCACGATCTTTGATCTTACTACTAACTACCATCTTACTGATCTAGGTCGGTACTCGTTTATAAGATCCACTACCAATGAACTCACTTATACTGACAATGTTGAGTTTGACAAATGAATATACACGTACAAATAATAATGTTTACTATGGGGTTTTCTACGTCTTATGTCAATGCTTTTGAGAATCAATATAAAATATGGAAAATTTACATATGTCTTTTATCGTGTATTTAGTGAAAAGATACCTCACCTTCCTTCCAGGATAAATGAAGAAGTCGTATAAAATTTTTATTTTTACACTCGTTATTTAATGTTTTGTCCTCTAGTCGGAGTGAATAAGGTGATTTTTTTTAATACAACCATTTAATGTATTGGGAAGATACGGAGACAAATTTTATTTAAGTCCTAAAGAAAAAAAATTGTAATCTATTCGCTCCATACGTTTTCATGAATTTTGTGTGATCCCTAAGTCCTTAACTTTTAAGTGATGGAGAGATCTTTTGATCTAATATCTCTTTTTAACACCAATAAATTTTTTAAAAATAATTTACACTTTTTTATTGTAAAAAATAAATACCTGTTAAGACAAATACCCTGACTTTTTCGTTACTTAAGACGTGATTTTATCACTTAAAATACCATAAACTCAATCTAGAGACTCCAACAATAAAATTTTGGTTCATTATATTGATTGTTGTTTCAGACTGGTTGAACCTTTAGTTCAAGAAGTCAAGTAGGTTCAGACTGTTTAGTGATCCGATTTTAGGTCGATACCCGAGAAACAGACAAAAACTCTATATTAACTATAGATTGTAACACAATCAAATTCCATATTTGTCTTATTAAACTATATGCATATTTGACGTTTTACAAATGATATCATTTAAGACTTTCTACCACATTTCCATGTTTAAAGGTCAATATACTATTTATTTAAGACCCCTGTACCATAGATATCTAAAATATTTATTATTGTTTTTTTATAACAAATAGACTTCCAACGATCCTGTCATCTAAATTTTCAAGAGTGATATTCTTTTTTTTAAGGATTGATATAGTCCACTATGTAAACTACTTGAGTTTTTGACTTCTTTGTCTTAATCCTACCTTTTTTGTTCGATGTATATTCGTGAAATTTATTATGTGTTTTATTGGAAATATTAAGAAGGGAATTATATGAGTTGTATATATTTGTTTATTTTGTACATAAATCTTTTTAAACGTAGTGTTTTATGTATGTTAAGTGTTTCTTACAAAATCTTTTATAGTTAATTTTAAGAGTTTTCCATTGATTTATAAATTCAAGTCACTATATCCTTTATGTGAATGTAATCCATGTAGGGACAAGTGTTGTCAGAAATTTTAAAGATAGGTCAGACAGTCTAAGACAACCAAATAGTCGAGGTCACCATTACATATGATTTAATTTTAGTTCTTAGTTGTAAAATTTTAGAAATGTTTTCTTTTAGGTTGAAGGAAAATGAGAAATATTTTGGATTTTTTGTATGAAGTACGTTAGGTGTAAAGGAGAAAATCGTCTATCCGTTTAAAGAGTAGACCGACTAAACCAATCAAATACATGTTACCAGTTGACACCGTTTCTATCACTCGTAAGAACAGAATAAGGGTTTAAGGACCCTTATGTAGATTAAAAGTGGTATTCCATACTATAGAAAATAACTCAATTCCTTTAAAGATAAGGTCTTATGAATTCAATGAAAAAAAAATTTCGTCTTTACTAATAAATTAGTTTATGAAATAGATGATGGTAGGAATTTCTAACAAATGTCCAGAGAGAAAAATGTATTATATTTTGAATTAGTGTTTTTGACCAAAAAGTGAGAACTGTAAGAGTACAAAGACCCCATTTAGTATAGTGAATTATCCTCGTATTTTAGTTATAGGATAAATCATAAAGTCCTGAAGATAAAAGTGTTTACTCGGTCATGATATAAAACTAAAGTCCCATACGATCAGAGTTTTTTAGTCAACCCAGGATACGGGATCTTATTGAGTACTTTTCTTGAAAGTAAAGAAATTTTTAACATATTTCTCAGTAATCTTTCTATAATCTAATAGAAATTTCTAGATCGTTGTTGTACTTTTTAGGTTGGTTTGTTACCGTCACTCAGTCAATATTATTGGAATCACCTTTATTTCAGATAAATTTACTCTAAATATTTTTTACTCATTACCATACTTAACTTGGTTTCTAGGACCGTCTACTCTGTTAGAGAGAAACCGGTACATCGTGTTCTTCTCGGTCTTAAGATTAGGAGTAGCTTTGGAGACAAAGTATTCATTAATGTGAGGTGAATCTGATATCTATGGTGGTAAAGGAATCAACCCAGAAAATAGGGTCCTTCTAAGTCTTATATGTTTCAGTTTAGGTGTCATAATTAGTAAAACACAGTTCGAATCCTTATCCAAAACATTAATCGTCCTGTTAGATGTGTATGTACCGTACTGTTTCGTGCACAATCTACGTTTGAGATTCTTGACTAAAAGTCAAAACACTTAAGAATTCGACTTTCTATAAGAAATAGTAGTAAATACCACGGTTTACTATCGACTGAAATATATAATTTTTGCTGAAATATTTTAATGGACTTGTTCTCGCATCTTCTAGAACTTTTAAACAAAGACTTACTCCTGTCTAACTAGTCTGACTAGTCTTTCTTCGACCTATTTTGCCAGGAAATCTTGACCGTCCTTTACGACGTAACGACGATGGTCACCTGAGGCAAGGAGACCAAAGAATATGGAAACCCATCCTTATGTTTGATTAAGACACTCTTAAATAAATGTTAAAATAAATGTTTATGTTTGATGAACGGACAAATATGTCTATTTTCGTTTATAAAAGATTCGTTAAAATATCAGGATCTTCTTTTCGGATAATACCTTAAATTGGTATCCATTTTTCGTTGAACTCTTTTTGGAGTTTATTGTTCTCCTGTAGATTTTAAATGACTCATAAATAATACTCCATTTATTGGAGGTTCCGGAGTAATTATAAGAGTGAAAATATGGACTCCTTTGACTCCGTGTCTCTTCAATTTGTAGAAGGGTTTATATATATAGATCCATACTAGGAATCGTCTAAGTCCTAGACGGGAAATTGGTAAAGTGATACTAGTGATACAATAGCGATTGACACTTATGGCTATGTAACTCCTCGATGTTACTAAACCAAAAATTTGTAGTCCTCGACTAACTATATTTTATTAATAAATAATGGTAGGAATTCACTAAATGTGTGGTTTTCGTAATTCCTTCTTTACCGTAGACATTTCTTCTTTTATAAGATAAAGATTTTCGTGATATTTAGTGATATCACTATCCAATGGTGATATTTAACCATTGGAAAGACCGTTGTTTCGGACTGGAGTTGTCCTATAACTACTAGAGACAAATAGGGTAAACCTCATTTATAAGTATATGAATATCGTATATATTTTTTATTACAAACTAAGGACCTATGACCATGTCTAAAGTTATCTTTTATATAATACACTTGGAACAATTTTGAAAGATTTGAGACTTTTTAGGACTTAAGACTTAATGTAAAACGAAGTTTTTATAGTCTTTTCTTCACGACTGATTAACTCTGTAAGGGGGTATCTCTAGGTATCGTAAAATTGTCATGACAATTTTCCAGATTACCGAAAAGAAAAAATTTAATTCATTGACTAAAGGGGATGGTCTGGGGTCAAAATAGATGGTCATCGAAAAGATTTCCCTCTTTTACAAAGATTCTTAACTCACACAATCGTGTAAAAATTCCCATTTCCATCTGTAAGGATTTTCCGACCTAACAAAAAGGGTGACCCACTTTACTCTTCGTTTCATTTGACGGTTCTAATTTTATTCTCGTTACAAGTACGATTATTACTAAACTCTAATTTGTTAATTGACTGTCAAAATTTATAATAAACTATACGACTCTTTAATGTGGATCATATGTAAATTTCTAACAAACTTGTAAAGAAACTCAGTTATTTTTGTCATTGCTAAATATTTTCCTTCGGTAAACGTGAGAGATTAAACTAATCTGTTCGACATAATTAATGATTGTTATAATAGAACATTGTTGTTTCTACTCTTGATATAATACGTTGGGAGAGAGGTAATAGGTTAGGTCCACTAGCGGGTGTAATAATAAAAGTATAAGTAATCAAATCTATAACATGGTAGGTTGAAGGTCCGGTGGTGAGGAACATCTATCCCTCAATCCTCTCTTCTTACAGAATTTTACCTTACCCAAACTCATACTTTTATTAAATACCTTCCTATGTTTATGATAAGGTATTCTGGACTTTCGAGGACTTTCGTACTTTTACACTATGATTCTTTTCGGATACCTCGCTAGTTCTGCCACCTCCTTATCCTACACCTCGAGTGGAGAAGGGTGTTTATTTTCGGATAATGGTCACAGTTAGACCACTCGGTATGAGCAGCCCTTAAGAGTTTTTGATCGGTTAGTGAAAGGAGAAATTTTTTTCTTTTTCCAGTTAGACGTACATTTTCTAGTGTACGTTTAAGGGGTAGAACCGTAAGTTTTGGCAGAAAATTCTCCCAGGGTTAAATGATTAAATTTTACTTGGGGTTGGAGAGTTGTCTTCAATAGGTATGGTAAGTCACCAGAGGAGTGATGGGTGATTTCTGTCACAGAGTAAAGATGGAGCCGTAGAAAGAAACGAGTGAGGTACACCACACTGTACGGAAAGAGAAGTTTACAAGGAAGATACGAGGAAGTTGACTGTTCGTTAAGGATTCCTAGATACGAGGACTTCCGGTAGTGTCGAAAGTTAAAGACGTACGTAAAAGAATCTTGACGAAATCAGGTGTGTCTGGGGAACACTTGTGGAACACGAGGTGTTTGTGACCGACTTTTATTTGACTTTAAGGTGGTGACGTCGTCAGATATAAAAGGTAAATTTTTTAGGGATAGTATGAGAGAGGACGATTTCTAATGTCCCGTCCTCTCTGAACTTGGAAGAGTTACTGTTACTGTCGAACAATAATAATAAGAGAGAGTCAGTGAGTGAATGGTCTTGATGTTGTTGACCGTGAGGCTGTCTCCAACCTCGTTGTCGACCTTGTAGGGAATCGTCCTTCTACCCATCGACCACCCTTGTGTTCTTTTGTGGTCATGGTTACGACATTTACCATATAAAGAAAGGACGAGTCTTGTTTGCGTCGTCAAGTAGTCGATGAAACTCACCCTGGGTCTTTCCCATAGTCTCCGATTGATGTTCGGGGTCTCAATCTCCCGAGTGTTACACATCGACAATCCTGATCTTTTTTCGGTGGTAGTACCACATCACAAGGAAGGAGAAATTAAAAGATTGTAGTTTTAAAGGTTCACGGATGGTTAAAGTAATAAAAGTGGTGTGTGAATTCTCTTTTTGGAGTTGTTGTAATCCGAATGATGAAAATCACGATGTGGAGTGAAAATCACGATATGGAGTTGAAGGTTCCAATCTAAAAAAAAAAGGACTAGGGATTTGGGTCCAGACTTTACTAGGGATTTAGAAAGAATGACTATGATTCATGAATGTGTCTGATATTAAACGAGTTTATATGGTTGTGACTTCGTCTCCTGATACTTAGGAAGTTTGTGTTACTAATTTTTTACTAGTTTACTTAAAGGTTGTGTAAGAAGAATTTCTTAATCTCCATCCAAGAACTTTGAATCGTTCTTGAGTTTAATTCTATTTTTAAGTGTCTTTCGGTCTTTTTCTCGAAATTTCGAGTCACATGAAACTGGGGAAAGTATAGAATTTTTTACGAATAGAAATCCGGAAAATAGTCGTGTTTAACTCCTCAGATATATCTCCTCGATATCTATTGAATCCAAAACTTATCCCTTTGTCTACTAATCCTTTTTTCCCGTGTTCGTCAAAGTGTCGACTTAGTTGTCTTCTCTGGCGTCTTAATTTTGTTCTTACGATAAAGTTTTCCTTCTGTGTTAATTTTAGTTGTACATTATGTGATTGAAACCATATATCTAGTTTACTTTGAATTCAACAAGTTTGACTAATCGAATTTAAAGGGTTCGAAAAAGATGAAGAGTCTTGATATCCTTAACTCTCTATGAATGAGTATTAAAAAGTGTTCGACTATCTCCGTTTCTTCTTAAGGATCGGTTGTACGTGACAACAGTCTGACTTCTATTTTCGGTTAAAACAGGTGTTATCGTCAGGTCGCTGAACCTATTAGTACAAACTACTATACTACTTACGTACATCATTCGACATGGGACTTTCAGTTTTTATTTGTTATTCTTCCTTCTTTATGATTCGGGTACGGCATTGATCTCTTCGGAAGTGGTGTTACCTTTCTAGGGTGTACGGGTTTTCTTCTTGGCTTCGTCGGTTTATATATATATATACCGAATTTTGAGTTGTGACTTTTTTGATTCTAGTATCGTAGACCAGGGTAGTGAAGGACCGTTTATCTACCCCTTTGTTACCTTTGTCACTGTCTGAAATAAAGAACCCGAGGTTTTAGTGCCCCCTCGGACCACCCGACGGTAGATACCCCAGCGTCTCAACCTGTGTTGACTTCGCTGAATCGTCGAATCGTTTTAGTGACGTCTACCACTGACGTCGGTACTTTAATTTTCTGTGAACGAGGAACCCTCTGTTCGACACTGGTTGAATCTGTCGTATAATTTTTCGTCTCTACAATGAAACGACTGTTTCCAGGTAGATCAGTTTCGATACCAAAAAGGTCATCAGTACATACCTACACTCTCAACCTGGTATTTCTTTCGACTCGCGGTTTCTTAACTACGAAAACTTAACACCACAACCTCTCCTGAGAACTCTCAGGGAACCTGACGTTCCTCTAGGTTGGTCAGTTAGGACTTCCTTTAGTCAGGACTTATAAGTGACCTTCCTGACTACGACTTCGACTTCGAAGTTATGCAACCGGTGGACTACGTTTCTCGACTGAGTGACCTTTTCTGGGACTACGACCCTTTCTGATTTCCGTCCTCCTCTTCCCCTGATGTCTCCTACTCTACCAACCTACCGTCGTGGCTGAGTTACCTGTACTCAGACTCGTTCGAGACCCTCAACCACTACCTGTCCCTTCGGGCCTTACGACGTCAGGTACCCCAACGATTCTCAGTCTGTGTTGACTCGTTTACTTAACGTGAAAGGTCCACCACATCACCTATTCTTAAGGGGACGGTTACATCTCCTGTGTCCGAACTAGGGACCAGGTCCTTCTAAGGTGTTCGGCGTCTGGTTGATTCGGGCACGTGGGGTTGATGACTTCGGGTACGCGGGATCTCGTACGTTCGACGGTTGTTGACTCGGGTGTACGACGTGATGACTTCAGACTCATGGATCTCGGACACCAGGCGTTACTCTTCGGTCGTGTGGCGTTGTTTCTCATCGGGGACTGACGACGATCTCTTTGGGACTCGTTTCGATGTTTCTGAGTCACGTCGGTTTTTATTTAAAATTTTTTGTTCAGTGATAGTTTTTGATAATGACTAGATTTTCTTTGGGTTGTTTACAATGTTTACGTCCATTAGTATAAAAAAAGTAGGGGTAGTTGGCTGTCTAAAGTAAGTCTTGTAGTTATGTTATATTTCATATACTGTCTTAAGATATTAAAAGACACTAGGGAAAGTAGATTTGTATCATACAAAGTGTTCAAACTGTACTTCAAATTTCAAGAACCAAAATTATTTACATTTTAATTTGACGTCACTCTTTTATTTCATTAAAGGGGAATTGCAGTAAATGCAAAACACGAAGTCTTTCCTGTCTCAAAACTCCCCCTCGACGCGACCCGGAACCGATGTCGTAATCCCTGAGACGACGTAGACCGCCCAGAGAGTCCGCGCCGTGGGACTGAGACCTCAACACCGTGTATCCGAGGTGTTGTACATCCTAGTTTCAAGGGGTTGGTCCCTGACTTGGACGTAGGGGACGTAACATTTCACCTGAGAATTGGACCTAGCGGTCCCTTCAGAGGTTTTGTTGGTTAAAAATACAAGACTTTCTAAGGGAAAGGACGTTTGGGACTTTTAATAATGGAAGTTATTACCAATTCAAATTTTATGTATGTATGGACTACTCGAGTCCTCTCACCTATTACCGAAGATGTTATAAAAGAGCTTATGTTACAGCTAGAAGAAGTCCTTATCATATTCCCCTATATAGGGGACCACGACAAAGGGCTAGTCCGGTTATGACGCAATAGTATAAAAAGTTTATCTACTGTGGATTTTATATCTAGTTAAACTGTCTTCTACACTTTCGTGACATTGGTAGGGGCACAGATGTGGAGTCGAAGAAAGTCTGGTTGGTGACAATCTTCTCGATAGGAAAATTTTGATTTTATGACATAAGATAACAAATTTTTCAACCGTTTTGTGTTTAAATTCCGACCGATGTCATTAGTGGGTGTTTCAGTAATAATTTATATGTCAGACGTCCTCAACCACTGACTGTCCTTCCGGACCGCACGACGCCAAGCACCCCAGCGTTTCTCAGCCTGTGCGGGCTCGTTGACTTGACTTGACTTGTCGTCATTGAGACGTTTGATTTTGTTTTGGCACAAATGTTACGTAAATGTGTGTTATGAAAAGTGGGACAAAAGACATCCTTTCGACAAAATGGTTCAGACAAAAAATTTACTTTGAAGATTTTTTGTTTTGACGTATGTGTATGGTTATTTCAAAGATAAATTAGAACCTGAGATCTTGACACTCTTTGTCGGACTCATAAAGAAAGATAGTATTTCGTGGTTTCTTCGCCTACATTTATGAATAAACATGTTAAAACTAAGTCATAAAATTTTCCACAAACCAGTTTGTTTTGTATATTTGTTCACCTTCACGTGACGTTCTAGAGTACTAAGTGAGATGAGGTAGGTCTTACGAGCTCGCGACGATGTTTCTGTCACTTACGTAGAAAATTTCAGATTGTTTACTTTGGTGGTATATGGTACGTGATATGTTATATTAAGTCAGTAATGTTCCTACATTTAAAATTTCGTTACTACTATGAAATTTTTAATCCTGGTTAAGGTGTCAAGTCAACGAAGACCGAAACATGTATGGTTTTTTAATTTAAGATCATCTTAATTAATTAATAAATTAAATAAATTAATTAATTAATTAATTATTTAAGATCATCTTAAATTAAAACGATTTTGTGTATTAGTTCAAAGATTACACGAATTCCAGGAAGGATTTAGGTTTCCGAAAGTTATAGAATCATTTTTAACCTCTAAATTTCCGTTTCTAAGAATAGACTTTTTTATCGGTTTCCCCTTTTACAGTTGAAGTATTCATTTTCTCTTTACTGTCAATTTTATCAGTTTGGTTGGAAAAGGATAAATTGATCTTTTTAAAATTTCTAAATGACAACTGGTACCAAGTCACTTTAATGACATAAAATATCTGTGTTTTCAGAGTAAATTAAACACGATAAATATACAGTAAAAATTTTTCAGTATTGAAGGTAAGTAAGTAAGTAAATGGTTCATGGAAGTGACACAGTCCGTTAAGAAATCCATGAGCCTTATGGTATGTCTGGACTATAATTTAAGGTTGTTGACTCTTTCCAAAGTCTCGTATACCCTGTAATTCCATTTAGTAAATCATCAATTTTATATTTAAAATCCTAATTGTGATACATCTCTTTTCCCTACACGAACGTAATTTATTTCATTCGTCTTTTTTTTAAAAAATTTTGTTTTAGCCATATTCATTTTTCTTATCGTTTTTTATTGAGGTCTTAAATTCACCAAAAAGGTCTTGTCATTTCAATAAACGTCAAATATACAGGATATTCTTTACATAGACGTTTATTTATTGTTCGTAATTTCTACACTTAAGGTAATGAAACGACTGATTATCTATTATAGTCTTCATCGTACGGTGTAAAAGTATCTGAGACTATGCCTTAATTATAAAACAACTGTGACCCTGATTCTTTAACATAGAAAATTTACCAATTTTATTTTGTCATTTTCGTTTATTGACCTCCAAACATAGAATGTTAGTAGGTAGTTCCTTTCTTTGTCTTAAACCTCTTAGAACGTTATTTGGAGTAGTTAAAAGGTCGAAAAAAGAATTAAGCCACTTTATAGTGTCAGGAAATTTGAGACGGTGGTCTATAGTTGCATGAACACTGTCAGACATCATTTGTGTTCCCCCGGTTTAGTTAAAAGGCCCTTCTTTTAGTGGTTTCCTAGAAGGGTTCTGTGAAGACGATAAGTTCATACTTGGAAAGTTTGTAATAAATGTATATAGGTTCTTTTATTAAGTCCTTTGAACGGACGGACAGAGTGTCCATTTAGGTCAACGAGGCTGTATCATTAGACTTCGTCGCAACTTTGTTTTAAGTCTCTGAACACACGGATGTTTATTTTTTTATATAAAATTTAAAGACGTTTATTTATAAGAATCATGAGAATAAAGCGATGAACCGACCGTGTTTTCCGAGAGGAGGTGATCGACCAAGGTCTTAAAGGATGGTGCGTGTATATTCCTTGTGTGTGTATGTTTTACGTCATTGGATTTTGGACGTACAAACGTAAACGGATGTATGACAATTTGAAGATTGGTGTAACCACCGTCGTCGAGTGTTTGCCAGAGGAGACACTATGGATAAAGGGGTTAAGTCATTATTAAAGAGGTCCCTATAAGATAATTCACCGATCTGTTTTTACTTTAGTCGTTTTTACTTATTGGACTCCCCAGCAAAGGTTCCACGATTATTGTAAAATATAGTATTATGTCGACAAAATATTCACATAGGTTAAACACTTTTAATTAGTTGACATAAGAGGACTAGTAAAAAGACATACGTACGATATAAATTTTGTCGAAACTTATATGTTATTTTCATCCTATATTTGACGTACTGAATCATTTACATAAATGTACTTATATGTTACGTTGTGTATGTCTTTTATTACTTTACGTGGTTTTTACGATTACTCAATATAGACCCTACCATCCTAATATCTTCAAAAGATAATCGGTTTAAAATACGGTACTAGGACCTAATGAAAGTAATTGTTGTGTTTTTTCAATTAAGGATTTAGACAGTATAAACGAAAACTAAATAATTTTTTCTTGACTTTAGAGAAGAATATACATAAGAGTAAGGGAGAAGGTGTTATATTTGTGGAGGATACAGGAAGGTCGGGTTCAAAATCATAAAAAGACGTGTACAAGTGTACCTGTGAGCACTAAAAATCAAAGGAGGAATATTAAGGTCTTTGTGTAAGAATCTTTGTCTTCTTAAAGGGAAGTCTATATTTTTTTACAGAAGGTGTATTCTGGGTTTCCCTATGAGACGAGTAAGTCAGTGAGGTTTTTAATAAATGAATCAACAAGAACCACGTTTTGTGATACGATCCTGGACTTTTGTGTTCCAACTTGTTCTGTCATTCAGAGGTACTGGAGTACCCTTTACTTGTTACTTCCTTTTGTTCTATCGGTTTGTCCTTTGACATTATTTCACAGTTATATTACCTTGTTTATCTTTTGTGATACCTTCTTAGTTTTCATCTTAGAGGATTGGGTCTTCATCATAAATTTAAATTCTGGACCTGTCCTCGTCAATTTATCTATTTCCCCTCCTTAAATGGGAAAAGTCATGAGATTTGTCTAGACTTGTCAATTGGCAATGGTGAAAGTACTTTGTGGGAAAGTAGATTTAGCAAGTATGTAGTGAAAAGGACCATGGAAAAGTCCGAGGAAACCAACAAAGAGTAAGACAGATGTACCAAGTTCTTGAGCCAGTATCCGGTAGAAAAGACGAAGGGTCGACTAAAGTACGTTGATAGAAATTGATGGCAGATATTTAGTTTACATCAAGGGTCAGGTCCTGTGTGATTGTCTGGATAAATTGTAGGGATGGAGGTAATAGTGTGTCCTAAAAGTCTGAATGATACTACTTTAGTAAAAAAAGGGATTTTCAACGCTGAGAAGGAAGGAACATGGTGGGGAGGGTTGGACAGTATTGATAGGAGGCAATAAGTATAGACTTTAAACTTACAGTAGAAATTATACAAGGAGAAGAAAATTTTAATTTTTTTTTAAAAAAATTAAATAAATAAAAAGTGACACGACTCAGAGACAACGACACGTGTACAAAAGAGATCTCGTCTCTGATGGGAAGGAACGTTACGTGTCCGAGGAGTGGCGCCACCGAAGAGAACAACGTCTCGTGTTTGAAATCCCGTGAGACCGTGTCATCAACGGCGGGTGTCCGAAAAAGTGGGGAGTCGTACACCTTAGAAGAGTCTCGTCTCTGACTTGGGTACAGAGAACGTAACCGTCCGTCTAAGAATTGGTGACCTGGTGGTCCCTTCAGGTAAAAGGAGAAGAATAGGGTTAAGTTATGTAGTCTGAGATAGTTAACATATCGGTTTTACCACCATAGGTGATTGTGGTTGGATCAGGTTCACTGATACAGAGAATTACATTGGGAAACGGAGGGGTTGGTAAGAGATAAATCATGAGTTATTAGAAATTTTAACATTTCATTAGGGGAATTTTGTGTGGAAAATTGTTAAAAGATGACATAAAGGATTCCGGATTTTGCGGGACAGAAAAGAACAAGACGAATAAAGAAGTCGGAGTGAATTTCTTTGAAGGAGTAGGGGGACTAACCGGGTGGAATGCAAAAACGTTGTTATTTGTAATGGGGTAAAGTCTCAGAAACATGTACGACACTGAAAGACGGATGTAGTGAGAAGAGAGGTTACGAGGTGGTCTCAATTGACCAAGTGTGGAAATAAGAAATCCAGAGTTCAATTTGTAAAGGAATCTCTTCGTAAAGGAGTGACTAGTGTGATCCCGATTCGTCCCGAGGGTTAATAAGAGTATTCGAGGTTCTAAAAAAAAAAGGTGAAGTATTATTAATAATGTATAAACATCTGACCGAAATACAGACGGAGAGGATAATCTAAGTTCTATGTAATCCACATTTCTAAAATGATAGAAATATAGGTTAAGGAGTATAAACCGTAAGTTCTATTAGTTGGTTAAATAATTTTCTTATTGACTTACTTAATTGTTTTCCACAGAATCTCCGTCAACACTAGTGTATCTCCAACATACCTCGTTTTTTCGTTGAAACATAAAAATCTGACCATTCGTATG
This sequence comes from Capra ibex, assembly GCA_006410555.1. Taxonomy (NCBI): domain Eukaryota; kingdom Metazoa; phylum Chordata; class Mammalia; order Artiodactyla; family Bovidae; genus Capra; species Capra ibex. The sequence goes on along the minus strand of SJYO01033645.1, from coordinate 23,988,004 downwards.
TTTCTGGTGATGATACTATGAAGAATTCAGTAATTATAGTGTCGTTATATAGAATAGAGGACGTATTTTGACACTTGAGATACTTACTTGACGATCTTAAGTTCTGTCATGACCAACATTTGGATTCACTGCAGTACAGGATGTAAAAATTGAGGACTCGTTCAAATTAAGTCGTTTAATTAAAAAAAATAACACTTCTAATTAAAATAAAGTGTTTATAAATACCGTAAAAAATTTTCTAAGAAAAGGGTATATCCGGTAATGTCTCATGACTTACCTCAAGGGACACGATATGGTCGTCCAAGAATAATTAATAGAGAAAATATATATCATCATATATGCTCAGCCGTCGTTTAGATTGAGAATTAATGTTTCAGTCATATTGTCTTAGATGAAGTGTCCAATCGAAATTCCTTTATTGTGTTTTTCATAAAATCGTTTGTAGTTTTGTACTGTCCCTTAAGGGACCACCAGATTACCAATCCTAAGGTCCGAAAGTGACGGTACGGGTCTCTAATTAGGGACTAGTCCCTTGATTCTTAGACCGTTTAACACGTCACACCGGTTTTTTGCTGTTGTTGTTTTTTTGTGTGTTTTTGGTGTGGAGGAGAAAGAGTCTTTCATACAAGATTTCAGTCGTCCCGTATTTAACTGAAACGGTTTAATGAAAAGTCATGCAATTTAGTGAGTATTTCATGTTGTGTATCAAAGTAAATATATGTTGCGAGAGGACTCCAGGGTTAAGACGTCAAATAGAAAGACTCATCTTTTTCTGACGAAAGATACTGACCTTGAGGTTTACTCCAGCAACCAAATGTAAATCCTCAGTGAAATATTGTTGTTTTTGGTGGTGTGTTGCCGGTGACAAAAACAACCAACCTGTCTCTGTACACTCAATCTTCACTCGTGCTCGATGAGTCACGTAGAAGGATATTGTGTTGTCCGTGATATACAATATTATTGGTTTCTGCAAATAGTTAAAGATTGAAGAATTCCAAATTTTTTATGTTTTTTTTTTGGGTTTTGGAATTCTCATGAACTTCTTTTGGTTCCACTTATAAAAATAGTAGAACCACCTCTTTTGGATTCGGTTTGTGAAATTTCCCACTTTCTGTGCTTTATCAAAACCATAGTCCATCTATTTTCATTTCGCAGTATCCGAAGCCGGGACGGAACCATATTTGTTACAACTCCCCTTGTTTTCCTTTTATAGAGTTGTAGACGCCTTCACAATTGGTGAGGTTTTGTTTTTAGTTGTTTATACACGTTCGTTTAATGTTTTATTAATCGGGTTCCTCTACGGCTCACCGAATCACCAATCCTAAGGTCCGAAGGTGACGGTACCGGGTCCAAGTTAGGAACCAACTCCTTGACTCTAGGGTGTTCGATGTACCGTACCGGTGTGTATGTGTACTTCACCTGTTCTGTTTCGATGGGATTTTGTTATATACGTTATGGTTTCGTGACTAGTTCTATTCTTTTTTTTTACCTTAAGTCACGACCATCTATATATTTTATCATGTTGGTATAACCTTTTGACCGTCATAGAATAGAATATTGCATCGTTAAAGGGAGTATATACAAGTTCTCTTTATTCCCGAATACAAGTGTTATTATGGATAATTGTACACTGATATATTTGTTTGACACTATATTAAGTATGTACTTTATGTCATTGAATTTTTTTGTTTTGGGTTGGATACTTTAGTTATTATGACTAAAGTTTTTGTACAATTCTTCGGTCTGATATAGTATGATACATTAGGATAATTGTACTTCAAATTCCTGTCCACTTAGGTTTGATGTTAATTGTCTTTAGTCTCATTGTCATTGGATTTCTTTCCATGACTAATCCTTCTCAGCGTTCCCTTTCAAGCTCCGGTTGTTTTTGCAAAAGAGATAGACAGATAGATAGAATTAGACCTCCTACCATGAATCCATTTTCGACTAACTCGACATGTATAAAAACTCGAAACATAATATATATTTAATAGGGAGTTTTCTTTTTTTTAGTTGTTCTAATGAATATGAACTTGTAAGTGTCGTAATAAGTATTGGTTCACCTTTGTTGAGTCTACAGGAAGTTTCCCATTCGTTTTACATTCGTATAGGTAAGTAGGTACATTGTAATAAGTCATTATTGTTTCTTACTTCATGACTGTGTTTCATGTTATGGATACTTCGAATTTTTGTAATGTGATACACTTTCTTCGGTCAGTGGTTTCTGATGTCTCACATACTAAAGTAAACATAGTTTACAGGTCTTATCCATTTAGATGCCCGTCTTTCATCGACTCCTGACCGCCACACATCCTTCTTCATCCCCACTGACGATTATCATACCCAAAGAATGACCCCACTATTTTTACGAGATTTCAAACACCATTGTCTAGGTATTGACGTATATGATTTTTTGGGGACTTGACCTATGATTTCACTGACTTAAGTTATTTAAATAATAAAATTTTTTGGTCGTTTTGATTTGTAACTTTTATTCATGAATGATTAAATAATGAGATAATAAAACAGTGAAACTTACGAAAGTCTTTGTGTTGTCGTATTTAGGTTTTTCATGTTGACTCGATCTGATTCCAATTCCTTCTTCCCCATGAAGATAGTCGTCCTTATCGTGTTCGTTAGAGTTGGAACCTGTAGATAGATGACCAGGGTAGGTAGACTTTCGGGATCACGTCCTTCGGAACAGTAGAAGAGGGGTTCGTCCATTGTTTGCCTGAGTTAATTTAATCATGGTTTATAGTTTGTAGTCCAAGAGTTCCTTTTTTTGTCTGTTTTTCATCTAAGTAGTAGTGACCTCCCACCTTACCCCTAAATGATATTCGACCTCAACTTCGTAGAATGACCCTATTACGATGACGACGACGACGACGATTCAGCGAAGTCAGTACAGGTGTTCCAAGATTTTGATCTAACAAGATTATCGGTATGTTGAGTTTAGATGATTTTTAGTGACTAAAAGTGAATTTTGTCCATTTAAAATGTCATATATTTAATATGGATTTAATTCAAATTTTTACCCCCTTTTACTTGTCTAGACATGGCAATCAATATTTTGTTCATTTCCCTATGTGATTGACATGTTCAATCCTTTTTTGAGTTCGCAACCCATCAAAGATTGTTGAAAGACCTAAGAACTTCTGTCGTTTGATAGTGTATAAATCTTCTTAAAGATAGTGTACAATTGATAGTCATATAATTAATAGTATATTTTAAATTTGTAGAAATATAAGATATCATATTTTTTATTTAAATTCATTTTTATAGTGATCGTAGTTGAAATTAGTGTTTCAGACCGTTTGTGACTAATCCGAAGTCTTCTACGATGTTATTTAGAAAATATACTCAGATTCATATTTGCATTGAAGACCTACGACTGTGATTAATCCCCGGGCGGAGTTCGAGGACCGTAGATCGTCAGTCTCTTGGTCCTCTTCACTTCGTTGTTTACCCAGTAATATATAGTATGTCGATTTTGACGATTGTGAGTCCAAATTTTCAACGAGTGGTATTATGTCTTGATAGAAAGATCTGTTGAAGAATGGAAGAGTAATGAACAGTAGTTATGTCTATTGGTTGTAAGTGGGAATTGGGTGGAGTTGTTTTAAGTTGAGGTAGAGGAAATTGAGGTGGGGTGAATGGTCATGAAATGTTGTACGGTGTATGATATCTCTACTTTCTAGTGGTGAAGTTCCATCCCCCCTCTAATTAAGATTAATCTGACTGTCCATTCAAAAAATCAATCTGGGATCTCGTCAATTTGGGTGTCTTTACTCTTCTTTTCTAAAAATTTTCCTTTTCATATCCAATACAATTTCTCTAATGATCCTCTTACTTTCTCTTGTCACTTTCTGTTTTTACTTATCCATTTAACACTAGTGTAGTTCTAGATAATTCACACTTGAATAAAAACTTTCAAAAATGTACTAGTCTAGATAGGACATCCTTCTATTCTAATGCTTCGTCACACACCTATATTAAGATCCTATCTCCTGATATTTTGTAATGTCTATCTTTTGATAGTAACATTTTCGGACTTTAGAAGATGAGGTGTCCGTCGAGGGAATGAGGGGTTTTATACAGACGGATGGTTTCCTTTTTTTTTTCTGTATATATAGTGTATTTGTGTAAAGGGGACTGGGATGATGGGAAGACTGGATGTTTGAATAAGGATCACTTCGACTTCGAGGTTACGAAACCGGTGGACTACACTTTTTGACTGAGTGACCTTTTCTGAGACTACGACCCTTTCTAAACTCCCGTCCTCTTCCCCTGCTGTCTCCTGTTCTGCCAACCTACCGAAGTGACTGAGTTGCCTGTACTCAAACTCGTTCGAAGTCCTCAACCACTATTCTGTCCCTTCGGACCTTACGACGTCAGGTACCCCAGTGTTTCTCAGTCTGTGTTGACTCGCTGACTTGAATTGTTCGTAAAGTGAGTGATTAGGACATTAGTCTATAACAAAAGAGGTTCCAACAGTTATGAAATTTTCTGAGAGGGTCGTTTCAGAAGTAAAAGGAAATTAAAGAGAGTAAATCTTTACAGTTGTTGGAAAAAAAGATTATCGACAAATTCGTTTTCCTTAAGTACGAGTGACCGTCTTTTAAAAACTTTAAATAAATTCCTTTTTCCTTTGGTTAGAAGAATGAACTTTAAGGAAAAGAACGGAACGAGGATGAAAAGACGTGTTAAGAGGGTAGAGGAAAAGGTACAAAGAGTCTCAGGGGGTTTTTACTCGTACCGGGTTCACACACGACGCGAGGTCAGATGGGGTGTGGAGGCCTAGTGTGAGGGAAGGAGAGTTAAGTGAAGGTCTTCTTTTTAGTGAAAAGATAATGACGGAAGATAGGATTTGAAGTCGAGATGTAAGGGTTGACGGAGGATCTGTAAAAGAGGAACCTCAAATGTCGAGGAATTTAGTCTGTTTTGAAAAATCAGTACGAAAGAAGTTATAGTTAAAGGGAAGATCTGGGTGTAAGAGGTTACATTAGTGGGTTACAGTTAGAGAAAATTTCGAATGAGAAATTATCCATTAAAAAATAATAAAGAACGGTAAAACCTTACATTGGTTTGTTTGGAAGTCAATGACATGAAATGTAGTAAATGTTCCTTCTCTCCCCGAATTCCCGTGGAGACTATAGTCTCAAATGTATTTTACTTATGTCGGTCTATTAAAGTTCTCGGTTCCTTAAAGAAGGGAGAGACGAAATGAGTTCTTCAACTGTTTCCGTTTATGACATAGATATAATGGATATACTTTACACTCCGTATCACTCCCATTCAGTCGCATCACCATTTTAGTCCTGGTCCAACACCCAGAAGTGACACAGAAGGACGGAAAGTAATTTATCACCGTTACGAAAGGTTATTTCCTCAAAGATTTTTGAATTAATGTTTACTAGTCACTGTTTTTTTTAAATGTTTTGTTTTCGGTTTGAAATTTAGTTTGAGTAGTAATGACACGGTGACTGTCTATACGTACGTAACGATTAAGACCTTTTCTTTCAACAAAAGAATGTCATAATGATTATATGACAATAAAAAGAAAGTCTAGTACGATACAGTGACTTATTGAAGGACAGATTGACAGGTTCTTAGGTCCCTGAAAGGGAGATGTTTTAAGTGTTGTCATGGATGAAGTACTGTAAGGATTAATTCCTTACAATGGACGAGTCTGATGTTTGATAAGGTAGAAGGTTTTTATATGTGGTGTCAGAGTTTTTATAAACAACTTAAAAATCTGTACGGTTTTACGACAGTAAGACGTGAAAAGGTCTGGATTCTAAAAGGAATTTGTAAAGTATTCGAAAATTATTTTAATTTAATTTAATTGGTTAATATTTATTTATATAGTGAATCTCAACATTATCATTGGTAGACACTTCTATGGTCTACACTGAATCCATCAAGTACTCAAAATTTCTATTTGTGTTTTGTAGTTCTTTGAATGGTTTCGATACAGGAGAATGAAAAATAAGTGTCTTTCGTACACTTTTTCGTTGTAAAGACGGGTGTGTTGATAAAATATCGTGGAATTCGAATCCTTGACACCCAAATTCTCTAAATACCAATCCTTTACCGTTGGGTGAGGTCATAAGAACGGACCTCTTAGGGTATCTGTCTCCTTGGATTGTCCGATGTATGTCAGGTACCCCAGCTTCTCAGACTGTGTTGAATCCCTGATTTAGTACCAATCCTTTTAAAAATCAACATCCACTATCTCGAATTGTTCTCCCCACTCGTCGTACTCATTTTTAAACGTATGTCTTTCCAAAGGTGACTCCTTGTGACCGTCGATTTCGTTCTCTCGTCTCTACAACAGGAGACAATATTATTAGACGGTTTTTGGAAGTCTGTATAAAATAGAACGTTTACTTTTACTTTTTTGTTCATAAAGATTCACACACACACATGTTTACCTTTTCTTGTCAGAAACGTAAGTTTTTGTTTCAGAGATCTTATAATCTTTGTTACAACTTATGGTTTACGTGTGTAAAATCTATTATATTTGTTTAAAAAAATTAACGTGAAGATCTATATAATCTGATATACCATGTCTTAAAGTTACTCTTGACTTTCTAGGGACATTGTGTTTAGATGAAATTGTTAAGTTCCTACTCATAAGAATTGTAAAGGTAATAAGTTCAAAAATAAAGAGAAACGTAAGTTGTTTATAAATGACTCTCAGATGTTACACGGTGCATCAGACTAATATTCTCATGGTCAAAAGTACGACGTTATATTATTACGATACATGATCACTCGATTCACGGGTTTATTGTCCAATACACAAGAGAGAGGTAGTCAAAACTAGTAGACGGTGACTCTACTTGTTGATGATTGAATCCATCCTTTACTTTACATAACGTACAACCTAACCAATTAGTTTACCGTGAATTTGTCATTAAGTTTATGAGAGCTCTCTTGAATCATCAACATTTTAAAAATGTAAGTAGTAAAACGAGTTGGGTGTGTTACTGTATGGTACTATTGTATTCCTTTTACTACGAATTTTTCTCCAATTTAATTATGGGAGGTCGATCACCTCTTTAGAAGTCATCAATTTTTTTTTATTTTTATTTTTACCAAGAGAGGTCAGAAACTCCGTTTCGAACAATGTACTTGTATAAAGTTTGACTCTGTACCGTCACCCAAGGTTTAATATTGTAACCAAGTTTTTTTTCTAGTTGTACGTATTGTATGATGTCTCAATTCACTCCTTATGATTTAGTCTAAATAGAACTTTTATAGACAGTTTTTGTCACAGGTATGTCACCAGAAATTGTTAGACAATCTTGAAATATATATTATATTTTTTGTATATTTATGGGAATTTTAAGGACTTCACCTCCAGTATATTCTTTGGATATCGGATATGACAATAGATGATATTGTCCTTCAGTCATTTCGGATGGCAATTGTTGGTTTCTTATTGTCATTGTTCTGTATTCTTAAGGACTGGAGTACTTTGAGTTTTTAATATGGCCCCTTTGTCATTCATGTTATGTATACTATTTAGTCACTGTGTGTCTTTTTATTTGGTCATTTCCCTCTGTCCCTCGTACCGTCAGTTCAGTGAGGAATCCCTATGCCTGTGTCGCCTTGTCTCTGTCTCCCTTCACTTTCTTGTTCAAACCCTCCGTTTACTTATTTTCCCCAAGGTTCGTTTCCCTTGTCAGTTCACGTTAGAGACTCTGTCCCTGTGAAAACCAAACCAAAAATTTGATAGATGAAACTATTATAATTTTTAAAAAATCCAATCACTAATGAAGTGAATCGACTTCTCTAAGTAAGTTACCGTTACTAGAAAAAGAAGATTGATTTACTTGGTTATGCATCGAAGTCAACTTTTTCGGTAGTAGTACTACCTTATTAACCAAATGGGATAAAATAGGTTTCGTTCTTTGCGAACGGTCTTTATTCTACGATGAAGGAGCAAGAATGATGTCAGTTCGAAGAAGTCCTGAATGGAACCTAAATAAAGAAGGATTTGGATCCAAGACGGTGTTCTTTCAGTTTCGTTTTTCTTAAGTTTATGTTCGTTCTGACCTTTAATCTTATACGATTGATTGTCTTTTCAATGGAATCCTTTTAATGATTTTTTAGATCCACATTATTGACTTTCTTTTCACGTTTTACATTCATCGATTGTTAATATTTTTATGTCGGGTCTATAGTTAAAAAAAATTTCTTTTCTATTCGTCACAAGTATGAAGTCTTTTAAAGTTTTGGGATTATCGTCGAATTGACAATTTATTATTTACAAAACTTATAATGAAACAAATAGAAGATTTTTGATCGGACAATTTATGAATAGGGTTCAGAGATAATGTTCTACAATCAATCATGTATGTTGACTTGACTCTACGAACTCCTTATTTATTTAAAGTTTAAACGTCCTTCATAATGAATGAGTTAAAAGGATGTTTCCTTGGTTAAGAAAGTTTATTATTGAAAAATTTAATTATTAATGTGTGTTCATATAAATGAGTTTTATTACACTAAATCCCGTTTCAGTACCATCTTTAGTGATACTGACTTGAACATCACACAGATCGTGTAGTATTTGTTTTATTACAAGTAGAATTGTACACAGATAGTGTTTTAGTTTTTCACTAAGTATTGAGAGAGGTATCAAATCATTACCAAATTTCTCACTTAAAGAAAGTTGAGTGATAAAATATAGGTTTTTCTTAGACAGGAGGAGGGTTCCACTGAAAGTCGGATTCTTAAACTCGTAGTAAAAACCGTTCTAGATTACCAGAAGGTATATTTTGTCTGAAAATTGAAAAATAAAACTTTATTGAAATGTGAACAGATTTAAGACGCCTACTCGAAAAATTTTAAATTCAAGTGACTCCGGTCCCTAGAGATTTGTCGTACCATGTGACTTCTACAAGTTAAGTATAATCAGTTATATTTCAAAATCTTCATAAATGGATGGTCGATTCTCCTCGTATTTGAATGACTTTAAGATAAAATTTCTCCTTAAGAGTGATGGAATTTTTAGTTTTCTGTATTTGGAGTGATTTTGACCTGTATTAAGTATCCCTCTGTGTCCTTCACTGTCCCTAGGAAAACTTTCAGAAATTTTATGAGGTTCTCTTCAACGTCTTTGAATCTTTGTTTCTTACTTTGCCTTTTCTCATGTTAATTTATGGGTGTATTATTCCGACGAAAGGTTTCTCACCAGAGTAGGTTTTTATACCCCTCTTTTTATTTGGTTAGGAGTCTCTCAACTATGCCTGGAACCGTCCAAAGTTCCGTGACAGACTGTAGCAGAGGGAACTGGAGAGTCGTTTGGGAGACCGGATTAAAATACTTACCCCTTTTTGAGTCGTAGCTTTCCAATTCGCGGAACGGGTTCCAGTCAAGTCTTTATTCACCACATCGAGATGGATCTTACGACGCGAAGTGGACTGTGAAAGGTGATTTATCGGGACGGAAAGGGACGCTCCGTTATTATCTCATGTTCTCGTCACTTAGTCTGAGGACGCCCACAGGACGTGATGGGAGTGGGACGGATTCTTCACCCCCGAGCGGAGACTTTCGACAGGGATCGTTGAGTCGGCCCCTTCTCTTTCAACACATCCAGTGGGTAGTCGGGTCCTTTCCCCGTTCGACTGTCCGCGTCGGAGGTCGCCTGGTCGAGACGTAAGGGTCCTCGGGGAGGTTTAGGCCGCGGTCGTTCTGAGGAGGGCCTTTGCAGACTTTTGGAGGGCCACTTAAAGCGGGGGAGGACCCGCGCTCTTGTTCGACCCTTACTCGGTCTCCCGCCGGCCGGTGGGCTCGGTCGGTACACAGGTCGGGCAGTGCGGGCGGAGCGGGGTCGGCCGGGGAGTACGGAGGTGGCGTCGGTCTCCGGGTTGAGTCCTAGGCTGCGTTTGGCACCGGCCGCGGTGGTGATGGCGTCGTCGATTTCCCGGGGCCGCACCGTGAGCAGCAGTCCAGGGGCGGGGTGGGGATGTCAACCCGGGGAGTCGCTGCGGCAGGCGCGGAGACCGGTCCGGCCCTCCCGAACCGGACGGTGTCAGGCGGGCGGGCGACGGCGGCGCCGGTGGCGGTGGCGGTGGGGCCGCAGGAATGAAGTAACTCGACTGCGAGGCGCCGGAGTGCGTCCCGACCCAGGTACCACGGGGCGTCCCGGAGCTATTACCACAACCCCAGGTAGCGTCGCCCCTGCGCCAGTTTGGGCCCCGAGCCCACGATGACCCGGTCTTTATCGCGGCGAGTGACGCGTGTACCTGGGCGGCGCGAGGCGTCGCCGTTGGCCGCGCTTTCCTTTCTCTTCGCGGTTCCGGGGCCTATCTTGGAGAAGAGGAGCCGCACCTCCGCCCTCTACGAGGCCGGTGAAGGACAGCCGCGCGGCCACCTCGTGGAACCCTCTACATCAGGTGAACACGCTAGGCGTCGGGTGCACCGGGACTCGACAGCAAGGATGTCTGTCATGAACGATAACTTTTTCTTTTTTTACAAGGTTGAAGATTCTTTGTTTTAATTTTGTTAGTCAATGTTTCTACAGTGTGTTATTATATGGAAACCATTGGTATTTCATTCGGACTACGTTACACACAACGATCATCAACACATTAACTTCCTTCAGAAAACTATTCGTTAAACTCCACAAAGATTTATGGTATTTTTACAAATATTAGAAACTGGGTTCATTAGGGTAAACTTTGAACTAGAATTCCTTCATTGATTGTGTTTCCCATTTTACTCGAAATACACAATTTCCACAAATAGTGTAATACATGACTATTAATTTATAATTTTAATACTAAAAAAAGCTCATAGGTTTAAAACCGTGTCTGATATGCCTAGTGGAGATTTACGTCTTATTTTCGTATTAAAAATAATTTTAGGTAGAAGAAATTTGTCAGTCAAAGTCTTTCCAATCTATTGAATGGGTCCTAGTGAAGTGTTCTCCAAGCGAATCCTGAAGTTTGGATCCTACAAAGACAAAAGTTTCAAAAGTAAGAGAGGTTACTTAGTAACGGAGAGTCTTTACACCTTGGTATCTCCTTACTAATTCGTTTATTGTCCTTAGGTCAGTTAATTTAAAAATTGTCGGTGGTTTTTAATGTTCATAGCATATGGAACATTGTTGTGATTTTGTAAATTTTTATCTATGTCGAAACATTGTTTGTTTTTGACCCTTTATTCTGATCGTTCCCTTTCATTCACTAAAAGATCGTACCACTCTAAAACTCATTAAGGGAAAGTGTGGAGAATAACAACATTATTTCAATACATTCACATAAATGAAATTTACTTAGAATGCAATTTCGGAAGTTTACGTCAAACATTTTTCTAGTGAATAATAAAAAAGAAATGTCTTTCCTTCGTTCCTGTGTTTTCCGAAAGGGACCTTATTGTCCAAAACGTTATAATTAGAGAATACACGGTCGGTAATACGGATCTTCACTTCATATTAATAAGGACTAAATGTTTACTTCTGAGGTTCCGAATCTAACACTTTCCAGTATTCTAAAAGTATTATATTGGAAATCAATCTAGATAATAACATGTCTATGTTAGACAAATCCTAAAAGCAGAGGGACAAGGTAGGAAGTTTACATTCCCGGAACTTTTACTACTAATACAAAATTAAGTGAAAACGTAGAAGTGGATAGTGTCTCGAACTTACAGATGATTCTCAAGTTGTTTATGAACATCAACAGTCCCGACTCGGTCTTAACTTTGGAGTCAGAAATACTAAAGTTTCGGTTAGTAGAAACGTGACGACGATTCAGTGCAGTCAGCACAGGCTGAGACACGCTGGGGTGTCTGCCGTCGGGTGGTCCGGGGGGGTAGGGACCCTAAGAGGTCCGTTCTTGTGACCTCACCCAACGGTAAAGGAAGAGGTTACGTACTTTCCCTTTTCACTTTCACTTCGGCGAGTCAGCACAGGTTGAGCCGCTGGGGTACCTGACTTCGGATGGTCCGAGGAGGCAGGGACCCTAAAAGGTCCGTTCTCATGACCTCACCCCACGGTAACGGAAGAGGCTAGAAACGTGATGATGTATTGATAAAATAAAAATTAATTAATTAAATAAAAACGGGCTCGACCTAGATTTAGCGACACGTTCCCAAAAGAGATTAAACCTATTCACCCCTGACAGAGATCAACAACCGTCTGAGATCTCGAGTCCGAATCATCAACACTATGTGTCTCGAATCAACGGGGTTCCGTACACCTTAGAAGGGTCTGGTCCCTAGTTTGGGTACAAGGGGACGTAACCGTCCGTCTAAGAATTGGTGACCTTGTAGTCCCTTCAGGGACGCATCGATAAAATCTAAGGTCGTAACTAAATATGTAAGACAACAACGACAACAAGTCAGCGATTCAGGACAGACTGAGAAACGTTAAGGAAACGGTCCGAAGGCACATGGAGTGATAGAGGGCCTCAAACGAGATTGAGGACAGGTAACTCAGCCACTACGGTAGTTTGGTAGAGTAAGAGACAATGGGGGAAAAGGAGGACGGCAGTCCTCCCTTTAAATCAGACTCCTTAAATCTCTTCATGTTTCGTGTCCCTAAGATCTCGAGTCTTGATAGTTATCAAAACTTCATCTTACCCTAAGTTGTTTTTAGTCCTTCTCTATTTCCTTGTTAGGTCCCCACTAAACCAGTTAACTAGAATATTTGTTCCCAGGACAACGAGTTTGTCTTTTTTGGACAGACTGACGTCGATTCGCTCTCCTTTTTTACCCTCCTCCCCCGGACAACTCCCTGACTGGTATTATCGATATTCCTTTACCTTTCTCAATTAGAAGGGAAAAGTCGGGAGGTAACCTCAGAGAACACCCACTTGTGGTTACTGTTCAGGGAACTAGTATTCATGGATCGTGGATTCCCGTATAATTCCGGGTCTGACTCCACTGACCTAAAACAGTTCTGTAGGATACCCCGAAGGGACCACCAGGTCACCGATTCTCCCCAACTAGGGACCAGTCCCAAACTAAGCACTAGTCTCTTGATCTATGATGAATACGTTTCTTCTAGCTTTTAGGTTACACGGCGTTGATTCCTTGACTACGTCAGTTTATTTACTTATAAACAAAATTTTCTGTAGTAATATAAACAGTGATTCACCCTAAATAAAAGTGTGGAACCCTTCTAAAAATGAGATTTGTTAAATTTCACATCTCCCCAATTTTTTTTTTTTCCGTGCCTTCGATTCTTGTTTCGATAACTAATACAACACTCCGTGTATGTTTGACACGACGGAAACCATTTTACAAAAAATGGAGTAACCGGGATTTAAAAATCAAAGTAGTAAATATTTTACCTCTTTTCTTAAGATAGGGTCTGAGAGTTTCAATAAGACTCTTACTTTACTCCAACCTTTCACGAAACATTAAGCTTACGAGTAATGTTTGTATCAATAACCATAATTCCTTTCCTGACTCCTCTCCCGTTACTTCCTTTGACTTTCTTTCACTTCTTTCCCGGCAAACCATGTATACACAGAAATATTTCGAATCATATACGTTTCTTTCCATTTTCTGTTAGAACATTTAAAATAAAAATAAAAATTAAAAAGAAAAACCGACACGACCCAGAAGTGACACCACACGTCCGAGACCTTACGTGTTCCGAGTCATCAACACCGAAAGCCTGAATCAGTGGAAAGTCGTACACCCTAGAATCAAGGGATGGTCCCTATTTTGGACACAGAGACCGTAACCATCCGTCTAAGATTTGACGACCTGGTGATCCCTCCAGGGAACAGTTAAAATAATGACGTAAAGAAAATTCATGTAAACTTTGGTTCGTCCCGGGACACTCCGAAGGTCCGAATGTCTGGAAAGACGGGAGGTGAAGAAGATCCGTTCTGGAGTCGATAATACTGGAACTCAAGGTTTCCCGTCTAATCTTGTTAGCGACTAGTTCCTTCCTCGTCGGTTTTTAACAGACTCCGTTCTACTTTCCCTGGTCTATTTAAGTAGTTCTAATCCTCTGGGATGGGGACTTCTGGGACGTGTGTGGGATTAGAACAGTCTCTGGGGTAGAAACTAAAAGACAATATTTTTGGGAGTAAGTCAAGAAACCCCAACTCTATGTATCCAAAAACTCCGTCTTCGGACTATACAGAGGGAAACGAACTGTTACCTTATTTCGATAGGAAAAGATAAAGTAGGTTTTGGGACAGAGGTTCTAAACTAAGTCGGGACCATAAACATGTCTCTCCGGTTCGAAAATCTTTGTGTGATTGGATGTGTTTTAGCTTCAAATTCAGGATTTGGTATATTGTTAAAAGACTACGAGTTGAAGTAGTTCCATATTAAATGTGTTTTAGTTACTTAAAAGTGGTTTAGTATGTGGTACATTGTGGTGGTATTAGTTGTATATCTAAGACAGGTAATCGGGAAGGATCAGTTGGAACTGTACGAGTCGGGGTGTTGTGTATTTGGGAGATTACACGAAAGATAATGATAGTCAATCTAAACAGTAAGGATCAAAGTATTTTACCTCTTTCCTTACCGTTAGGTGAGGTCACAAGAACGGACCTCTTAGGGTCCCTTCCGCCTGGGACCACCCGACGGCAGACACCCCAGCGTGTCTCAGCCTGTACTGACTTCGCTGAATCGTCGTCAAAGTATTTTTACCTTCGTAAGTCATTCGTGAAAAATACAGACCGAAAAAAAGGGGCGAGTGACATCACAAAGACTCTAATAAAGATACTACAACTCATATATCCAGAAGGAAGGAGTAACGATTTGCCGATAGGTAACTGATCTATATGTTGTTAGTAGGAAAGTAGACAATTACCGAGAAACCCAGTAAAGGTCAAAAAGTGATAGTATTATTTCTATTATACATGTAAACACATACTTAGAAACACACTTACATACAAAAGTAAAGAAACATTTATCGATTCTTACCTTTCTGACCAAACGTACCTTTCATATATACATCGAAATGTTCTTTGACGGATCAGTAAAGACTTTAACCAACATATTAAAATGTAAGGGTGGTCGTTAATACCTGTAGAAGTAGTTGTCAAACTTAAGAGTCAGAAAATTCACATAGAAGATATCATCTACACATTATTACATGTGCTACGAAAAGAGACTACCGAATGATTACAACTCGTAGAAAAGTACACGGTATTATAGATAAACATCATAGACATATAGATATTTTCATAGACAAAACGGACAGAATAAATAAATAAATAAATAAAACAGTATGGTACACCGAAAACCCTAGAATCAAGGAGGTGGTCCTTAACTTGGACCCGGTACCAGGATAGGTGACCCGACGGTCCCTTATGGGACAAAACGAACAAAAATTTTGCCCCAACAACGGAATGACGATAACCCAACATTCTATGAGACCCATGTTAAGAAAAACAGTCTAAAGACAAAACACCGAGAGTCAAACGTAGAAAAGTAAAAGAAGTATCCAGAAAGTTTTTCATCAAAAAA
Source organism: Capra ibex (assembly GCA_006410555.1). Classification (NCBI taxonomy): domain Eukaryota; kingdom Metazoa; phylum Chordata; class Mammalia; order Artiodactyla; family Bovidae; genus Capra; species Capra ibex. Next base: position 23,972,551 of record SJYO01033645.1, on the reverse strand, counting down.
TAAAACTATCTCAGGTTACGTAGACAAAGAAAATATTAACACGGAAAACACAAGGTATATTCTTTAGAAAGAATGAAGTTCTTACATTTCTAAAAGAGAATATAAAAGAGGATCTTAAAAATATCAAAATCGTAAGTACAAAAGTAAATACTAAGTCCAACTTATTTAAAAAACACACATACCACACTCCCCCGTATACCTATCGGTCAAGTCAGTTAGTCAGTCAAGTCAGCGAGTCAGCACAGGCTGAGATACGCTGGGGTACTTGGCGTCGTGCGGTCCGGAGGGACAAGTAGTGGTAGAGGGCCTCGAGTGAGTCTGAGTGCAGGTAGCTCAGACACTACGGTAGGTCGGTAGAGTAGGAGCCAGTAAGGGAAGAGGAGGACGATATCGTGTTAAACAATTTTTCGAATGAGAAACTAGTGACTGCGTGAACCGGTGAAACAACTTTTAGTCGAGTGGTTTATATACACACATATAAATACAGACTCCCGAAGGGACTATCGAGTCAACCATTTCGTATACGGACGTTACTTCCTCTGGGACCAAACTAAGGACCCACCTCTTCTAGGTGACCTCTTCTCTATCCGATGGGTAAGGTCATAAGAACCCGAAGCGAACATCGAGTCGACTGTTTCTTAGGAGGACGTTACGCCCTCTGGACATAAACTAGGGACCTAACCCTTCTAGGGGACCTCTTCCCTTTTCGATGGGTGAGGTCATAAGACTGGATCTCTTAAGGTATCTGATATGTCAGGTACCCCAACGTTTCTTAACCTGTGTTGACTCGTGGAAATTGTCTTCGGCTTCTATAATTGTTCTCCACCGTTCTTATGTGTTTTCTTGACATGTTTTTTCTAGAAGTGTTGGTTCTATTAGTGCTACCACACTAGTGAGTGGATCTCGGTCTGTAGGACCTTACACTTCAGTTCACCCGGAATCTTTCGTAGTGATGTTTGTTTCGATCTCCTCCACTACCTTAAGGTCAACTCGATAAAGTTTAGGACCTTCTACTACGACACTTTCACGACGTGATTTATACAGTCGTTTAGACCTTTTGAGTCGTCACCGGTGTCCTGACCTTTTCAAAAGTAAGGTTAGGGTTTCTTTCCGTTACGGTTTCTTACGAGTTTGATGGCGTGTTAATCTGAGTAGAGTGTGCGATCATTTCATTACGAGTTTTAAGAGGTTCCGTGCGAAGTCGTTATGCACTTGGCACTTGAAGGTCTACAAGTTAAACCAAAATCTTTTCTGTCTCCTTGGTCTCTAGTTTAACGGTTATAGGCGACCTAGTACCTTTTTCGTTCTCTCAAGGTCTTTTTGTAGATAAAGAGGAAATAACTGATACGGTTTCGGAAACTGACACACCTAGTGTTATTTGACTTTTTAAGAAGTGCTCTACCCTTATGGTCTGGTGGACTTGGACGGAGAACTCTTTGGACATACGTCCAGTCCTTCGTTGTCAATCTTGACCTGTACCTTGTTGTCTGAACAAGGTTTATCCTTTTCCTCATGTAGTTCCGACATATAACAGTGGGACGAATAAATTGAATATAGTCTCATGTAGTACTCTTTGCGACCCTACCTTCTTCGTGTTCGACCTTAGTTCTAACGGCCCGCTTTATAGTTATTGGAGTCGTACGTCTACTATGGTTGGAATACCGTCATCACTTCTTGATTTCTCGGAGAACTACTTTCACTTTCTCCTCTCACTTTTTCAACCAAATTTCGAGTTGTAAGTCTTTTACTTCTAGTACCATAGACCAGGGTAGTGAAGTACCCTTTATCTACCCCTTTGGCACTGTCTAAAATAAAACCCCCCCGAGGTTTTAATGACGTCTACCACTGACGTTGGTACTTTAATTTTCTGCCAATGAGGAACCTTCCTTTCAATACTGGTTGGATCTATCGTATAAGTTTTCGTCTCTGTAATAAAACGGTTGTTTCCAGGCAGATCAGTTCCGATACCAAAAAGGTCACCAGTACACACCTACACTCTCAACCTGACACTTCTTTCGACTCGCGGTTTATTAACTACTAAAACTTGACACCACAACCTCTTCTGAGAACTCTCAGGGAACCTGACGTTCCTCTAGGTTGGTCAGGTAATATTTCCTCTAGTCAGGACCCACAAGAAACCTTCCTCACTACGATTTCGACTTTGAGGTTATGAGACCGGTGGAGTACTCTTCTCAACTAAGTAACCTTTTCTGAGACTACGACCCTCCCTAACCCCCGTCCTCCTCTTCCCCTGTTGTCTCTTACTCTACCGACCTACCGTTATGGCTGCGATACCTGTTACCCAAACCCACTTGAGGCCCTCAACCACTACCTGTCCCTCCGGACCACACGACGTTAAGTACCCCAGTGTTTCTCAGCCTGTGCTGACTCGCTGACTTGACTTGACTTGACTCATGGAAAGTGAAAGTGAAATACAGACTTGACAGATAAAACAAGGTGACTAGACAAAAAGCCAAGGATACGGTTATAGTGTACACACACACGATTCAGTAAACTCAGTACAGTCTGAGAAGTTGGGGGAGACAGGTACCCTAAGAGGTCCGTTCTTATGACCTCACCCAACGGTACGGGAGGAGGTCCCTTACGGTTATAGTGTCACAGAACTATGGTATCCAAAGACACACGTACGAGTTAGGGAAGTCAGCACATTCTGAGAAACGGTGGGGTACCTGACATCCAATGATCATTCAGAAATTCAGTCCATCATATTTAGGAGGTTGAAAAAAATTTAAGAAAAAGTTTTACAAATCTAATAAGATCCAATAAACGTAAAGGTCTATGTAAAGGGGGGTGGGGAATGAGAAGTCGGGACGACGACGACGACGACGACGATTTAGTGAAATCAGTACAGACTGAGACACGTTGGGGTATCTACCGTCGGATGGTCCGAGGGAGCAGGGACCCTAAGAGGTCCGTTCTTGTGACCTCACCCAACGGTAAAGGAAGAGGTTACGTACTTTCCCTTTTCACTTTCACTTCAGCGAGTCAGCACAGGTTGAGAAACGCTGAGGTACCGGACGTCGGATGGTCCGAGGAGGTGGGCACCCTAAAAGGTCCGTTCTCATGACCTCACCCACCGGTATCGGGATCCTCCATATTTAGGCGAGTTGAAAAAAATGAGAAAAAGTCTAAGAGAGACACTCCAAAAAAAAACAAAAAAAAAACCAGTACGACCGAGAAGTTACGACGAACGTCCGAAAGATATCAAAGGTGTTTGTCCCCGACGATAAGCAATGACACGTGTCCGAAGAGTAACAAGACCGAAGAGAACAACGTCTCGTACCCGAGATCCTCGTGTCCGAAGTCGTCAAAGTCGGGATCCCGAGATCTCGAACCCGAGTCATCAACCCGCGTACCTGAATCAACGAGGTTTCGTCACCTTAGAAGAGTCTGGTCTTTAGTTTAAGTACAGGGGACGTAACCGTCCACCTAAGAATAGGTGGCATGGTGGTTCCTTCGGGTAAAACACTCAAAAATTTTCAAGGGTAAACAAGGATTAAAGGAATTTCGAAAATTGTACTTGTACCACAACTTAAGACAGTTTAGAAAAAGAACTTGAGAATTATAGTGGTATACCTAAAAAAAGAAATAAGACAATTTCACTACTTAATGTGATTAACTAAAAGTACATAACGAAAGGTACTTATTTGATGTGAACCAGTATCACATAACGGTAAAAACATATAACGACATGAGTTAATCGATTTAAAAAAACTTCTATACATGCAGATAGAATTGCTCCCGAAAACAAGTCATCAAGAGGCAAGGATTTACCAAAATGGACCAAAACCATAATCCTATTACGATCGGAGTATTTTATAAAGGAAGGAGAAATCAAAAGACTTTCTTAAATACATCCTGACCATAATAAAGAAGGAATTTATCAACCATCTTGAGTTGTCACTTTGGTAGTCTACGAACCTCAAAAGAAAAACCTTTGTAAAAGTTAATACTTAAATTCAAAATTACCCATATCCTGATAAGTCTAAAAGATGAAAAGAATTCAGTCAAAACTGTACACAGATAGTTCCTTAAACAGAGAGAGTAGATTCAACAGATTAAATAATCTTATTTACCAAATATTATAAGTGTAATAAGTAAATTATAACCGTTGTATACATCACTGTAGGGAAGAAAGTGAGGACAATGATCCTTAAACATAGTGTAAAACGATGAAGAACGGTCCAAACCATTTATAAAAGAAAATTAGATCAATGAAAACCGACGTGACCCAGAAGCAACGACACGTCCTAAAAAGAGATCGACACCGCTCACCCCGACGATAGATTGACACCACGCGCCCGAAGAGTAGCGTCACCGAAAAGAACATCTCGTGTCCGACATCCCACGTGCCCGAAATCGTCGACGCCATACATCCGAGCCATCAACACAGAGATCTCGTGTCCGAGTCATCGATACCACGTACCCGAATCAGCGAGGTGTCGTACACCCTAGAAGGGTCTAGTCCCTAACTTGGACACAGAGGACGTAACCGTCCTCGGTGGTCCTTTCGGGGTCTAGATCATTAAAAAAATAACCTATTATATCATTTTAAATACAACGATTCACTTAAAAAATCAGAAAGAAATTACTTACGAAACAGGACCAGACGTCATTCAATAAACCCCAAGTTAAACTGTGGACGTTCGGAACAAATGTTCCAAAGCTTCCCATTCAGATTCAGTAGTAAATAATATCCCGATAAAATGTCATTTTGATTCCACACCGAAAACCCCAAGATAATCACAGGGTTCACTAGTTGTTCCAGAAACGTCAGACCGACTATCTTCATCTGACGTCGTCGTAGAGTCCGAAGAGACAGGGAGTGGTAGAGGATTTCAAACGGGTTCAAGTACAGGTAACGTAGCCACTACGGTAGGTCAGTAGAATGAGAGACTACAGGAGTAGAGAGTTAGAAAGGGTCGTAGTCCCTGAAAAGGTTACTCAGTTGACAAGTGTAGTCTACTGGTTTTATGACCTCGAAGTCGAAGTCGTAGTCAGGAAGGTTATTCATAAGTCCCAACTAAAGGGAATTCTAACTGACCAAACTAGAGGAACGACAGGGTCCCTGAGAGTCCTCAGAAGAGGTCGTGGTATAAAGTTTCCGTAGTTTAAGACATTATAAGTTGTTTCTAAGTCCCCCTGAAGTACACCTAAAGAACTCAAGACAAAGACGTTTCAGGAGAGGAAAGTCTTTGGGATGAGACGATAGTGTTAGTGGAACTGGAGAGACTTCAAGTTTAAGACAGAGATACTGAGTCATTCTGGTGTTATGAGGAATACCATTCGGGGAAAGACGGGATACCAAGTCTGACACGGAGGTCTGTCTTTTGACCCCTTTGATATCCCGGACGGAGTAAATAAAAGAAGGAAAGTTCCTAGTGTGAAGAAGAGGAACAAACTTCAGATTTTCGTCGATAAAGTATATAAAACAGGTCAAAGATCAATAAATGTCGTCCTCCACAAGTGACAATGAGGTTACTCTAGCTTTTGTCTTCTGACAGTAAAAATCGACGATACCTATCCATGTCCATGAGAGAAATATTGTATTTCATCAGTCCTATTGGTAATCCTGTCTTTCTCTTTAACGTATACTTCTAATAATAAAATTAAGTGTTACCTATTCAAAGGAAAATAGACAAGTGAGTATTACACCCACTTTAAACGATGTATGAAAGGTGTCAGGGAAATATACGTCTAGGTCGGGTTGTTCGTCTAACTTTCCCTCTTTCGTCAGTCTTATATACACTCCATCACAACTAGGGTTATTGGTCTTTTGAGACTGGACTCCAGTCTTATGGAGTAAAAGACCCTTCCTCCAGGCACTAACCATTAAACCACCTGAAGTAAAAGATCCTTCCGTCAGAGTAATTCTCGACTAGGTCTTTGTGTATCGAAAGTCGACCGTTTTTAATAAGATCAATCGGTATCTCGAAGTCATGGTAATATCAAATCATCTTCCATGTAATCGTATTCTCTGTTTGAACCCAATTTAGAACTGGGATGTTGAAGGATCAAAACTGTACTGACTCCTCGATTCCCCTAAAAAACGATATTTTGTCCTTGTTGTCGTCAAAATAGTAATCTAACAATATTCCAGTGCGTATAGTTTGTCGATCATACTCGGGACGTGTGTCTCATTTGTTACATTCCATTAAATTGGTTCTCAATAAACTTGTCTACCCCGAAGGGTGCACCGGGATCACCATTTCTTAAACGGACGGTTACGTCCTCTGAGTTCTTACCGGTAAGTTAGGGACCCAGTCCTTCTAGGGGACCGCATCTTTTACTGTTGGGTGAGGTCGTAAGAAGGGACCCTTTAAGGTACCTGTCTCCTCGGACCACCCAATGTCCAGGTACCCCAGCTTTTCTCAACCTGTGATAACTCACTGAATCACACGTGTGTGTGAAACTTGTCTAAGGAGTGATTTCTTCTATATGTCTCCCGTCTATTCATATACTTTTATACAAGTTGTAGTATACAGTAACACGAATCAGCGAGTCAGCACAGGTTGAGAAACTCTGTGGTGTCTGACATCGGTCGGTCCGAGGAGACAGGTACCCCTAAGGGGTCTGTTCTTATGACCTCACCCAACGGTACGGGAGGAGGTCCCCTAGAAGGGTTGGGTCCCTAGTTTGGGTCCACAGGACGTAGCGTCTGTCTAAGAAATGACTGACTCCGTGGTCCCTTCGGGAGTATACAGTAATCCCTTAACGTTCAATTTTGTTGTTCTACGATGACATATCGATAACAACATGTACTGATTCTAGGTTTTGAGACTGTTGTGGTTTAAGACTGTTCTTATACTTCGGTGTCTTTGAGTGTAAGTGACGCACCTTTACGTTTTATCATATCAGTGAAACTTTCTGTCAAACCGTCAAAGAATTGTTTTGATTTTATGTGAATGATATACTAGGTCGTTAGTATGAGAAACCATAAATGTGTTTACTCCACTTTTGAATACATGTTTACTTTTAGGCATGTACTTACAAATAACATCAAAATAAGTCTTAACGGTTTTGAACCTTCGTTGGTTCTACAAAAAGTTATCCACTTACCTATTTGTTTGGTCTCATTTAGGCATGTTACCCTATAACGAGTCGTTTACTTTTCTTTGTTTTTTTCGTTACCGACGTGAAACGACCTCGTCGGCACTTCTCTCTGGGGTGCAGGTTCCATTCTCTTTCATTCATTCTACCATCCGTGACTCTCTCCCCTAGTCTCCCATCTGTCTGACTTTGATGCTAGTGTCTGTAGATGGGTTAGACTAGTGTACCTGGTGTCGGAACAGATTAAGGCACTTTGATTCGGTACGACAGACCCCGGTGGGTTCTGCCGGCCCAACACCACCTCTAATACTGTCTTACACCAGGTGACCTCTTCCCTTACCGTTTGGTGAAGTCATAAGAACGGAACTCTTGGGGTACTTGTCATACTTTTCCGTTTTTCTAGCCTGTGACTTTCTACTTGAGGGGCCCAGCCATCCACGGGTTATACGATGACCTCTAGTCACCTCTTTATTAAGGTCTTTCTTACTTCCCTACTTCGGTTTCGTTTTTGTTATGGGTCAACACTTACCCTGACCACTACCTTCGTCACAAGCTACAACATTTCTCGTTATGACGTATTCTTGGACCTTACAATCCAGGTACTTAGTTCCGTTTAACCTTCACCAGTTTGTCCTCTACTGTTCTCACTTGCAGCTGTAAGATCCTTAGTCACTTGATTCTACCTGACCTTACCCACTTAAATTGAGTCTACTGGTAATATCGATGATGACACCCGTCCTTAGGGAATCTTCTTTACCTCATCGGTAGTATCAGTTGTTCTCAGACTTTGCGTAATGAACCTACGTTAGAGTTTTTGCTGTCTTACTAGAGACAAACAAAGGTTCCGTTTGGTAAGTTATAGTACCATTAGGTTCAGATACGGGGCTGGTCATTACGACTTCTTCGACTTCAACTTGTCAAGATACTTCTGGATGTTCTGGAAGATCTTGATTGTGGGTTTTTTCTACAGGAAAAGTAATATCCCCTGACCTTACGTTTTCATCCTTCAGTTCTTTGTGGACCTCATTGTCCGTTTAAACCGGAACCTCATTCCTTACTTCGTCCTGTTTCCGATTTTCTCAAAACGGTTCTCTTGCGTGACCAGTATCGTTTGTGGGCAAAGGTTGTTATGTTCTCTTCTGAGATGTGTACCTGTAGTGGTCTACCAGCTGTGGTTTTAGTCTAACTAGTATTAGAAACGTCGGTTTCTACCTCTTCGAGATATGTCAGTCGTTTTTCTTCTGGCCCTCGACTGACACCGAACCTAGTACTTGAGCAATAACGGTTTAAATCTGACTTTAACTTCTTTCACCTCTTTTGGTAAGTCCATACTGGATTTAGTTTAGGGAATACTGATATGTCACCTTCACTCTTTATCTAAATTCCCTGATCTAGACTATCTCACGGACTGCTTGATACCTGCCTCCAAGCACTGTAACATGTCCTCTGTCCTTAGTTCTGGTAAGGGTACCTTTTCTTTACGTTTTTTCGTTTGACCGACAGACTCCTCCGGAATGTTTATCGACACTTTTCTTTTCCGCACTTATCGTTTCCTCTTTTCCTTTCTATATTCGTGGACTTACGTCCCAAGGTTTCTTATCGTTCTTCCCTATTCTTTCGAAAGGAGTCGCTAGTTACGTTTCTTTATCTCCTTTTGTTGTCTTACCCTTTCTGATCTCTAGAGAAGTTCTTTTAATCTATGGTTTCCTTGTAAAGTACGTTTCTACCCGTGTTACTCCTGTCTTTACCATACCTAGATTGTCTTCGTCTTCTATAATTCTTCTCCACCGTTCTTATGTGTCTTCTTGACATGTTTTTCCTAAAAGTGCTGGTTCTATTAGTGTTACCACACTAGAGAGTGGATCTCGGTCTGTAGGACCTTACACTTCAGTTCACCCGGGATTCTTCGTAGTGATACTTGTTTCGATCATCTCCACTACCTTAAGGTCAACTCGATAAAGTTTAGGACCTTCTACTACGACACTTTCACGACGTGAGTTATACGGTCGTGTAAACCTTTGGAGTCGTCACCGGTCTCCTGACCTTTTCCAGTCAAAAGTAAGGTTAGGACTTCTTTCCGTTACGGTTTCTTACGAGTTTGATGGTGTGTTGACGTGAGTAGAGCGTGCGATCATTTCATTACGAGTCTTAAGAGGTACGGTCCGAAGTCGTTATGTACTTGACACTTGAAGGTGTACAAGTTCGACCAAAATCTTTTCCGTCTCCTTGGTCTCTAGTTTAACGGTTGTAGACGACCTAGTAGCTTTTTCCTTCTCTCAAGGTCTTTTTGTAGATAAAGACGAAATAACTGATACGGTTTCGGAAACTGGCACACCTAGTGTTATTTAACACCTTTTAAAACTTTCTCTACCCTTATGGTCTGGTGGGTTGGACTGAGAACTCTTTGGACATATATCCAGTCCTTCGTTGTCAATCTGGACCTGTACCTTGTTGTCTGAACAAGGTTTATCCTTTTCCTCATGTAGTTCCGACATATAACAGTGGGACGAATAAATTGAAGATACGTCTCATGTAGTACTCTTTGCGACCCGACCTCCTTCGTGTTCGACCCTAGCTCTAACGACCCTCTTTATAGTTATTGGAGTCTATACGTCTACTGTGGTGGAAATACTGTTTTTCATTTCTTGATTTCTAGGAGAACTACTTTCACTTTCTCCTCTCACTTTTTCAACCAAATTCGAGTTGTAAGTCTTTTACTTCTAGTACCGTAGACCTGAGTAGTGAAGTACTCTTTATCTACCCCTTTGTCACCTTTGTCACCGACTGAAATAAAAAAAACTCGAGGTTTTAGTGACGTCTACCACTGACGTCGGTACTTTAATTTTCTCAGAAACCTGGTTGGATCTATTGTATAAGTTTTCGTCTCTGTAATGAAACGGTTGTTTCCAGGCAGATCAGTTCCGATACCAAAAAGGTCACCAGTACATACCTACACTCTCAACTTGATATTTCTTTCGACTCACGGTTTCTTAACTACGAAAACTTGACACCACAACCTCTTCTGAGAACTCTCAGGGAACCTGACGTTCCTCTAGGTTGGTCAGGCAAGATTTCCTCTAGTCAGGACCCACAAGTAACCTTCCTGACTACAACTTCGACTTTGAGGTTATGAAACCGGTGGACTACACTTCTCGACTGAGTAAACTTTTCTGTGACTACGACCCTCCCTAACTCCCGTCCTCCTCTTCTCCTGCTGTCTCCTACTCTACCAACCTACCGTAGTGACTGAGTTACCTGTACCCAAACCCACTTGAGGCCCTCAACCACTACCTGTCCCTCCGGACCTCACGACGTTAAGTACCCCAGTGTTTCTCAGCCTGTGCTGACTCGTTGACTTGACTTGACTTTTCTTTGTTCGATAGTTTGGTGTTTTTATATCACCTTTGTATTCACATATAGTCCTTTACTTGTTTCGGTTATACTTTTCTGATGTATGATATACTAAGATTGGTATACTGTAAGACCTTTTCCGTTTTGATACTTTTGTCACTCATCCAATCACCAACGGTCTCCGAGTCCCTCTTTCTCTACTCATCCATCTCGTGTCCCCTAAAAAAACGGTTACTTTGATAAGATAAACTATGTCATTATCACGTATCTACGGTGATACTCACTCACTTCAGCGAGTCAGCACAGGCTGAGAAACTCTGGGGTACCTGATATCGGGTGGTCACAGGAGGTAGGCACCCTAAAAGATCCGTTCTCATGACCTCACCCAACGGTAAAGGAAGAGGTCCCCTAGAAGGGCTGGGTCCCTAACTTGGGACCAGAGGGTGTAGTGTCCGTCTGTGAAATGTCAGACTCGGTGGTCCCTTAGAGTATACGGTGGTATGTAAACAGTTTTGGGTATCTTATATGTTGCGTTTCTCACTTGGAATTACATTTGACACCTACAGTCATTTATAATATTATATCGTTATAGTCACCTATGTACATATACATACCGACTCAGAGGAGCGACAAGTGGACTTTGATTGTGTCGTGACACACGAAGCAGTGAGTTAGTACAGGCTGAGAAACGTTGGAGTGCCTGACTTCGGGTGGTCCGAGGAGACAAGTACCGCTAAGAGACCCGTTCTTATCTCACCCAACGGTACGGGAGGAGGTCCCCTAGAAGGGTTGGGTCCCTAGTTTGGGTCCACAGGACGTAACTCCTGTCTAAGAAATGGCTAACAGAGGTCACTTCGGGTCTTTATGACTTCACTTCTCGGATAGGGAAGAGGTCCCCTAGAAGGGCAGAGTCCTTAACACAGACCTAGAGGACGTAACGTCCTCCTTAAAAATGGTTGACTCGATGGTCCCTTCAGGTCGTAATAATTAGCAGATGTGTGGTAAAGTCTCCTCGAAGGGACTACCGAGTCACCCATTTCTTAGACGGACGTCACGTCCACTATATCCTCTACACCCAAGCTAGGGACCCAATCCTTCTAAGGGACCTCTTCCTTTATCGTTGAGTGAGGTCATAAGAACGGACTTGTTAAGATACATGTTTCCTCGGACCACCCGATGTCAGGTTTCCCAGCGTCTCAGTCTGTGTCGACTCACTGATTTGTGAGTGACACGAGGCCGAGTCAGTCAAGGAAGTCCCCTAGAAGGACTGGGTCCTTAGCTTGGGTATAGAGGACACAGAGGACGTGACGTCCGTCCAAGAAATGGGTGACTCGGTGGACCCTTCGGGTTTGTGTGTGTGACATGGGGTTATGTTTTATTTTTTCAAAATTTATTATAATTCATCATTTTTTACTATTATTATATAGTTATAGTCGAGTAGTCGATATCGTTTACATGGGTGATTGCGTTCTACAATTCCTGTCCCCTTCGACTCACGCCTCTCCACTTCCCTATTCACCCTTAAGAGACATGAACGATGAGTGAAAAAGATAATAAGATGTTGACGGGATTTTTGATTTCAGTTAAGTTTTTAGTTATCACCGTCTTACTACTTTAATATATTCATCTCTTGTTTAAACACCAATAGTTCCCAATCTCTACCACCACCTCTTCTTTCTTTTCTTCAATACACTGAAATTTTCCCTTTTGTGATTCCTTCTACACTAATACCTTATCGAGGTATAGAAAAAAAGAGAAAAAGACCGACGTGACGTCCATCCTAGAATCAAGGGACTGGTCCTTAACTTGTGTACGGGGGACGTCACCTTCAGGTCTTAGAATTGGTGACCTGACGGTCCCTTCAGGGGTCTTATCGAGACTTAGAACTAACGTCACCGACGATGTACTTAGTTGTATAAACTATTATACCGTATCTTGATATGTGTGTGTAACGTGGTTACAGTTGAAGAACCAAAATTATAACACGATTACAGGTTCTACGTTACCCCTTTACCCCATTTCTTATGTGTCCTGAGGAGACATGATAAAAACGTTGAAGGACACTTAGATATCAACGTATTATTATTTTTCAAATCCCCCTCAAGGGATCACCAGGTCACCAATCCTAAGACACGTAAGGGACGACACCCGGATACAAGTTAGGGTTCATTCCCTTGATTCTAGGGTGTTTGGCGTACTGAGTCTGTTTTTTCTTTTTTGTAAAAAAAAAAAATTATTATTTGTAACATTGGTTCTCCTCAGACTCTTCTGTATTTACAATTTATGGTACATCGTAAGACCTATCCTATGATTTTTTCTTTTTCCTGTAATTCTTTTTGTCTTGTAGACTTATTTGATTCCTGAAGTCAATTATTATTACATAGTCATCACCAAGTAATTACGATTACAATTATTATCCCCTTTGATCTACACGTCATACCCACTCGAGACAAGATAGAAACGTCATTGAGACATTTGGATTTCGATAAGATTTTATTTTTCAAGTTTAAGATGGTTTTCAAATCTCTTCACGATTGTGGATAGGACGAATTTGAGAAGGTTTTTAACGTCTCCCTCCTAGCGAGTGTCTGAGTAAGATACTGTTGTTGAGTTTTGGATACCCTAAGTCGTTTTCGGCACAATTCTCCCTTCAAATATCGATATGTTCTGATGGAGTTCTTTATTCTTTCTCCAGTTTATTTTTTGGATTGGAATGTACATTCAGTTGATCTTTTTCTTGGTTTCTTTTTTTTTGGGTTTCAATTGTCTTCCTTTCTTTAGTATTTCTAATCACGTCTTTATTTACTTTTTCTTTACTTTCTTTGTTATCGTTTCTAGTTATTTTGGTTTTCGACCAAGGAACTCTTCTATTTGTTTTAATTATTTGGTAATCGGTCTATGTAATTCTTTTTTTCCCTTTACTGAGTTTAGTTATTTTAGTCTTTACTTTTTCCTCTTCAATGTTGTCTGTTACGTCTGTATGTCTTCTAGTATACTCTGATGATGTTCGCTGATATGCGGTTATTTTGCCCGTTGTACTTCCTTCACCTGTCTAAGAATCGTTTTATGTTAGAAGGTCCTGACTTGGTCCTTCTTTGTGTTTGATACTTGTCTGGTTAGTGTTTGTGACTTTAGTTTTGACACTAATTTTTTTTTTTGTTTTTTTTGGGAAGGTCTTTGTTTTCGGGTCCCGGTCTACCGAAGTATCGGTTTAAGATCACTTTCAAATCTCTTCTCAATCGAGGGGAGGACGAGATTTAGAAGATTTTATTTTCCAAATAATTTTTTATTACTTATCATCGTTCAATTATTCTATGTATTCTGTTTCTGTATTCCTAAATATAGGTCTTATATATCTATTAAGGACGTTTGACCCTTTTTTTTTTTTTGTTGAGTTTTTCGGATGTTTTCTGAATGTATCTACAGAGTGATTTCTCTTTTTTTTTATCCTTTTTATTTGTATGCTTTTCCACAAGTTGTAGTAATTCAGTAGTTTCTTTACGTTTAATTTGGTGGTATTCCATCTTAATGGAACCTTCTTTTCGATACTGTTTGGATCTGTCGTATAAATTTTCGTCTCTACAATGAAATGACTGTTTTCAGGTACATCAGTTTAGATACCAAAAAGGTCATCAGTTCATACTTACACTCAACCTGGTATTTCTTTCGACTCACGGTTTCTTAATTACGAAAGCTTGACACTACAACCTCTTCTGAGAACTCTCAGGGAACCTGAGGTTCCTCTAGTTTGGTCAGGTAGGATTTCCTTTAGTCGGGACTTGTGAGTAACCTTCCTGACTACGATTTCGACTTCGAGGTTATGAAACCGGTGGACTACGCTTCTTGACTGTTTAACCTTTTCTGGGACTACGGTCCTTTCTGACTTCCGTTCTCCTCTTCCCCTGTTGTTTCCTACTCTACCAACCTACAGTCGTGGTTGAGTTACCTACACTCAAACCCGTTCGAGGCCCTCTATCACTTCCTGTCCCTCCGGACCGCACGACGTCAGGTACGTTTCTAAACCTGTGTTGACTCACTGACTTGACTTGACTACTGTGACCTGTATGTGAGATTTCTTTAATCGCAAATACAGGTAGTCTTGTGAACGTGTACTTATAAACACCGTCACAAGAAATGTTAGTAAGTTTTGGCTTTTCTGATTTTGTAGATAATTTTATTACCTATTCATTTAAGTACGTGACCTTACGATGTGACTTTACTTTTTTCCTGTTTAATGACTATGTGTGTACTATGCCTACTTAGAGGGACTGTTACGACTTTCTGTCTTCAGTGTGTATATCTACGACATATATAACATACTGAGACGAATGTAATTTTATGTTTTCATATCTTTTAGTTAGTCATCGACATCTTCAGCCTTGTCATCAATGGGGATCTCTCCTATAACTGTCTCTCTCGTTTGTTCCTTGAAAGACCCTACTACCTTTAAAAGATACATAACCAAATTTATCACCAATGTTGTCAATGTATGTGTACGTTTTTAATAGATCCAGAATCCTGAAGGGACCACCAAGTCACCAACCCTTAGATAAAAGGTCACGTCTCCTGTACCTAAGGTAGGGACCAGTCCCTTGATTCTAGGGTATACGGAGACCCGATCATCGGGTATACGGAGTTGATCTCTCAGGTATATGGTGACGGTTCCGTGTTACGTCGGTTTTTTTATTTGTTTATAAAATTTTTTAATAGATCCAGAAACGAATTCTAATTACGTGAGATAATATATACACCAATGTTTATATTAAAACATCGTTAAAATTTTATAAATAAATAACTAAACCGACACGACCCAGAATCAACGTCTCACACCCTAGATCAAGGGACTGGTCTCTAGTTTGGCCTCGGGGGATGTAACCTTGACCCCTCAGAATCTATGATTTAGTGGTTCCTTCATCGGTCTATATTGAAACTTTTCATGTTGACATTTCAATTATTTTTTTCACATTTTCTTAAAAAAAATGGAATCTTCCTCCCTTTACCAAAATTTTGAGTTTTTGTTTTTACATAGATGTATTTTTGTTCCTAAATATAGGTTAATTTCTATGTTCTCTGTTTCAGTCACAGTCTCACATATATCTTTAAATGGTGTAGATTTTGGGTGTCTCCTATTAATAGTTCATATGTACATCTTAAAGACGTTAGTCATACTAATTCTGGTGTTTCTTTTTACCTTTATATCATAATTCTCCGTTAAGTATCTTCCCCTTCGACCTTAACGATTTACCCTGTATTTCTTTACGAGCTCCAGTGTTCATTAATCACTTTGTATTTTGTTACTTTACGGTGAAAAATTAGGTGACCCTATCGTTGTTCTTTTATATTTCATCATATTATGGTTCATAAATAGTTATGTATACCCTTCTTGTCGCGAGAACACATGACGAATACTTTCGTATTGGAATAAGTTGATAAAACCTTTTATTACAATCATGAATCGTTTTCGTTTATCACGAAAGTATGATATTCCGTCTCGAGGGTCAGGATCCAGACGTTAAATCTCGTTTTAGAAGTATCAAAAGAAAATCTCCTTTCATCTTCCCTTGGGTCCATAGATAGTAATCTCGTCACCTTCCAGACCTTCTCGTCACCTTTTCTGTTTTCATTATTTAAGTGTAAAACCTTGTGATACTCCGTCAATGTTCGTTGTTAGAGTTACATAGACGTCGTTATACTTGTCTAGACCTTTTGTCCCAACACACTTTTTCTTTCGTTGGATTACTTTAAGTGTCGTATTACTGTCACTACATTTAATTTTTGGGTGTGTATACGGTAAAGACTGGTTTTGTCTCATTGATCCCCTACTCGGTAGAGTGACATTGGTTGATATTTTAACCTGTTTTATGTATTCTATTAGAAGTCCATTTCCTTTTCTGTCACAGTCTGACCAGGGACTCTTTTTTCCTTGCATGTTTCACTCGGAATATCAACCAACAGGTGGATAGACAGACTTCTATCAAGAAAAAAAATTAATTTTAAAAAAAAATAACTTCATATGAACTTAATGTTACAACACCATTAATGACGACATGTCGTTTCAGTGAGTTAATGTGTATATGTATACATCACCAAATCAGTGATTCGGTAAGTCTGAGAAACACTGGGATACCTGATATCGGACGTTCCAAGGAGACAGACACCCTAAAGGGTCCGTTCTTATGACCTTACCCAACGGTAAAGGAGGAGTTCCCCTAGAAGGTCTGGGTCTCTACCTTAGGTGAAGAGGCCGTGACGTCCGTCAGAGGAAGTAACGTCCGTCTAAGAGCTGGTGACTTGGTGACGGGTGCATATGTATGTGCGTAAGAAAAAGTCTAAGAAAAGGTAGCACCAAATAGTGTCCTACAACCTGTACCAAGAGACGCGACATGTCGTCCCGGACAAATGGGTAAGACATGTATGGTCAATCGTAGACGATTGGGGTTTGAGGGTTAGGTTGGGGGTTGGGGGAACCGTTGGTGGTCAGACAAGACAGACTTCTATTAAGAATTAATGTCGAATTTGTTCTCCCAAGACCGTCTTGTGTCCCTAGGACGACTAGATTCTTTAGTCTCTAATCTTGAGTCAGGTCCTCTTTAACGACCTTAGAAACCCCAAAGGTCTTCGCTAAAGGGTCTTCGCCCTCGACACAACATGTCCACTCGGTGTCTTCAGACCCATCAATCACTACCAGAGGGTACTCTTGTACCGACTCCCAAAACGACATACGTGTGTCTCGCTTGCGTAGGTTCCGAACGGTTTATCTTCGATGGTCCTCGATCTCTTACCTGGTCTCTACCGTCTCTGGTTCAACAGACCCTCAGTGACCTCAAGGTTGGAACTGTCCCATTTCTCTAGGGCAATTTGTAGGTACCTGAAGTCGACTCTGTGATCCTGTAGCCGTGGAATCGGTATTCCGGGTATAGAATTTCTTTTTCGAGACGATCTAAGTTGAACTATTTCAGACTTTTGTTTGGGAGTTTTTATTGGGTTGTATAAAAATCTTTTATGTGTAACTTCTCAAATCGTAATTTCCCCACAGTACATTCGACAAGAATGGAATACTCTGTCTAGTGTACGACGGATACCTTACACATACAAAGATTTGTTTGAGCGAAAGAGAATTTTTTATTTTTTATCCCCCGAAGGCACCACCGAGTCACCATGTCTTAGGTAGACAGCTACGTCTTCTGTACCCAAGTCAGGGACTAGACACTTCTAGTGTGTACGACACCTCGTCGATTCGGCCACGCGGTATTGATGCCTCGAACACTAGATCTCGGGTCCTCGGTGATGACTTCGGGCACGTGACCTTGATCCGGGACGAGTGACGTCGATCTCTTTTTGGGACACGTGTCTCTGGGGGTGGCCGGTTTTATTTGTTTATTAGTTGTTTGATATTTTTTTGTTTTTTATTTCCCCATAGTACAGACGTGAAATACCAGTTTTCTCTTCGTATCCGTTTCTCTTACTATTTCGATTGGACCATTTTACAATTGTAAACTCTTCAGTCCCATTTCCCATATATCCTTAAAAACATAAAAAAAAAATTCATACTTTTGATTTTAATTTTTATTATTTCTTTATCAGTTTTGATTTTCAAGTTTTTTATATTTTTATTACTTTGTCATAGGGAACAGTGTAAAAAAGGGAAGATTCGTTGTCTTTAAATAAAAGAGTGTCAAGACCTCCGATTTTAAGATTGTCGTTACATAGTCGTCCCAACCAAAGAGGACGCCGAAGAGAGGAACCGAACCTGTACCGATCGAAGAGTGGCAGAAGTGTACCACCAAGGAGACACCTGTGACACAGGGACCTCAGAGAAAAACACACACAGGATTAGAGAGGAATATTCCTGTGGTCAGTTCAACCTAATCCAGGATTACCGAAGTGAAATTGCAGTGGAGAAAATTCCGGGATAAAGGTCTATATCAGTGTAAGACCATCAATTTCGAAGTAGTGTACTTAAAACCTCCTGTGACAAATCGGAAATTGTAGAAGACAGGAAAAAAGAAAGGATTAAGGAGAAACAAAGAAGTTTATAATTTTTTTAATTTTAGTAGATACTAACACCTGAAGATTTAAAAGAGAACATTAAGATAGTCAACCGAACGTAATCTATAAACCCCGATTCGATAAATGAGCCCTGACTTTGAAAATGACAATACTTTACTAACAGAAATCGAGTCATTGAAAAAAAAGTAATTTCAGATAAAATAGACTGTAAATTTTTACGGGTGAGTGTTTTTTATAAAATACAAAATGTTCGCATTATTAACGAGTTCCTATGTATATTTTGTATAATTTTACCAACGGGTACCTTCCCTTTCTCTACAATTACTCTCAGTGTCTGCTTCCCCTTATTTTCTTCCCTTAGGTCGTTCCTGGTAACTATTATTTACACGGTCCTCAACTCTAATATTAATTGAGTTCAGTGGTGTAGACTCTAGGTTTTCGACCCTCCTTTTGTTCCTTTTTTCATTCCGATCTTTCTACCTTCCTTCCTGATATATCCAGTTTTAATAATTAAAAGTTCCTCAGGTCCTCCTAAAAGTTTAATGATGTATAGTACTAGGGACTTGAACCTCCTATTCTCTAGTGTGAAATTTACGTCAATCTTACTTCTCGTAAGGTCCTTCTTCCGTATCGCACATGCCCCTGTATCGTATTACTCTCTCGTACCGCAAACTCACACCTTTCCCCTCTTGTTAGTACTCTCTACTTAACTCTTTCGAGTCGATCACGGTTTTACATTTTCATAGTACAATCTTAAACACGAAATGTCCACTTTTCATTAAAAATCCCGTCGTGAAATCTCACCAACTTTTCGAGTCTAAACTTAAATTTTCGGAACCTAAACTTAGACTTGGTATGATGTTCCGTCCACATACTGTAACCCGTTCAATAAATGGGAGTTACTCTGAGTCAAAGAATAACTCTTATTAATTATTATAAATACTCGCTGAACACTCTTTACTCTTTTACGTGTATTTGGAGACTCGTGTCATGAACCGAAGTCGGTGCGTCAGTACAGACTAAGAAACACTGAGGTACCTGACGTCGTACGGCCCGAAGGGACAGGATGTGATAGAGGGTCTCGAACGAGTTTGAGTACAGGTAACTCAACCACGACTGTAGGTTGGTAGAGTAGGAGACAGCAGGGGAAGAGGAGGACGGAAATCAGAAAGGGTCGTAGTCCCAGAAAAGGTTAAACAGTCAAGAAGCGTAGTCCCCCGGTTTCATAACCTCGAAGACGAAGTCGTAGTTAGGAAGGTTACTCATAAATCCTGACTAAAGGAAATTCTAACTGACCAACCTAGAGGGACGACAGGTTCCCTGAGACTTCTCAGAAGAAGTTGTGGTGTTAAGTTTTCGTAGTTAAGAAACCGTGAGTTGAAAGAAATACCAGGTTGAGAGTGTAGGTATGTACTGATGACCTTTTAGGTATCGAAACTGATCTGTCGGCAAACAACCGTTTCATTACAGACAAGAAAAATTATACGACAGATCCAAACAGTATCGAAAAGAAGGTTCCTCGTTCGCAGAAAATTAAAGTACCGACGTCAGTGGTAGTCGTCACTAAAACCTCAAGTTCTTTTATTTTAGACAGTGACAAAGATATGTCACATGACAAGACGTAACTATGGAAAGATATCACGTATGATATACGTGAACCGTATATCATATGTAAGTCCTGTACTATCAATAATAAACACACATACACATACACACTAGGAGTAGTAGCATAGTGGTACGAAATAATAGACTTGGTCTCTTAACTGACACAAAATCTAATAAGACCATTATTACTCAACTGAACCTTCCTCACTCTGATTCTCGTCTATTTAGTCTGTTTTACTCAACATCATCAGTCCACTCTCTACTAATTCTATATTCACAACGACATCTCGCTATGAAGTCCTTCATTTCAAGAACTCAGGGAGGATATGAAGAACACGTGGCGAAGTTTAGGAGAATCAAAATCGACATCACTGGTCAAGACACACCAAAGTTAGTGGAAGCACGTCCACATCAAACTGTTTCAGAGTAAAGTCCGTACATTAAATGGAGAGTGAAGGACAGGTTCCTACAGGGACTAATGTGAAGAATCCTAGGACACCCGTGGACGATCCCATAAGGGTGTAGTATTAGGTTTTCACGGGTCTCTTCAAATTCGAAACACCCCTGTGGGATTCGTTACTCTTGTCCTTACCTAGTTTTTTTTTTTTTTTCTTCAAAGAGCGAAAGAAGGGAGTCCACCTATCAGGACTCTATAGAAAGGATATTGAGGACTCTGTCGAAGTGTCTTAGATCGTGGGTCAGCAGGTCTTGTTATCGATTGACGTCTCGGGGGAAATATCACCGAAGAAAGAGAAAGGAACAAAATTGGGAACAACAGGGAATGAAAACCGGAGACCCTAATACGAGACTTTATTAGTACATACGGAAACAGAATTCGAGACGAGAGTCCTGTTAGGTCGGATTCTTGTCGCTACGTAATTTACCAGAATCTTTCGTCTTGAAAACCTTTCTTAACGTAGTGGATTACTCCTGAAGTACGACAATTTTTGCCCCAATCACTATGGAGACTGGAGGAACCCTAGTGTAAATGATTCTGACAGTGGACGCCACCTAACCCTACTCCACGTCCACTTTCCCTCCACAAACGAGATAGATGTCGCCGACATTGCGAATTTCTCAAACCCCGTTACTACTAATACTTCTAACACCTCCCTGAAGTAAACAATAATCGTAACATTCTGAACTTCTTTTTTACTTTTCCTGTTTGGAGACAATCGGAACTGTTGAATTGATTCGAAACTTGCGTCCTCCTGGAGACACTATGTAAAGTCCTCTGAGATTAGTGGACTTTATTATCTCGTCAGACGACTTTTGACCCGGATCCAAGAGTAGTCTTCCCATCGTAACAAAGTTTCGACGCTGTCTACAGAATTCAGTCAGTCAGGGACTATCCTTCTTCCACCCCGTGATTTAGACCCTATCATAGTGGAGTGTACCCAGTCTTACCAGTAGTAGGTTTTCAGTTGTTTGTTATTTACGACCTCTCCTACACCCTTTTTCCCTTGGGAGGATGCACCTTACATTTAACCATGTAGGTGATACCTTTTGTCATACCTTTAAAGAGTTTTTTGATTTTTATCTTAATGGTATACTAGGTCGTTAGGGTGAAGACCCGTATATGAGTCTCTTTAACTAATAAGTTTTTCTGTGTCCATGAGGTTGCAAGTGACTTCACGATAAACGTTATCGGTCCTGTGTCTTCGTTAGATTTACAGGTAGTTGTCTTCCTACCTATTTCTTCTACAGTATGTATATTCGTATATATGTTACCTTATAATGAGTCGGTATTTTTCCTTGTTTTATGACGGTTGACGTCTTTACACCTATTTGGGTCTTTGACAGTATGTCTCACTTCATTCAGTTTCTCTTTTTATAGTATATTATAGTAAATGTACACCTTAGATCTTTTTACCATATCTGCTTACATAGCCGTTTCGTCTTATCTCTGTATCTACATTACTTGCTTGAATTCCTGTGGTTTCCCTCGTCCTCCACACCCTACTTACCCCTCTAACTCTGACGGTATATATGTGGCGATACATAGTCTGTCTTTTGATTACTCTTGACAGGAGTATCGTGTCCTTTGCGATGAGTCACGAGACACCACTGGTTGTACACTTCCTTTAGACTTTTTCTTCCATATATACGTGTGTATATCGACTAAGTGAAACGACATGTCGTCTTTGATTGTTTTGTAACATTTCGTTGGTATTAATTTTTTTCCTTTGACCCTATTTCTATGAATCTACCTGTTCGTACTCTTAAAACTTGGGGACCTAAGAGAATTCAGGAGGTCGAATCGTCTTCGGGAAGGAAGGAGATCGATTTCCTTTCTTTGGAGGGGAGGGAACTCCTAGGACTCTTCTAAATTGGACTCGTCTACGGAGTATTCTCCTGAACAGGAAGAATTCTAGGTAGGAACAGTGGGGAGTAACGAGACCCGAGTATTATGATTATCGGTCCCGATCCAGAGTCCTATCGGGTCCTCCTTTTTATAAGAAGGACGACGTTCTCTTTTATTTAATGTGTCGTTTTCTTGATATCCTGAACCGATTATACAGTGTTGGCTTTGGTTTTCTCGAATAGAACTCTCTCAATCTCGTTTCCTCACCTGATAATTTGGTTTGTCCACTCTTAAATGACTGTACCTCTGTGAGTGAGTTCTGAGTCTAAGTCGAGAGACCGTCCTCGTGTGAACCTCGACCAGGATTATAGGACGACCCCTACCGAGAAAACTTCGAACTTATGTTCCTTGACAGTTGTGTAGTTGTGTCGAAGATCGTTAATCATTTACCAATACCGATATATCTTTCATTCCCGGATTTCGTAAAACAGAAATCACCTTTTCTGTGATCATGGGTAAATCACAGAACGGAGTTCCGACAAAATAAATTAAAAGGACGAAACAGTGACATATATGTCAGACATCACTGGAACTAGAGAATTGTAACATATCTTGTAGAGGCATCAGTCTTGTAGTATGATTAACCTAGACCACTCGTCCTCATAATTTATGAGGGGTTTCGGGATCATTATGTATACATCCGGTACATTTGAGTACTTTTAAATTTTGATGGTTCAACCGCTTCACAAGTCACTAGGTCACTAAACACCGTAGGGAATTTTCAATCTCCTGTTCAACGAAGTGGAACATGATCCTTTCTTTCGTTTTCTTTGATACGAACGACCTGGAGAAAGTTAATACTCTTGTCGTATTCGGTGAAACCTTTATGACGAAATGGGTAAATAACTCATAGATCCTTTCGAGGATGAAAACTCACTCTGATTCTTGTTCTTCCTTTCAATACTGGTTGGATCTATCGTATAAGTTTTCGTCTCTGTAATGAAACGGTTGTTTCCAGACAGATCAGTTCCGATACTAAAAAGGTCACCAGTACATACCTACACTCTCAACCTGACACTTCTTTCGACTCGCGGCTTCTTGACTACGAAAACTTCACACCAAAACCTCTTCTGCGAACTCTCAGGGAACCTGACGTTCCTCTAGGTTGGTCAGGTAAGATTTCTAGTCAGGACCCACAGGTGACCTTCCTTACTACGACTTCGACTTTGAGGTTATGAAACCAGTGGACTACACTTCTCGACTGAGTAACCTTTTCTGGGACTACGACCCCCCCTAATCCCCGTCCTCCTCTTCCCCTGCTGTCTCCTACTCTACCGACCTACCGTAGTGGCTGAGTTACCTGTACTCAAACTCACTTGAAACCCTCAACCACTACCTGTGTCTCCGGACCGCACGACGTTAAGTACCCTAGCGTTTCTCAGTCTGTGCTGACTCGCTGACTTGACTTGACTTGACTTCTCGTTCTCTCCCTGGACGATGACTCCAGGTTCGTTGACATACGAATATGAAACATCGTTCAGGTTCGTTGTCTCGTTCGATAAGACGGTGAACCCAGTATACTGAGTCTTCTACACTATACGGTCTCCATAGGTACCGTCCATTTTGATAAAATTCACAGAGAACGTTCGAGTTTTTTCTCTCAACGGTGTACAAAGATCCCAAGATCTAGACCACAACCTCTTGATACCGAGTACCCAGTTTAAGTCGAACCAAAACAACAGTACCACCAAAACAAAACAAAAACCAAACAAACCTACTGAGTTCCAAAAATTTAGACTCACTAAACCTCTCACCATTACGGTAATCTTCTTTAGTCATTACTTCATCATCCTTGAAGATGAAGATTTTATAAAGTCCCGATGACTTTTATAAAGTAAATTTTATAGACTCATATAAGAACACTAGGGGTCACGTATCCTGTACTACGACGGGATATATAGTTCATTTTGGTACATTTTTGGTCAAGTCCGAGTTACTGGTACAAGAAAGGAAAAAAAATTTAACCTCATATTAATGAAATGTTACAACATAACCAAAGACAACATGTTGTCTCACTTAATCGATATTAAAGGAGGGTGAACTCGGAGGGAGGGTGGGAGTTTCGGTAAAAGAATTTTTATTGACTGTGGTACTTGTTTGATTCTGACTCTTTATTTGTCCCTCTTCTATCCGTTACATAGTCATCTTCCTCTTCGTTTCTTAATTCGTAGAAAAGATACGTACTAAAATGTAAATCGAGACGACACTTTCCATTGTCACTATTTTATCAGTTACATAAATGAAGTTCCATGAGGATTAAACTATCTCCACTATAAAAAGACATTGTCTCAACCCTCACTCTTTATCAAAATCTTTCACTTTCACATTAAACAAGCCAGTACAGACTGAGAAGCGCTGGGGTACCTGACATCGGCCGGTCCTAGGACACAGGTACCTTAAGAGGTCCGTTCTTAAGACCTCACCCATCAGGGAAGAGGTCCCTTAGAAGGGTTGGGTCCCTAACTTGAGGCTAGAGGGCGTAACGTCCCTCTAAGAAATGACAGACTCGGTGGTCCCTTCGGACTATTTCCACTACAAAAAGATATTGCCTCAACCCTCTCTCTGTACAAGAATTCTCTTCATCTTTACCCTCGAGGTTCCTCTCTCTTTTCGTAATGAACGTCGATTCTAAGTCCTACCTCCTCCAAATCAGACTCGACCTGAGACATGTACTGTGACTTAGCACTCTGTTCCTCTGGTACCCTCGTCTTGCAACATTTGTCTCCGATACCGTCCCCGTATCGTTACCCCATCGTACTAAACCTCATCGACCATCAATCCTAGAAACCAACGTTTCTAGTGCAATAGAATTTACTATCTAAAGAGGTTCCGTTACACCTTCTTATTTCTTCTGTCCTTAGAGTCAGTGTATCCTGATTCTGGAACACCCCCTAATTTAAGAATCTTTCACTTTCACATTAAACGAGTCAGTACAGACTGAGAAGCGCTGGGGTGCCTGGCATCGGTCGGTCCTAGGACACAGGTACCTTAAGAGATCCGTTCTTATGACCTCACCCATCGGGGTTTAAGACAGACCCTTGGCCTTCCAATATGATCTAGGTTCCGTCGAGTTCCCTTGTGCATGAAATAGACCCGGGGAAAGATTCCCAGACGGTATCTGGTCCATCCCTGTGAGAGAGACATAGACCACGAGGACAATTGTGACGAAGAGTAAAACAAAGACGTATAAGTTCTTGAAGACAGATGAGGGACCGAAGGTGACACAATACTATAGATCAATGTCGAAAAAGAGACATACAAAAAGTAGAAGACTAGGACGGTAATTGATTAATAGACAGACCCAGAGTTTAAGTTAGAAACGTTCTCTTTTTAACTAACTAGACCAATTAATAACAGCAAGGATAACTTATAGAGAGAACCCGTCGGCCTGTCTGATACTTATCTGACCAGTTGACCGACACAGTTTCAACTGTCTCGGGTCGCCGTATCTTGTTCCACTGGAGTCTCGACGCCCTCGTCTTCCGTGACGAGGTTTTCACCGTTATAGTTCACTTCGTTGAAACGGACTAGGATCCATCTCGTTTCTTTTTATTTCGACTCTGTTATGTTACTACCGGTATTCACGGTTTTACTCAGTAAATCTAAATAAACTGATTCGGTCAACAAGAGTCAAAATAGTCTGTAGAAGAACATTACAGAAGATACGATAAGGATTTATTCCTAATATTTATGGTATCTAATTTATGTGTATAAAAATCTCTTAGTTATATCACGAAATTATGTTCCTTCTTTATTTTTCTTTCACTATATTGTTTTATTACATATAAAGTTATACGTCAAAGAGTACCTTGTCGATGTGATCTTCAGTATTTCGTCACCAGTCTACAAACGTCGTTATGTTCTGTTTTAATATGGACAAGACCGATGTTAAGTCTGATTAGATTCACGTGACATAACCACCTACTCTACGGTAGTTGTTATTAAGTTCGTTATTGCTATTAAAAATTTTTACCATAGTAGTTGGGGATCGTGTCACGGGTCATGAGTAAATCGTAAAAAAAACTCTACTTTTTGATTAACAAAACTTTCGTTTTCTCTAGGTAAGTTCTAAAAAATTTTTCTCTTCATGGATCTAGTCTTGTTAGAAGTCCTTCTAAAACAAAAAGATTACTCCTTCTAATGTAAAAAAATTTTTTAAAATAAATAAATAGAAACCGACACGGCCCAGAAACAACGACGTGTGTCCGAAAGAGATCAACACCGTTCTCCTCCAATGATCAACACCGTTCTTTTCTCATTGGAAAGGAAAGTCGCGTACCCGAAAAGTAACACCACCAAGAGAACGTCCGAGTCATCAACACCGTGCACCCGAATCAACGGGATATCGTACACCCTATAAGGACCCCGGGTCACTAACTTGAACACAGGGGACGTGACCGTTCACCTAAGAACTGGTGATCTAGTGGTCTCTTCGGGAAGTACTTCTAAATTCCGGAATTTTCTATTATTCGAAGTTACAGACCCAATAAAGGTTCCAACCGGGTAACCCTTCTAGGGGACCTCCTTCTGTACCGTTCGGTGAGGTAATGAGGACGGACCTTTTAGGGTTCCTGTCTCCTCGGACCACCCTATGTCAGGTGTCCCAGTGTTTCTCAGCCTGTGTTGACTTCGCTGAATCGTACGTGTGGGTAAGGATGGGGTCACGAAATTATCATCCGTGAGTTATGAACTAAAGCTTAACTTAACTAAACTTAGTTTATTAAAGAGGTCGTTTCACGTGGGTGTCCCTGGAAACTATATGGTAATAGAAACCCGTCTTGAGGTCTTTTCATCACAACACCTTCTTAAAGGGAGTAGTGTCCCGGGTTTCAGTTAGGATGGAGATAAAGTATGCACGTTCTGAGACCTCAGACTTTATCTTACAAAATCCAGGTCGAAACAACGTTTCTTTCGATATAAGACAGTCTAGTAGAGTTCTAAGTCATCGTTGTTCACGTTCCTGGTTGTTAATGTCTTCAGAAGTTGTTTTTAGGTAAGACACATCAACCGTGTGTTACACAAAGTTTGAAATAAACGGACAACTCCTTACAGAATTAGTTGTTCTCATCACGGACTGTGTATTATCGGTGAATTGCTTATATACAACTTACCTACTTATTTATCGTCATCAACTTTTGTTATGGATTCTGTCTTTTTACTTTTTCGTTTTACGATCACACAAAATGTGGTCTTAGTGTAGACCCTGAATGATGATCAAAAGTCAAACTTCTTGGTAGTTTGACAGACTGAGTTTCGTTCGTAAGTCCGATGTGTTTTAATACTACTTTTTCAATCGTTATACACACGTGTCACTGTTTCGTCACGTCTCCTCAGATTTTACTTTACATTGTCGAAGAACTAGTAGAAGAGAGGGTGGAAGTCAGAAATGGGGTCTATCCAGGTTGAAAGATTTCCATTTTGACAAACTTTCTAGACCTGAAGGGACCACCATGTCACCTATTTTTAGACGGACGGTCACGTCCCTTGTGCTCAAGCTAGGGACCAGAACCTTCTAAAGTGTATGACTCCTCGTTGTTTCGGACACACAGTGTTCATGACTCTTGGACACGAGACCTTGGGTACTCAACTTTGATGACTCGGCCACACGGATCTCAGACACGAGACGGTCTCGTCGGACGCGCGGTGTCACTTTTCATCGGGGGCGACAGGTGTTGATATCTTTCGGACGTACGTCGTTGTTTCTGGGTCAGGTTGGTTTTTTATTTGATTCTGTTTTTGGAAATTTTTTCTAGTCTACTGTAATACATGGATAAAAGTCGAAATAGTTAAAAGAGACACTTTGATGACTAAACTAATTCTTCTAAATTGTGTACCTCAACCGAAAGTTTCTCACACCTTTCAAACATTCCTTTGTGAAGATGGTAAAGTCGAAACCATCGGTACCGTCTACAACGGTCAGTAATCGTAGCTCGGTGACGAGAGAGAAATTATCGTTTTTGTGCTATGATAAATTTCATTTATGAATGACTCATAATACAAGTCCGTAAAATTCGTGAGTGCAACGTTTATACTAGAGTAAATTAAGAGTGTTGAATAAATACTTGATACATGATAATAATAGGGGTAGAAAGACTACTCTTTTGACTCTGACTCCAATTCATTGTACAAGAGTCAGTAAGTCTTCTGTCATTTATCACCGTTAAATTGTATTTAACGAACTACTTTTAGACTTTTACAGAGTATTGTGTTGAGACTTAGGGGGAAGACAGTCTGAGGACCTTTCAGGAACAGAAAATTTTACATATGGCTTGTTGTAATTTTTTTTACGACACTACGAAGTTCACCCTATTTTATAGTTTTCTGATAAACCCCTTTACTGCGGTTGAGAATTTTTCTTTTATTCAAAAGGACATTCCGTTACCAACCGTCGGAGAAAAGGAGTATTCAAAGGAGTAAAACGAGTCACTCTTGAAAAAGACTACCTCCTGTTTCTGACTGTTAGTCTTTACTCTCGTCAGTTGTAGGATGTCAGTTGTCTTGTTGGATGTTCGTATCGTTGTCCTATCAGATACAACATTCGTATTACGTCATTAAATTTTGCTACTAGGACTTCCAGACACGCTGTTCCCGGTCACAAATGTATTGTAATGGACTTTTCCCATTTTATCTTTTACTGTCGAGACAACGTCGATACACTTTTTAGAGAAGAAATACTTGTCATTGCATTTCTCTCTTCGTCTTCATTAACACCAAAGACCAGCTCCCTGACATTAATCCACAGTAAGGGGAGGGGCCGCGTTAAAGACACCACAGTAGAAAATTGATTTTTTATTTGTTCCTTGTTATTTTATAGTAATATGATTTTACTCAAGACCGAAGTCGTGACGTGTTCACCCCTCTTTGACCTCTTTGTCTAGTGCAAATAGTCCCTAGAGACCTCAAGGGAGACCGTACGAGGGTGGCACAACCTTACAGTAGAGTCTTTGGTTCCAAGTAAAAGAGAACCTTAAGACCTTTAAGAAGAGAACGTTTCTTTTTTACTCACAAAACAAAAGTAATAATAA
This sequence comes from Capra ibex, assembly GCA_006410555.1. Lineage (NCBI taxonomy): Eukaryota > Metazoa > Chordata > Mammalia > Artiodactyla > Bovidae > Capra > Capra ibex. The sequence continues at coordinate 23,943,124 of SJYO01033645.1, read as the reverse complement.
ATGATTTGAACCCTTGACTCAGCGTTTAGTCAAAACCAAGACCCGTTCAGGGAAACTAGAAGTTGTAGGTGAGTCAGATATTCTGTGTGTCAAGTCCTCGAAAAGTGTTCCAGTCCTCGAAGGTGACTTTGGACGTCTGTCGTAGACAACAAACCCCGGAGAACTTCTACAGTTTAAAGGCAGAGTCTAAGGTTAGAGTCCCGTCCTAGTGCCTTTTGGACGCGGATTAGAGACGCCTCGCCTCCACGCCCCTCCCGGACCCTAGACGATAGGCGTTGGGATCCCCTTCCCGACGGCCCTGCGTCGCGAGCCCTCGGCCTCCGCGCCTCCGGCACCTCGGTGCGCCGGCGGGAGGCGTGGCCGTAGGCGCCCGCAGTGGACGCGACTGAGTAGCGAAGCCCAGTCGACCCCAAGGGCTGTCAAGGCGTCCACGCCGGCGGCTCGCAGTGCCGAGTGATTCGACTTCGACTGCGGTCGCAAGGCTGGGACGGCACTGAGTCGGCGAAGACGAGACGCCCCGGGGCCAGTCGAGGTCGGAGGCGCCGGTGCTCGGAAAAAGGGGGCCATCCGCGGCTCGAGATTCCAAGGCTGTCCCGAGCCGTCGAACATTTCGTCGGGATTGAGGTCCCGGGACGCTGCGAGGAGAGTCACTTGACTCTTCGAGTCTTCAGATGTCGGGCGACACGTCTCGAACCCACTGTCCCGACCCGGTCAACTCCGAAGCCGTCGGGGTGCTGGATTCAACCTTCGAGCTGTAACGGTGAACAGCCCACCCAGTGGGGATCTCTTAGTAAGTTAGACCAGTTGGAGTGAAACGTGGACCCGCTTTATCCCGACTCAGGTGTGGGTGAAGCCACGACAACCCGGGTCGGATCGTTTATCGCCATTGAGTCGTTTAGATTGAATCAATAATAAAGAAAACTTTATGGAAAGCCTACATCAAGAAGGAAGGGGGCGGTGACGTTGGAAGAACGTGAAGTGTAGAGTCACGTCCTAGTGGCGCTCACTGAAGGATTGACCAAAAGGGCGTAAGGGTAGGCTGAGAGTGAGTTACTGGACCGTATAAAAATTCCGTGCGACGCAACACGCTCGGTTAACGGGACGGAGTTCTTTTGCATTGTGGAGGAACAACAAATAGCAGAACTCATCTTTCAGGGAAAGGACCATAAATTCGTGATCTTACATCGGACCTGATGGGTCTAGGAGTAGGGAGGATATTTATAAATACGAATGAGAAGCAGGCCGTAACACCGTGTCAAAGGACGGGACAGTCCCGACTCTCCCCCACATATGCACATGATTCTCGAGACGAGATTCACGCCTGTTCACTTTCACTTCTCTTTCAGCCAGTCAGCACGGGTTGAGAAACGCTGGGGTACCTGACGTCGGACGGTCCGAGAAGACAGGTACATTAAGAGGTCCGTTCCTATGACCTCACCCAACGGTAAAGGAAGAGGTCCCTTAGAAGGACTAGGTCCCTGACTTGGGACCAGAGGACGTGACGTCCTTCTAAGAAATGACTGACTCGATAGTCCCTTCAGGTGCCTGTTCTCTCCTTCGTTGAGTCACTCATCTCCCCCTTGTCCTTCTCTAAGTGTCTCCTTCATTGTATGCCTCCCATTGACCGCCGAACTGCCTCAACGGTCGCGAGACTAGTAACAATGCATAGTCACAGTCACAACCACATCTTGAACTTTCAGTACGACCCGAGACCTGACAACAACGTGCTACAGACTTCGTCGGGGAAGGGAACTAAAAGAACCTAGGTCTTCATGATACCTTTTATTTTAAACTCAAAATTTTACTTGTAGTGAACTACTTTGTATCTAACACTCTTCATTACCTAAGGAATTCCCTTTGTAGGTGTTGACTCCTTCCTCAAAGGTATCTCCCACCTTAGTCGGTTCCCCGGACTTACGATCCCATCCCACAAACACTCCTAAAATATTTCGACATAAACTTGGACGGAGGTCAGTCAGGTGCCTTCCTCTTCCAACACAAGATTTTGCTTCGTCGGTTGAGTGGTCCTCGGGTGTATGGAAAGACCCATCGAGGGACTTTCTTGACTTAACAATCCGTGTGAACCGTGTGTGACGACACCCCAAAGGGACACTTTTTTTTAAACGTACTCTTTCCCTGTCCGAAAAGGTTGACTAGTCTCTCTCTTCTCGTCGTGTCTAGACGTCCAACCGTCTCACCTACGAGGTTCCCTGGAGTCCCAGTTCCTGTAAAGGCACTGTGAGACGTCTACCGGGTCCATCGTAACTAACATGAACCTTTCTTCTGTTCCCTAGTCTCTCCACCGTTCTCCTCGTAAAGTGTGTCCCTGAAGCTAATGTAAACTAGAGTCCAAGAAAGAAGTAATTTGTAAAGGTAGCACTTGTACAAAATGAAAAAATTTTTAATAAATAGATCAATAAATCAATGATTTAAAAAACTGACACCGTCCTCCGAACGTCTTAGAACTAAGGACTTGGAGGACGTCACCTGGTCGTCTTAAAATTGGTGACCTATTGGTCCCTTCAGGGTCTCTTTGTAACAAAGAAAAATTTATCAGTAACGAAACCAGGTCTAAAGAATAAGGGATCTCAAAATGTTATGTCCTCAGTCTCAAGTGAAAAACTGAGACTTTTAATATCCACAACTAGTATTATATTTGTAACTAACGGTAGACACCGAGTCTGTCATTGCTTAGACGTAACTAATAATTGCATCCAATTTTAATACTATATTGATGAGACCCTTCTATCCCTTCTTCTTCACGTCAACCCACACACTACATAAACAGTGTCAAGATGTCGGAGTAGATGGTGTTGTCCTTCCGTTGTCTCGTACAAATTGTGTATCGTTGTATTTGTGTAAAAAGAAAAATTATATACCACCATTTATGGACTTCGTTGTACCTTTCACCTTTGACCAACAGAAACCCAATACTTCTTCTTACTCCGTCTTCTATTCACAAAAAGTGAGATCGAAGAGATCCTATAACCTCATAACTTTATAAAAAGAAGTTATACAGTTCCTTATAAAGGTCACTCTATAAAATTTTGAAGTAAGTAAATATTACACCATTTTTATTTTCGTATGTTCGAACAGAATCATTAAATTAAAGATAAACAAATAGGATTCCACTATTTATGTCTAAATATATGTTATCAGTAACGTCCTAATAAATAAATTTTTGATCATTATTATATTTACAGATTGTATTCTGTTATTAAATTTTTTAGTACCACGTTAGTATACTACTAAAATAATTCAGTGTCAAAACTCTTAATAAATTAAAGTATCATTTTACGATTAAAATTTACTCACTTTTATTTTCCGTTTTCATACACAGAAGTCCCTTAAGGGATCGACAGGTCACCAATCCTAAACCGTGAAAGTAACGGTCCTTGACACAAGTTAGGGATAAACCCCTTGATTTTAGGTCGTCCGGAGACCACGCCGGATTTTCTTTTTTCCATGTATATAATTACCATTTGTCTGACCTTCCTTCATAATAGAGACCATTAACCTTAATATCATAATCCTATCTCAATCCAAAGAAATCCTTCGTTTACAACCCAACTTCGATGTTCATCTTTTTGAGTAACCCTTCAATGAGCAGACTTTTCTTTCTCCTCCTTCGGTCTAACCCATCTACATCATCAATCTACACCATGTTTAAGAGACGACGGTTGTCCCTCGAAACCTCGTTTCTAACGGAATGACCTCCACAGGACACTAGACACTATTCTCGGTCCTGAAACATGGTGGTGGAAGGTACCAGTGACCAAACTCAGAGAGATTCTTCTCTCACTGTGTCCGACCTTTCTGTTCCTACTAGTTCTTCAATTGTCTACTTCCGGTAATGGAAAGGACGTCGACCCGTTTTTCGGGAAAGAGCTCCCCCTTGGACTGATCACGTAGAGAGATAGACGTTGTTTCCCATTAATAAATTTTTACGGATACAACACATAAAGATATTAGATTAAAACCGTAATTTTTACGATACATTATTTTAAAAATTTTATCATTCATCTGGAGTTAATATTCAAGTCCTCCCTAGGAGATTTCGTGTATGTGAAATGTCGTAACTAAGAAAAAAAAAAAAAACCAGTCGATAAAATAGATAAGTCTCCAGTACTAACAGGGAAAACCCGAATATCCAATTCAAAGTTTATTAACTCCAAGGGTCTGGACTCAGGTCATGGAGTTGACGCATTACTCTTTTAAAAGAGTGATATTAACACTTTTAATATAATGAGGACAATGAATGAACCGAGAGAGTAAATAAGTTGTTTGTAAACAATACGTAAATGGATAACTTATTACTATCATCTGTACTACATCGTTAATTATTCTATAACTAGTATATTTCGAGTGTCAAATCATCTACTTTATTCAGTACTTGAATTATTACACAAATTTCACATGTATGAGAATCTCAAAGTCAAAACGTTCTATTTTTCTCAAGACCTCTAACTAACGTGTGATAACACTTATGTAAATTGTGATGACTTGACGTGTGAATTTATACCAATTCCACCATTTAAAATACAATATACACATAAATTGGTGTCAATTTGTAAAAAATTTTCCATGTATGGGATACTCAATCGCTAATGTGAAGACCCAAACATAGAGTTTCTTTGAAAGTGGATATATATGTTTTTTTGTTCATATTCCTACAGGAGACATCGTGACAAATATTATCGTTTTTCTATCTTTATCAAATATAAAAATAGTTTTTCCTTACCTATTTTATTTTCATCATCACCCAACCGGTTTTTAAAGTAAATCCAAAAAATATTGTAGAATGTCTTTTTGGGTTTGTTTGAAAAGTCGGTTGGGTCATATAAAGTATATAGTTGGATTTGACCAATTCGTTGTACGTTTAACTATGTACGCAGTACTATGGTAATTGTATTTAAATTCTTGTGTGTAGTGTCAGGTAACCACTACCTATACCTATGTATATGTATGAGTCTATTTTAATATCCCTTACCTTACCTACCTATGTGGGGTCTGAGTACCATCGTCAATGGTGACCTGTAACTCTCGTCTTTACCCTGACTCACCCTTTCACACACTAATTTCCTCTATTAAAATAGATATTACAAAGTCAGAAAATCCCTATATTTACGTATACGACATTATTGGATATTATCTTTTCATAGACTTTTTCTTATATATATGTATGTATAACCTGAAAGGGTCACCGAGTCATCATTACTTAGGTGGACGTGACCTCCTCTGTGCCCAAGTCATGGACCTAACCCTTTTAGAGGATCTCCTCCTTCACCGTTGGGTGAGGTCATAAGAACGGCCCTTTTAGGGAGGCTGTCACCTCGTACCACCCGATGTCAGGCATCTTAGTGATTCTCAGTCTGTGTTGACTCGTTGACTTGTACGTAGATATACATATATAGATAGTCAAGTCAAGTCAACAAGTCAGTACAGGCTGAGACACAGAGGCACCTGACGTCGTACAGTCCAAAGGAACAGGTAGTGGTCGAACGAGTTTGAGTACAGGTATCTCAGTCACTGCGGTAGGTTGGTAGAGTAGGAGACAACAGGGGAAGAGGAGGACGGAAGTTAGAGAGGGTCGTAGTCCCAGAAAAGGTTATTCAGTCAAGAAGTGTAGTCTACCGACTTCGTAACCTCAAAGTCGAAGTCGTAGTCAGGAAGGTTACTTATAAGTCCTGACTAAAGGAAGTCCTAACTGACCAAACTAGAGGAACGTCAGGTTACCTGAGAGTTCTCAGAAGAGGCTGTGGTGTCACAGTCTCTTCGTAGTAACTCGTAGTAATCCACGAGTCGAAAGAAATGACAGGTTAAGAGTGTAGGTATGCACTCATGACCTTTTTGGTATCGGAACTGATCTACCTGAAACCAGTCTTTTCATTACAGAAACGAAAAATTATACGATAGATCCAACCAGTATCGAAAAGAAGGTTCCTCATTCGTAGAAAATTAAAAGTACCACGTCAGCGGTAGGCGTCACTAAAACCTCGGAGGTTTATATTTCACAGAGTGACAAAGGTAACAAAGGGGTAGATAAACGGCACTTTGTTACCCTAGCCTACGGTACTAGAATCAAAAGATTTATAACTCAAAATTCTGTTGAAAAAGTGAGAAGACAAAGTCAAAGTAGCTCCGAAAAATCAAAAAGAAACGAAAGACGGTATTCCCACCACAGTAGATGTATAGACTCTACTAACTCCAAAGAGGACCGTTAGAACTAAGATCGAACACGAAGTAGGTCGAACTGTAAAGGGTACTACTTACGTTTCAGTTCACCCGGAATCCTTCGTAGTGATACTTGTTTCCATCACCTTCACTACCTTAAGGTCAACTCGATAATGTTTAGGATTTTCTACTACGACACTTTCACGACGTGAGTTATACGGTCTTTTAAACCTTCTGAGTCGTCACCGGTTACCTGACCTTTTCCAGTCAAAAGTAAGGTCAGGGTTTCTTTCCGTAACGGTTTCTTACGAGTTTGACGACGTGTTAACGTAAATAGAGTGTGCGATCATTTCATTTTAAGAGGTTCGGTCCGAAGTTGTCATGTACTTGGCACTTGAAAGTCTACAAGTTCGACCTAAATCTTTTCCGTCTCCTTGAATGGAATGGTTGTAGGTAACCTAGTAGCTTTTTCGTTCTCTCAAGGTCTTTTTATAGATGAAGACGAAATAACTATACGGTTTCGGAAACTGACACACCTGGTGTTTTTTCGACACCTTTTAAGAAGCTCTACTCTTATGGTCTGGTGGACTGGACGGAGGACTCTTTAGACATACGTCCAGTTCTTCGATGTCAATCTTGACCTGTGCCTTGTTGTCTGACCAAGGTTTATTCCTTTCCTTATGTATTTCCGACATATAACAGTGGGACGAATAAATTGAATATGTGTCTTATGTAGTACTCTTTACGACCCGACCTTAGTTCTAACGGCCCTCTTTATAGTTAGTGGAGTCTATACGTCTACTGTGGTGGGAATACTCTCTTTCGCTTCTTGATTTCTCGGAGAACTACTTTCACTTTCTCCTCTCACTTTTTCAACCGAATTGCGAGTTGTAAGTCTTTTGATTCTAGTACCGTAGGCCAGGGTAGTGAAGTACCGTTTACCTACCCCTTTGTCACCTTTGTCACTGTCTGAAATATAAAACCCCGAGGTTTTAGTGACGTCTACCACTGACGTCGGTACTTTAATTTTCTACGAACAAGGAACCTTCTTTTCAATACTGGTTGGATCTGTCGTACAATTTTTCGTCTCTGTAATGAAATGGTTGTTTCCAGGTTGTAACGAAATGGTTGTTTCCAGATAGATCAGTTTTGATACCAAAAAGGTCATCAGTCCATGTCTACACTCTCGACCTGCCATTTCTTTCGACTCGTGACTTCTTGACTACGAAAACTTGGACACCTCAACCTTTTCTGAGAACTCTCAGGGAACTTGACGTTCCTCTAGGTTGGTCAGGTAGGATTTCCTTTAGTCAGGACTTATAAGTAACCCTTCTGACTACGACTTCGACTTTGAGGTTATGAAACCGGTGGACTAAGCTTCTTGACTGAGTAAACTTTTCTGGGACTACGACCCTTTCTAACTTCCACCCTCCTCTTCCCCTACTGTCTCTTACTCTACCAACCTACCGTAGTGGTCCAGTTATCTGTACTCAAACTCATTTGAGACTCTCAACCGCTACCTGTCCCTCCGGACCATATGACGTCAGGTACCCTAACGTCTCAGTCTGTGTTGACTCGTTGACTTGACTTGACTTGACTTCGTCCCACTGTCATATGTCGGAACTGTATGAGGAAAGGGTTAAACCTTGGTCAGACAACAAGGTACAGACCAAGACTGACAACGAAGAACTGGACGTATGTCTAAAGACTCCTCCGCCCATTCCACCAGACCATAAGGGTCGAGAACTTCTTAAAAGGTGTCAAAAAACACTAGGTATGTCAGTTTCCGAAACTATTTATTTCGTCTTCACCTACAAAAGGACCTTCAGAGAACGAAAAAGCTACTAGGTTACCTACAACCATTCAACTAGAGACCAAGGAGACGGAAAAGATTTAGGTCGAACTTGTAGACCTTCAAGTGCCAAGTACATGGCAACTTCGGACAGAACCTCTTCAAACTTGTGATGAAACGATTGTACACTCTACTCACGATAACACGTCGTCAAACTTGTAAGAAACCGTAACGGAAAGAAACCCTAACCTTACTTTTGACTGGAAAAGGCCAGTACACCGGTGACGACTCAAAAGGTTTAAACACATATACATATATATACATATATATATATATATGTATATATATGTTGACTTAGTGAAACGACATGTGGACTTTGTGACATTTAGTTGATATGGAGTTAATTTTTTTCTTTTTTCTTATACCCATGTTTATACTTCAAATTTTTAACCACGAAGACCCACCACCCACATACACACTAAAATAAAATAAATAATGTGACATTTAAAAACTAAAAAATTTTTGATTTATTGAAGTCTCAGAGAAAATTTTTCGTTTAATACGTACCGATTTCTNACTTTGTGACATTTAGTTGATATGGAGTTAATTTTTTTCTTTTTTCTTATGCCCATGTTTATACTTCAAATTTTTAACCACGAAGACCCACCACCCACATACACACTAAAATAAAATAAATAATGTGACATTTAAAAACTAAAAAATTTTTGATTTATTGAAGTCTCAGAGAAAATTTTTCGTTTAATACGTACCGATTTCTCTTTATGTCCATTTCAAGATGTCCTCAAGTCTTACCTCTCTGTAATAGTTTCCATCTCACCCTGTATCTCCCCAAGTCCTTTCCGTGGACTTAATTCGGAAATTCCTACCTTTTTTTACTTCTATCATTCTTTCCCTTACACTTCACTAAGTTATGAGGTCCATCTTACTTGTCGTACTCTTTCCGTACCCTCTGTCCTTTTGTTCCCTAAGACCTTATCAACGAACCACCTGGTCTTCATGGACTACTGTTTTTCGGTCCTTCGTACCAGATCTTCAGAGTGAGTTTCCCTCGGAAGGTTCCCTTGAGTTCTTGAAGTCAGACAAGACATCTATCACCGAACAATAATGTCCAAAACCTCAACCTTACTGTCCTAGTCCTGTCTTTTTAATTAGACCGGTACTTTATATTTTATCAAACTTTTATCTTCCTTGTGTCCGTCTCTTTCGTCAATCCTCCTTAACTAACATCCTCAGGTTCGTTCTCTACTTGTGTCTAGGAAGGGTGTAAGGGAGGCAAAAAAATTTCGAAATGACCAGGACCACGGGAAAACTAGTATGTGTTATCAGAAACCTTATTGCAGAGACGGAGACCCTACTATAAATGGTCGGTAGGAAGTACAAGGTTCTGTGCCGACTTTCAATATTGTACGTGAAGAGTCACTATCGCCAAGTGACTCCGTCCGTAACATTCCTGTCGACCAACTTGACACGTCAAATTTTCTCCTAGATTCACTAAAGATTGGTTAGTATTGAAAGGAGAACATGTTTGTGACTGGATTTCGCAAGTTTCCAAGGGTAACGGTCCAAGATCAGGGATTCTGATGTCATCTTCGGTGTATGGAATCGTGTAGGGTGTCGGGTCCAGACTGTCGTCGATTGAAGACGTCGAAGTCGCAAAAGAGGATATACCTAAGACTGAGGTCGGTACAACTATACGAGACATTAGGGTATCTGTCTCGGTACGTAAAAGAGTGAGGGGGGTGAGAAACAAAAAGACCCTACGAGAAGGAGGGTTAGAGACGAATAGTTTTTATGACAAGTAAGATCCCAGGTTTAAGGTAAGGAAGGTGCTTCTGAAAACATAAGTGGGGTCTCCTTTAATTGAGGAAGGAGAGTCAATAGTTTCAAAGATGGTCAGTGTACTGTCGAAGAAAAGAGAGATCGTAGAGAAGGAGATCAATCTAAAACTTAGAGACCTCCATCAATGGTTCAAAAAGGGAAGACAAAAACAAAACATTTAGGGAGATTTTATTGATCCGGTTTCGTGAAACGTACAGTTCCACATACGATTAATTTTATTGATGGTTCGTAACTTTCGGAAAAAATCCGTGGTATATGTACAGATAAGGACTATTATTGAGATCCTACTTCCATGACAACAAGAGTAAAATATTTTCTTCTTTATCTCCGAGTCTCCATAATTAATTGGACGGATCATATATCCACTCCCTCTAATTCTCCATGTTTGAAGGTTGATATCTTATTTACTCAGTACCCATGTTTTACATGTCACACCTCTTATGTCAGTTATTAATACATTATAGAAACATACGACTGTCTAATATTGGTTTGAATAGGACCACTAATAAAACTTTACATATTTTTGTGGTTCAGTGATACAACACATTGTCCTTGATTATAGGACAACATCCAATTAATACGAAGTTTTTACTTGTTTGAGTATCTTTCTCTAGTCTAAACACCAATGGACTCCCCTCCCCAACCCCTTCCTCTTTGACCTACTTTCGTCAGCTTTCCATGTTTGAAGATCAACGTTCTATTTATTCATTATCCCTAAATTTCATGTGGTATTATTTATATTGATTGTGGCGACATACAATATGTACTTTTAACAATTTTCTCATTTAGGATTCTCAAGAGTAATGTCTTTTTCTGATAAAAAGAAAGAAATTAAAACATAGATATACTCTACTATCTGTAAGTCCTTTGAATAACACTATTAGTGAAGTACTACATACATTAAGTTTAGTAACATGACATGTGGAATTTGAATATACCACGATATACGATTAATATAGAGTTATTTTGACCTTCTTTTTCTTTTTATTCTAAACTCATCCCGAGACTGTCCGAGACTTCGAACAAAACAAAAGTAATATATTACGACGAAAGAATTTGACTTATCAACTTATTTACTTCTTATGTAAAAACTTGTGAAAAAGTTGACCGAAAAGAAACCGTATAAAGGAAGGACCTCCAAATGACTCGACCATTTCGTCTTCCTTTATGGTTAGTCAGAAAGAATGGTCGACATAATCGAAGTTCATTATCCTTTGGTGACGACTACCACTGACGTCGGTACTTTAATTTTCTACGAACGAGGAACCTTCTTTTCGATACTGGTTGGACCTGTCCTATAATTTTTCGTCTCTGTAATGAAACGGTTGTTTCTAGGCAGATCAGTTTCGATACCAAAAAGGTCATCAGTACATACCTACACTCTCAACCAGATATTTCTTTCGACTCACGGCTTCTTAACTACGAAAACTTGATACCACAACCTCTTCTGAGAAATCTCAGGGAATCTGTTGTTCCTCCAGTTTGGACAGTTAGGATTTCCTTTAGTCAGGACTTATAAGTAACCTTCCTAACTACGATTTCGACTTTGAGGTTATGAAACCGGTTGACTACACTTCTTGACTGAGTAACCTTTTCTGGGACTACGATCCTTTATAACTTCTTTCCTCCTCTTCCCCTACTGTCTCCTACTCTACTAACCTACCGTAGTGGCTGAGTTACCTGTAGTCAAACTCGTTCGAGACCCTAAACTGCTACCTGTCCCTTCTGACCGCACGACGTCAGGTACCCTAACGTTTCTCAGTCTGCACTGACCCACTGATTTGACTTGACTTGATTTATCCTTTGGTTGAGGATGATTGAATGTGTCATCTTCTTTTAGATAACCAAATATTTGGTTCCTCAGGTAACCACGTAACGACCGCAATCCTAACCTAGTTACGACATTGTTCAAACGGAAACCGAAAGACAAAACAAAAGGAGATTTAACTAAAGTATTGACCCGTCAGAGAGGGACATACTATAGTTTCTACCGAGGGTCATCGAGGTCCAATGTAAGATGGTTAAATTGTTGGGGTCTTCTTTCGTGGAGAAAAGACTATCCAGGACATTGTAAGGGTTCATTCTGACAGGAACCGGGTCGAACCCAGTGTACGTGTAGGGACTTTATTAGAGACAAACTCCTCACAACACAACGAGACTAACCGGTCCCCATTCGGACTCCAAACCCAGTTGGGATGATCTTGAGATGCCTAACTCTTACCCTTTCCTTTTTAATACCATGGTCTGATCTTCCCTACGACCTGGCCGTTCTATTTACAGGTAATATGTATGTAAGTGACTGGATCCTGAGTTGTCAGACACTAGGCACAACTGACACGGACTCATCTCTGTCATCCACTAAGGTATACACGCACGATTCAGGGAAGTGAGAACAGACTGAGAAACACTGGGATATCTGACATCGGACGGTCCGAAGAGACAGGTACCCTAAGAGGTCCGTTCTCATGACCTCACCCAGCGGTACGGGAGGTGGGCCCCTAGAAAGGTTGGGTCCCTAGCTTGGGCACAGAGAATACAGAGGACGTTACCGTCCGTCCAAGAAATAGTAATCGCGGTGAACCCTTCGGGTACCAGACGGGAGTTTACTGAGTGACGTATTCTCACAAAAGGACCAAATCAGGGTTCCCAACACGACAAGAAATCTCGTCAATATATTGTTTTGTAAGATGAGCGCCCTTTACCAAATACGGACCGACCTCAGGACACTATCAGATGTCGGTTGACTCTTCTTCTCTGACCCTAGACTATGGTGGTCCCTTGTGTCACAGTTGACTTTATCAGGATCCGTCCGGTCGAGGTGGTGACCCTCCTGTGTCTTCGTTTATTGTTCGTCATCGAACCCGTTCGTCAATAAAGGGCCTTGGTTTGTCTTGTACTGTACCGAATTACCCTCTGTCTTTTAAGACTCCATCCTGTATGAGTCCTAAAGTCTATTTGTCTATTCAGACCAGTCGTCCATCGTCCTGGGATCGGGGACCTGATTTCAAGTCCCGGTCAGGTCAGAATTCTTTGACTTTCCCCATCCGTGCACGGTCAACGTCCCCCTAGCTCTAACCCGTCCCTCAGTCCTAACCTCGATTCCGTGATCTGATCCGACTTTAGGTACCTGATCCAGACCTCACAGGTACCGTCCCGGTCCTCCCGACTCAGAGCTCTTATTCTGACTTCAAGTCTATGGTCTAGCCTGGCCCTGGATTCAAATCTACTAGCTGTCGGAACTATCCTTTGGGATCTCACTCCCTACCTACATGACATTTAAGGAGAACAGAGACACGTCCCAAGACGTCTACGATAACTCTCAGAGTCGACTCCCCTTCCTCTCTCTCTCTTCAACCAGGGTGTTATCCTAGGTTGGTTGACTTTTTTTTTTTTAGTCTTTGTACGTAAGAGAGTAAACTTGCGGATTACATTATTTTTAGTTTAACTTTTTTCTAAATCGACTTTGTTTCTGTGGTCCTTTCTTTATCTCCGTTAACAAAACACACAAAAATTTTAAAAAAATAATCTCATAGTAGTGCAATGCTAAAACACAATCAAGGACGAAGTTGTTTTACTTAGACGATATGTAAAGAAAGGGTAAATCCAGTAGTGTCTAGTAACTCATCTCAAGGGACACGACACGTCATCTAAGAGAAATCAGTAGGTTAAAATGTATATCATCACATATATACAGTTAGGGTTAGAGGGTTAAGTTGGGCGGAGGGGTTGTGCAATTTACTCCAAAGGATGAAAGGAAGTAAAGTCTCGAATCCGATCATCCATCGCTCATGGGAGTATAATATTCCTCTGGACAGTCCAACAAACACGAGTCGAACGAGTTCCCCACCGGGGGTGCAACCAAGACTGTAGACATTGGACAGTGAGGGTAAAAACCAAAGTCCTTTCTTCTAGTTCCCTTCTCCAAATTTTTTACTTCTACCGAAATTGTGAATTTTATACTTTTTTTTTTACTCCTAATGAAACTTCTCTTGATTTTTCGAGACACCAAAAGAGAGAGAGACCAGTTCCCTTTCCTTTGCTATCCCTGGATAGTTCGTCTCTCTGACTGTGGGGCCACCTACACACCACTTACCTTCTGGACGGGGCTCGGTCGGCTCTGGACCTCGTCTCACACCACTCTCAAGAACCCTGTTAGACTGGTCTCAGGGGACTGAACACCACCTCTCTTTGACTACAAAAAAAGAGTGGACTCTCGATACACTCTCCGACCGACCTCCTGGTTTCTACCATCCAATTCACCGACCCTTCTCTCTTAACTGTCTTGCACAAACTTTCCGTCACTATTCCTTCTTATTTTAAAAAGGAAAGTAACCACCTTTCCATTCGGTCTCAAGAAAATCGAGATGATGTCTAATCGACACGATCACATCTTTTGACGAACTAGAGAGACTTTGAGTCCAAAGAGAAGATATTTTCCTTCTTAACCCGATCTGACAGAAATTCCACGGGTTTCCATGGAAGTCACTGAAAGATTAATATACCCACCTAAGCTGACTCGAGATACCACTGAACACCCTACCTAATAATGTATATATATATTTATAGGGTAATGTGATTCGGGGTCTTTAGGTCCAGAGTTCCCACATCGTAAGAAAAGAAGGGAATGAGGGAAAAGAGAATTGTTCATGAATTTTTTTTTTAATAAATCCCGAAGGGACTACCGAGTCACCACTTCTCCGTGGTGAACCCTTCGGTGCGGTTACGTCGTCTGTGTTCAAACTAGAGAACAGACCCTTCTAGGGTGTATGTTGATTCGGACACCCGGTGTTGATAACTCGGACATGAGATCTGGGGTCCTTGACGTTGATGACTTTTGGTGTGTGGGATCTCGGGCACGAGGTATTGTTCTCTTCAGTGGTCTTACTCTTCGGGCACGAAACGTTGCTCTCATCTGGGACGAGCGGTGTCGATCTCTTTTCGGGAACGCCGTTGCTTCTGGGTCCTCTCGGTTTTCCAATTTATTTGTTTTTAATAAAAAAAATTCAATTTAATAAATTTTAAAATTTTTCTTTATCATTAGGTATTATGGTGATTGGACTATGTAATGATTAATATAAAACCGATTAAGGAAAGGTCTAGAACTGGTGGGTAGACGTATAAACGAAGTCAACGTCAGTGATCGTGTACGAAAAAGACAGGAATGTTCGGGGTCAAGTATAGGGTGAGTACTAGTTCTCTTCAGTTTCGAACCCCACGAAGGTTAATAACGTATTATTCTCCTCCGTTCCTTGTTTAACCGGAAACTTGATGAGACCATACCGGAGAGAAGGAAGAATTCAGAGGAAGGACTACGAAGTCGTTGTTGTCCTTGAGTCCACCGGACCATCTCGATTCATCGGAGTCCAGATGTACCGTGAGTGACACTCAAAACAAGACCCGATCTTTATGGTTCAATAGGTAAATCGTCTGTAGTATCGTCGGTGGTCTCTCAATACAGTTTAGAGATTTCAGTGTCTCTTTTGGTTATGGTTCCCTATATCTCTACACGACCACTCAGAAGACAACAGTTTTGTTCTCATTATTCTGCCAGTGTCTCCTAGTCGTTTCACTACCGAGAGGTAGATGGAAAATCTTTTAACTTCAGATCAACTAAATGTCATAAAAAAGTCCACATATCGTGTCACTAAATTATAAAAATATCTTATATGAGATAAGTTTTAGCAATGTTTTATTACCGATGTAAAGGGATTAGACGTCTCGCATAGGAACATTGAATAGACAAAGTATGTATCATCAAACAGAGAGAATTGATGAGGACAGAACGGGGAGAAGAAAAGTGAGAGGGATGACCATTGGTGATCAAACAAGAGGTACAGACACTAAGACAAAGTAATATATGTAAGTAAACAATAAAAAAATCTAAGATGTTTATTCACTGTTGTATCTCATAAACAGAAACAGACTGAATGAGGAGATTCGTGTCACGGAAGATACAGACAGGTACAACAACGTTCTGTGAGGTGGGTGATATCACGGTCGAGAACACCGAGTTAGATATACTGGAGTTAGGATGAGTGTCCTCGTGGAGACTCACGTCGGGGTCGTTCAGTTCGAAAAACCTCTCTAGAAACACGTAAGAGTAAATCTGTCTCTGTCTCTACCAAGTCAGACCCGGAACTCTACCACAGGGATTTTGAATCAGACCCTAACCTCTCGGAATTTCTCGTTCCACTGTTCATTTCCCGTTACGTCGATTCTTCGTCGTCCATCCATCTTTAACCAGTACCTCGGGGAGCTCGGGACGTCTCCTCCTCCTCGGAGTCTATTTAAACGTTGTCCTTACATTGAAGAAGTCTAGACAAAATCTTTCTAGTGAGACCGTTGTCACACTCCTTACTAAACTTTTCCTACTGACCTTCGTCTCTTGACCCCAATAATATTAAGACATTTCTGTAGTGTTTAAAATTCTTCTTGTATCCTAAAATAGTAATCTTCTATTTTTCCTGTTTTACGTGATCGACTATCTCTTTAAACTTTTCTGGGAGTACGACCCTTTCTAACTTCCACCCTCCTCTTCCCCTACTGTCTCCTACTCTACCAACCTACCGTGGTGACTGAGTTACCTGTACTCAAACTCATTTGAGGTCCTCAACCACTACCTGGCCCTTCGGACCGTACAACGTCAGGTACCCCGACGTTTCTCAGCCTGTGCTGACTCGTTGGCTTGACTTGACTATCTC
The DNA here is from genome assembly GCA_006410555.1 of Capra ibex. Classification (NCBI taxonomy): domain Eukaryota; kingdom Metazoa; phylum Chordata; class Mammalia; order Artiodactyla; family Bovidae; genus Capra; species Capra ibex. Next base: position 23,926,597 of record SJYO01033645.1, on the reverse strand, counting down.
TTTATGATATGGGAACCTCTTGAGGTGTCCATTTTATAGAAAGAAAAAACACCCCGACGGAAAAATAAAAACCGTAACTTGTAAATTTCTTTATACATAAATGAAACAAGACTAATGTCTTCGTTCGGTATGAGTAACTTTTAAAAGTTTGTAAAGTCTTAATAAATTAAATCCTTTTTTCAAGACATGTTAGGGTGGGGGGTGTCTCCATTGTCGACAATAATCCTTTTATGGAAAGAGTATCAACCTTTAGAACAAGAGTGGTACTTGAGGTCTACGGAGTGTTGATCTAGAGTTTTCCGTTGCGTTACTAGTCTAAGGGACTTCTCGTTTACTACTTTCTCATAAGTTTCGTCTTTTGCATATGTCTTTATTGACCCGTTTTTCCACTATTCGATTTCCTAGATTAAGAGTGTAAAAGACGAGTACCCAAGTAAACGGACTTGATACAGACCATGAACTGATTCCCTCACCGATCTCAAATGAAACCACCTTATTTACTCGAAATCTTCAATTGGAAAAAAGAACCAATTCACAAGTGACAACGTCTAAAGAAAGAAGGAAATTTTTCTTTAATAACCTCATATCAACTAAATGTTACAACACAATTAAAGTCCACATGTGCTTTCACTTAGCCAATATATGTTTGTATATAGGGGAGAAAAAGTCTAAGAAAATCTAAATCTAAGGTATACAAAAGAAAAATTTTACTCTTCACAACAGGACTCCGATTTTTCATAAAAGGTAAGGATCGTCCATAGAACACAACAACCTTCTCCCACAAACGATACTGGTCACGTAAAAAAACCGTTTTGAGATAATCAGAAACGGGACGAAGTAAGGAGTAAGGTTCCGGTTTAAACGGACAATGAGGTCCACAAAGAACTGAAGGATGAAAAAGTAAGGTCACGGGATATTACTTTTCCTGTAGAAAAAACCCGCAATCAAGATTTTCCAGAACATCCAGAAGCATTTTGGTAAGTTGAAGTCAAAGAAGTCGTAATGATCAACCCCGTATCTGAACCTATTGACACTATAACTTACCAAACGGAACCTCTGCTTGTCTCTAGTAAGACAGCAAAAACTCTAACGTAGGTTCATGACGTAAAACCTGAGAAAACAACTGGTACTACCGATGAGGTAAAGAAGACTCCCTAAGGACGGGTGTCATATCTACATTACCAGTAGACTCAATTTAAGTGGGTAAGGTCAGGTAAAATCAAGCGACTAAGGATCTTACAACTACAAGTGGGAACGGTAGAGAACAAACTGGTGAAGGTTAAACGGAACTAAGTACCTGGACTGTAAGGTACAAGGATACGTTATAACGAGAAATTTCGTAGTCTAGAACGAAGATAGTGGTCAGTGTAGGTGTTGACCCATAACAAAAACGAAACCGAGGTAGGGAAGTAAGAAAGACCTCAATAAAGAGGTAACCAGAGGTCATCGTATAACCCGTGGATTACTGGACCCCTCAAGGAGAAAACCATAGGATAGTAAAACGGAAAAAGATGACAAGTACCCCAAGAGTTCCGTTCTTATGACTTCACCGAACGGTAAGGGAAGAGGTCACCTGGTGTAAAGACAGAACTACTTTAACTTTCTCCTCTCACTTTTTCAACCGAATTTCGAGTTGTAAGTCTTTTGCTTCTAGTACCGTAGACCAGGGTAGTGAAGTACCCTTTGTCTACCCCTTTGGCATCTTTGTCACAGTCTGAAATAAAACCCCCCGAGGTTTTAGTGACGTCTACCACTCACGTTGGTACTTTAATTTTCTATGAATGAGGAACCTTCTTTTCAATACTGGTTGGATCTATCATATAAGTTTTCGTCTCTGTAATTAAACGGCTGATTCCAGTTCCGATACCAAAAAGGACACCAGTACATACCTACACTCACAACCTGACACTTCTTCCGACTCGCGGCTTCTTAACTACGCAAACTTGACACCACAACCTCTTCTGAGAACTCCCAGGGAACCTGAAGTTCCTCTAGGTTGGTCAGGTAAGACTTCCTCTAGTCGGGACCCTAAAGAAACCTTCCTCACTACGATTTCGACTTCGAGGTCATGAAACCGGTGGAGTACGCTTCTCAACTGAGTAACCTTTTCTGAGACTACAACCCTCTCTAACCCCCGTCCTCCTCTTTCCCTGCTGGGTCCTACTCTACCGACCTACCGTAGTACCTGAGCTACCTCCACTCAGACTCACTCGAGACCCTCTACCACTACCTGTCCCTCCGGACCGCACGACGCTAAGTACCTCAGCGTTTCTCAGCCTATGCTGACTCACTGACTTGACTTGACTTGACTTGACTCGTCCATAGGACTGTACCACCTATTGTCGTTTTTTAATAAGTCATAAAAACACGGGTAAACTTGGATAGTTTAACCCTATTATTATAGATAGACGGAGAGGTCCTTCTACTACTCTGTTAACTAAATAAAGAAGAATAAATAAACGAAAACTTTAGATCTTCGTTTTTAGATCTGAATTCCGGGAAACTCTCTTTTTCAACAGGAAAGATCTGTTAAGAATCTCAAAGAAATCTTTACTTTTGAAAGAACCTTACGTAAGACCTCGAAATATTGAAAGTGGTAGTCTTTAAGACTTGAGAAAGTTCACGTATATTGTCTTTGAGTTAAGTCTGGTCCACTTTTTCTCTTCTAATAACAAAGTAAGAAGATTTCAGACTACTTCATTCTCAACCGAAGTTCCTATACACAAGGTAGTCTTTGATACCAACTTAAACTCTTTAAGAAGAAGTCATAAACGTACAACGAACTCACCTCCTCCATGTAAGAGTCTTCGACATCTTACTGGCACACATCGGAACGGAAATTTTGTAGACGAACCCCTCAAAGGACCGACAGGTGACCAATCCTAAGTCGTGAAGGTGACGACGTCGGGTCCTAAGTCAGGACCAGTCCCTTGATTCTAGGACGTTCGACACGCCGCGTCGGTTTTATTTGTTTTGTTGTTTTTGTTTTTCCAGACCAATGTAGTCAGTTCTACAGAACTCTCCAAAACAAGAAATTCATTTGCTTTCTCTCTTGAGACGTGACTGTCGAATATACCAGAACTATTTACTACCTCGGGTGTATGGCTCATGTCCGAATACTTCTTTAGAGTGGGATGGTCCCGTATTCTTCTCCACCTCGCACTACCAGACCCTGTCCCGAGACCTCGTCCTGACGACCTCAGACAAAAGAAGTCTAATTGAGGAGACGCTTAGTCAAAGGAGAGTACAGGTTACCTCTGTCATTACCTAGACGAAGTGTTCCAATAATACTTCTAATCTGTTATATACATCTCAAGAACTTGTCCGATTGTGTATCAGTCAAGAGCCATTAACAATCGATAATAATAAAAACTAATGGTGAAAGTTCCTACTACACCGTTAAGGGGGAGTGGACATGGAGTTACAGTAGGACCTGTCTAAGACATTATACTGTTGATTTTGAGTCAAGTCAGACCAAATTTTACAGGTAGAGTTCTAACCAAGGTTCGAGAGGTGAAGGGGACCATGTTCGACCTGAATACCGTCTCCTCTAGGTACCTGACAAATTTAGGAGGAAGGTGAGGTCACGGGACCTCCTGTCCACCTTCGACTCAGTGTTGGACCCTGTGGAGCAGGGGAAGGGACAAGAGTCCTTCCCCAGTTCCTCTCCCTCCGCCGGAAACCTCGAGGAAAATCATCGATCAAATGAGAACAACCCCTCCGTCGGCACTCTAATAATGAGACCAAGTCAAAACAGGACGATGACGACACCGGAGACACCTCCCCATCAGAGTGGACTTACCCATGTGTTAGAGAAATCCGTATACAAGTCAAACTGGAGTCTATGGAGAAATCACAATGGAACACACACTCACACGTACGAGTCAACATAGGTTGAGAAACGTTGGGGTACCTGACATTGGGTGGTCCGAGGAGACAGGTACCCTAAAGAGTCCGTTCTTATGACACCTCACCCAACGATAAAGGATAAGGTCCCCTAGAAGGGGTGGGTCCCTACCATGGATACAGAGAACACAGAGGACGTAACCGTCTATCTAAGAAATGATGACTCGGTAGTCCCTTCGGGTCACAATCTAATGACTTCGTGTCAACCACGACCTCTCCTTTGACCTTCACTCCGAACTAAAAAAATAACAACAATAACAAGACTGTTTATCCTCGGCTAATGTCAGTCTTGTTTGAGAATAAAGGGTGTCACGGACGACTCATTGGAGGGTTCCTCCTACACATTATCTCGAGTCTTACCGACTTCGTCCAATCGTTGGTGTCTGGTCTACGACAAGTTTCCCGAAGACCTAAAGTTCGTGAAATTTATCTCGTTATTGGTTTTTGTTACAAATAACCTATATGTGACTTCAGTCCGTGAATCATGTGTGATAGGTAAGACAGTCTCTTCCGTTACCGTGGGGTGAGGTCATGAGAACGGACCTTTTAGGTACCTGTCTCCTCGGACCATCCGACGTCAGGTACCCCAGCGATTCTCAACCTGTGCTGACTCGTTGAAGTGAAAGTGAAAAGTGAAAGTACGTAACCTCTTCCTTTACCGTTGGGTGAGGTCACAAGAACGGACCTCTTGGGGTCCCCACCCCTTCAGACCACCCGACGTCAGATACCCCAGTGTCTCAGCGTGTACTGACTTCGCTGAATCGTCGTAGGTAAGACATACTATTCCTAATAATCGAGGTAAAATGTCTTCTCCTATCACTTCCATTCTCCTTAATTTAGTTAACGGTAATAAAAAGAGAACAAAGGGTAAGAAATCTTTTTCTTTCCGCTTATTAACGGAATATTACAACACAATCAAAGACGACATGTCACTTCACTTAGTCGGTATACGTAGGTATATAGGAGGGGGAAAACCTAGAGGGTGGGATGGGTGTAGGGTGGGGAGATCCTATAGTGTCGCAACTCGACTCGAAGGACACGAAATATCGTTTCTCTCGGACCAAAGAATGGATTAAAGATATCGCCGGGGGACGTTTTTTGATCAGTTCTAAAGTCTCTCCATTATAATTGTTTCAGTATCGATCGATCGATCGATTCAGCGAAGTCAGTACAGGTTGAGACACGCTGGGGTACCTGTCGTCGGGTAGTCCGAGGACACAGGTGTCTTAAGAGATCCGTTCTTATGATCTCACCCAACGGTAAAGGAAGAAGTTGTTTCAGTATAAAACCTGTACATCCTAAATCGAGACTAACGATTACAATTAAAAAAAGACTACGTTTATATACGGAAATGAAACATATTTAAGTGTTCATATTCTCGGTATTTTACAGTCAAAAAAACGGTAGGAATGTCAAAAAAGTGATGTCTCTTGATTTCTTTTCTTACTAGAATAACAACCATTCAAGTTATCCGTGAAAAAGGAAAAAAAAAAACCGTGAAAAAGATAAGGAAATTTTACACAGAAGAGATATGTGTACATAGCGAAGTGGAATTACCTTACTTGAAAAAGTAATGATTAAATCTATAAGGTAACTCGTTGTTACACAAAATCCTACTGAGAGGGTTCTCGATAATTCCTTTTGTTTACAATACCAATTAGATAGATCCTAAACGATTACAGAAGACCAAAGGAAACTAGAGTCTAGGTTCACCATTTTGGTCGTGACACACACACTATGTGAGTATGGTCGATGTCTTTGGCCCCGATTCCCGTACTAGTCTTCAACTGTGACCTGTGCTATTAGGGTTAAGTAAAAAGAAAAATCATTCTGTCATTAACTGACCTTTAAATTTTAATAGAAAAATTTAGGAATTTGTTTAGTGAGAAGACTTCGAAAATATGAATTAGTGATGGCAGATAGTCGGAGGTAGATAAGTTAATACTTATTCGTACATGTACTTCGGACGAGACATGGTTCGTGGTCATCTACACGACCGCATGGTACCATTGGTTCCGTCTGTCCAATGAACGAAAGTACTACGAATCCAGATTGGATTCATCTGTCTGTCATTAGGTTATTCATTTTAAAGTCTACGATATCACACTCCTTATATTCTAATTTACAGTACTCTATCTCAGTACCCTCCTCCCATTATAATTTGCCCTATCAGTCGTTCCTGACTGGAAACTGACTTTACTACTCCTCCGTCGGTGAGTTTGTGAACCTTTTCTCGGAGGAGAGTTTGGTTTTTTGTTCGATACGTCCCCGAATTCCTTTACACACCGTTGAAAAAAAACGAAACCGAAGTGGGGTTCCGTACACCCTGGAATTAAGGGGTTGGTCCCCACCTTGAGTATGGGGGACCTAACCTTTCACTTTCACATAACCTTTCGTCTCAGAATTGGTGACCTTACGACCCCTTCAGGGTATACACCGTTGAAAATTGCAAAACCAATGATTCTTGCGTCCGCGAGAAAGGTTGTGGGCGGAGAGTGGGGACGGGGAGGGTACTCTTGGGTCACGATTCACATCATATTCTGACCTTATAAAATGAATTGAAAATCTTCCACTTTCTAGACCATTCCTTTATTCGTCTTCAGTTCTTCTTTTACTTCGACTTAACCTTGGATTTTCTGGATGATTCTTCTAGAAGATAGTAATTCCACTTAAGATCCTTTAAATCAAAGTAACTGAGTTATTTCAATGACTGGTCGTTCCTTAGGTGGGATTCAGTGAGAAGACACGAATCACGTAGTGAGATAAATATTGATTTACAAAGGACTTCACTTTATCTTTTGTGGTGAAACGAGGGATATAAACAAAGAGTTGTCTCTCGGGTATCGTCTAAAAGAATGCAAACACCATTTGATGAACATTGGTACGTAGTTCCGTTATTTTTATCAAAAGTACACTAATACAGAAACCTTCAGACCGTGTTTTACACTAAAGTGAATCGCTCACACCATACTGTCGACATTTAGCGGTGTAAGGTCGACTTACGAAGTTATAACATAAAGGTCACACTGACTTACCGACCGAAAAAGACCGAAACTGACGGAAAAGGTATCTTTTCGACCGTGAGTCTGTTTAGGGGGCTCTGTGGGAGTGTTTCTTTACGACTGTCTACAGACAGAGAGTCTCCAGGATTGACCCGTTGAAAGGTAGGTCTGCACGACCCGTACTCGTACCCACAGGCACAGACAACCGGACACCTTCTCAGGAGAGTAAGGTAGAACGGTCGTCGGTTTTCCGAACCTCTCGGGGAACCCTACCCTCAAGACGGAACCTCGGTCGTACGAGTCCATCTTTCTGTGACTCGGTCAAATTGTCCCGTTCCTCGGAATAAGTTCCTTCGGTCTGTATCACGTCGTCCGACCCCTTAGTTTGGAAAGAGGAGTAACATACGAACCCAGCACCTCCTTCACGAATTATTTATTAGTCAGGAGCCCCACCCTACTTACCCCTCTAACCCTAACTGTATATAAATATGATAACTATAATACATATTTTATTTATTGATTACTCTTAACTACGAAAACTCGACACCACAATCTTCTGAGAACTCTCAGGGAACCTGACGTTCCTCTAGTTTAGTCAGTTAGAATTTCCTTTAGTCAGGACTTATAAGTAACCTTCCTGACTACGGCTTCGACTTTGACGTTGTTAAACCGGTGGACTACGCTTCTCCACGAAGTATCCTTTTCTGGGACTACGACCCTTTATAACTCCCATCCTCCTCTTCCCCAACTCTCTCCTACTCTACCAACCTACCGTAGTGGCTGAGTTACCTGTACTCAAACTCGTTCGAGACCCTCTCTCACTTCCTGTCCCTTCGGACCACACGACGTCAGGTACCTCGACGTTTTTCAGCCTGTGCTGACTCACTGACTTGTTGTTGTTGTTCCTCTTGGATAACATATCGTGTCCCTTGAGATAGGTTACGAGACACCGCTGGATTTACCCTTCCCTTAGGTTTTTCTCCTCTGCATTCATAAACATATCGGCTAAGTGAAACGACATGTCATCTTTGATTGTGTTGTAACGTCCCATTGATATGAGGTTATTTTTAATTAAGTTTCTGTTTTTTTATTGTTAACCAGGACAAATCCGTGAGAAGGACTCTATACACACTATATATCTACTTACGAATTAAGTTCCTTGAGTGGGATTGAACAACTCCTTTATTGGATATCATCGGTTGGGAAAAAAATCGGTGGGATGGGGTTGAGGTTCTGACGAATGGTGAGAAAGTCACTAAAAAGTTGATCAAAATAGCTTATGAACGAAGATACGGTCCGTGACACGAGACGAATTCTATATGTCTTTATTTTTCTGTCTAACAAGATCCTAATTATAACATGTGTGTTTTTACAAAATTACCAATACATCCCCACCCATCTTAATCTCCATACCTGTTTCTGAGAATTAAAAGTGAAAAACTTGAAATGATAAACTTGAAAAAGATTGTTAAAAACCCGTCATTAAAAAAAAAAAAAACCATTGATTTGATTTTAGACGACTCGTTGTAAAACACGGTCCGTAGGAAGACTCGAAACTCTTCTGTCGCCACTTACTTTGTCTTTTTAGGGGACAGGAGTACTTCGAATGTAAGGTTGACCCCTCCGTTATATTTTAATTTTTTAGACATGTTCACACGATAATATTATATTGTTATTAACTACTGTACCGGATACCTTTTTTGTAATTTTTTTTTTTCAAAGTAAAAAATCCCTTAAGGGACCACCAGATCACCAATTCTTAGAAGGACGGTCACGACCCCTGTACCTAAGTTAGGGACCAGACCCTTCTGGGGTGTACGGTGTCCCGTTGATTCGGACACGTGGTGTTGATGACTTCAGGATCTCGGATACGAGACGTCGTCGTCCTCGGTGGTGTCACTCTTCGGGGACTTGGTGTTCTTCTCATCGGGGACGAGCGACTTTGCCCTCTGTCGGGCACACGTCGTTGCTTCTGGGTCGCGTCGGTTTTTTTTCAAGAATAAAATTTTCCATAAGATAAGACTAAACAAGTCTATTAGAACTGAGACATCTCTGGTCCCAAGAAATGACCGGACCCGTTTATCGTCGTGATTCTCTTTGCCCGGTCTCCCGGTTCGGAGTTTCGGAACTTGGTAGACCTGAAAACGGTTGTGAGAGAGGTGGGTCGTGTTTACTTTTCCGTCAGACTCGAGGGACGTAAGAAAACCGTGTTCTCACTACAGTCAGGTCTCAACCTGGACCGACCAACGAGAACTGACCTCGGGTCCGGAAAAGGGTAAGTCAAGCCCGTGTCTTGAGTAACGACACGGTCATATACTTCCACGGTTGGGACGGATGGGGTGTACGTATCGGACGATGAAGGAAGGTCGAAATGGTCGACAAAAAGTGACCGAAGACCGGACGGAACAGACTGTCGACGGACTTGTGTACCTGAATTTTTACTAAAGATTTACGGGCTCAGGTCGGTGACGTAAGGTTGGATAAAAATCCTATTGTAGGAGGAAGAAACCGAAGGACTCTTGATGAGAAAAAGACAAAGGTTTGACAATGGTAAGGGTCAAGTCGAGGGAGTAGACCCTTACGTTTTGAATCCCCAAGGTCAAGGACGAGTGTCGGTTCTTCTACGACAAAAGTGGTTTTCAGGAAATCAGTTTCTTCTCTATTCTGGACTATAATTTCTATGTGTTATTTTTAACATACGTGTGATAGTGATGTTTTTGGATCTGTCAGAAAAAATAAAGTTTAACACTACTATTGTATTTGGATAACGTTTATGAAATCTTTTATGTCATTTTTATTAAATGTGAAATTATTTAATAAAAATAGACAAGAACCTGAGTATACAAATAACAACAATAACCAATTAATAAGTACGTATGTCCTCTTTTAAGTTTTTCATTTTAGAGTGACAAGGGAACGGTAGGTCAAGAAGTGGGACTTCTCTTAACAAATATCATAGAAGACCGAGAGAGAAAAGAAAAATCACTTTTGAAACTGTACTTTTCAATCGGTCGACCTGAGTTAAATCTACTGGGGTTGACACAACCGTTATAGGTTTCATAGTATTAGTCCTCGGTCAACTAGTATACGGAAGAGAAGGGGTAGTCCGGATTAGTCCCACAAATGGAACCGGCGCAATGACAGTATCTTGACCAAGTGTCGGCCAGACTAGACCCCGAACAGTCGGAACTGTAGGTGTCTCTTATGGTCACAGAACAGAGGACAAATGAAGGACCGACTGAACCACCACTCCCTTAAACTACCACCGCATCGTCAGTTCGAACAAAGAGGATCCCCATGAGAAGACTCGTATAAACTTGACGGAAGACTCGGTGTCACAAAACCCAACGACCTTCCACCCACTGAAAGCCTAGAAAAAAGACGTTGACACCTAGGGAAAGTCGCGACGAAAGAACCAGAAGTTTGCGAAACGAAACCGAAGTCAAACCCATCCCCGTCCCTGAAGGAAGGGACGAAATCCACGGTAGAAGTACTTTTCGGTATCATAAGAGAATATTAGGAAAGATAAAGACATTTTAGACATTTCAGCAGGATGAAGTTATTTGGAAAGAGACGAGGTCCGAGGTTACAAAGGCAAATAATCCGGAGTGACACTCAACCCGTGTACTTGAAAAAGTCATTGCTAAGTAAAAGACTAAAATTATGAAACTAAAAAGAACGAAGGATAGAATGAAATCGATTTATAAACACTTAAAACAATCAAAAAAAGAAAATCTTTTGTTCGAGAACCAAAATAACTAAAGAGAGATAACAAAGAGGTAAGACATAACATAATCAGAGACAAAATAAGAAATAATAAGGGAAGGATGACGATCGATAACAAAATTAAACGAGGAAAAAGATCGAGGAATTCCACATTTCAATGAAAATGGTTATAAAACAACTAAATGGATACCGAGACACATCCGAGAGAGATCAACGTCACTCGTCCCCGATGAGAAATCAACACGACGAGCCAGAATAAAGCCACTGAAGAGCACAACTCCTCGTGTCCAAGATCCCGCGAACCCGAAGTTATCAATTTCAAGTAACCGAGTCCTCAACACCGAGATCTCTTGCCCTAGTCATCAACACTGCTCCTCCGAATCAACGAGACACCGTACATCCTAGAAGGACCTCGTCTCTATCTCGGGTACGGGGACTTGAACGTCCGTCTAAGAATTGGTGACCTGAAGGTCAAGTCAAGTCAAGTAAAGTCAAGTAAAGTCAGGGAGTCAGGACAGGCTGAGAAGCGCTGGGGTACTTAGTGTCGTGTGGTCCGGAGGGACAGGTAGTGGTAGAGGGCCTCAAGTGAGTCTGAGTACAGGTAGCTCAGTCACTACGGTAGGTCGGTAGAGTAGGAGCCAGCAGGGGAAGAGGAGGATGGGGGTTAGGGAGGGTCGTAGTCTCAGAAAAGGTTAATCTGTTGAGAAGCGTACTCCACCGGTTTCATGACCTCGAAATCGAAATCGTAGTAAGGAAGGTTTCTTTAGGGTCCCAACTAGAGGAAGTCTTACCTGACCAACCTAGAGGAACGTCAGGTTCCCTGAGAGTTCTCAGAAGAGATTATAGTGTCAAGTTTTCGTAGTTCCTTGGTCTCTAGTTTAACGGTTGTAGACGTCCTAGTACCTTTTTCGTTCTCTCAAGGTCTTTTTGTAGATAAAGACGAAATAACTGATACGGTTTCGGAAACTGACACACCTAGTGTTATTTGACACCTTTTAAGACTTTCTCTACCCTTATGGTCTGGTGGATTGGACGGAGAACTCTTTAGACATACGTCCAGTCCTTCGTTATCAATCTTGACCTGTACCTTGTTGTCTGACCAAGGTTTAAACTTTTCCTCATGCAGTTCCGACATATAACAGTGGGACGAATAAATTGAAGATACGTCTCATGTAGTACTCTTTGCGACCTGACCTTCTTTGTGTTCGACCTCAGTTCTAACGACCCTCTTTATAGTTATTGGAGTCTATACGTCTACTGTGGTGCGAATACCGTCTTTCACTTCTCCGCGATTTTTCGGAGAACTACTTTCACTTTCTCCTCTCACTTTTTCAACCGAATTTCGAGTTGTAAGTCTTTTACTTCTAGTACCGTAGACCAGGGTAGTGAAGTACCCTTTATCTACCCCTTTGTCATCTTTGTCACAGTCTGAAGTAAAACCCCCGAGGTTTTAGTGACGTCTACCACTGACGTCGGTACTTTAATTTTCTGCGAATGAGGAACCTTCTTTTCAATACTGGTTGGCTCTATCATATAAGTTTTCGTCTCTGTAATGAAACGACTGATTCCAGGCAGATCAGTTCCGATACCAAAAAGGACACCTGAAAGTCTCTTCAGGGGTCAAGGAAACAGTACCAAACTATCTCTTTACACTTTGACCGAAACCCAAAACGAATTCTCCGAAAAGATCACAGAGAAACCCTCCCACTTATCACTGAACCTTTCATTATACCCCAAAAGACCCACAACCATGATAAAACAGAGAATCTCTGAGGGGACAACTGAAACACTTATAAATCGTTTAATGTTTGAATTTAATACGGGTGTAAAGAAATATTATTTTTGAAGTCAAAGAAGGAATAAGGTTATAATCAAAATCTAAGAGTTTTTTCGAGAAGTTGAAAATAATCTATTTATAAACCTTACGGACGTGTCTCCGATCTGGAGGTCCCGGATATTCAGTTCTAATTTAAACCTTTTCCTAACACAAACGAGATCTCTAATCCTCCCCCTTCTTTTTCCCTCCACGAGTGTTACTCTCCCTCCTTGTTATTATAGATTTTCTTAAATGACAGAGAGATAAAGAGAAGTTTGTTAAGTTATTACAGATATAACAAGTAATAACAAAACACCTCACCTAAAAGGAAACCCACACACTATTTCATGATTTAGGACCTCTTCCTTTACCGTTCGGTGAGGTCATAAGAACGACTTATTAAGGTGCCTGTCTCCTCGGACCGTCCGATGTCAGGTACCCCAACGTTTCTCAGTCTGTACTGACTCACTGATAGTAAGTTTCACGATTTAAGACAAAAAGTGTCCCCATTTAGTCTCCGAAAGAATATCCAATATGATTCTTTCCAGAAAAACGAGTCCTATTATTTTTGTAAAAAAAGATAAAATAGAAAGACATGAAGGTACCAAGAATAATTTAAATTTCGAAATTACATTAGATATTAATTAAAACATATACCCGAAGGGAACACCGAGTCTACCATTTCGTAGACGGACGTTACGTCCTCTGGGGTCAAACTAAGGACCCAGCCCTTCTAGGGGACCTCTTCCTTTACCGTTAGGTGAGGTCGTGAGAACGGACCTTTTAGGGTACCTGTCTCCTCAGAGTATCCGATGTCAGGTACCCCAGCGTTTCTCAACCTGTGCTGACTCGATGAAGTGAAATGTCATACACTATCCACTTAACTTCTTTGATCCCTTTTGGTGATCTGGTAAGTCTATACTGGATTTAGTTTAAGGAATGTTAATATGACTCCTTCATTGTTTATCTGAGTTCCCTAATCTAGACTATCTGTCTCACGGACTTGATACCTGCCTTCATTCATCCCTTTTGGTGATCTGGTAAGTCCATACTGGATTTAGTTTAGGGAATACTAATATGTCACCTTCACTCTTTATCTAAATTCCCTGATCTAGACTATCTATCTCACGGACTACTTGATACCTTGCTCCAAGTACTGTGACATGTCCTCTGTCCCTAGTTCTAGGAAACGTTTTTTCGTTTTACCGACAGACCCCTCCGGAATGTTTATCGACTCTTTTCTTCTCTTCGCTTTTCGTTTCCTCTTTTACTTTCTATATTCGTAGACTTACGTCTCAAGGTTTCTTATCGTTCTTCTCTATTCTTTCGGAAGAAGTCGCTAGTTACGTTTCTTTATCTCCTTTTGTTGTCATACCCTTTCTGATCTCTAGAGAAGTTCTTTTAATCTCTATGGTTCCCTTATAAAGTACGCTTCTACCCGAGTTATTTCCTGTCTTTACCATACCTGGATTGTCTTCGTCTTCTATAATTCTTCTCCACCGTTCTTATGTGTCTTCTTGACATGTTTTTTCTAGAAGTGCTGGGCCTATTAGTACTACCACACTAGTGAGTGGATCTCGGTCTGTAGGACCTTACACTTCAGTTCACCCGGAATCTTTCGTAGTGATACTTGTTTCGATCACCTCCACTACCTTAAGGTCAACTCGATAAAGTTTAGGACCTTCTACTACGACACTTTCACGACGTGAGTTATACGGTAGTTTAAACCTTTTGAGTCGTCACCGGTGTCCTGACCTTTTCCAGTCAAAAGTGAGGTTAGGGTTTCTTTCCGTTACGGTTTCTTACGAGTTCACTTCACTTCACCGAGTCAACTCGGGCTTAGAAACGCTGGGGTACCTGTCATCGGACGTGTTTCGAGGAGGTAGATACCCTAAAAGATCCGTTCTCATGACCTCACCCAACGACAAAGGAAGAGGTCCCTTAGAAGGGCTGGGTCCCTAGCTTGGGTCCAGAGGGCGTAACATCTGTCTGCGAAATGGCAGACTTGGTGGTCCCTTCAGTTCTTACGAGTTTGATGGTGTGTTAACGTGAGTAGAGTGTGCGATCATTTCATTACGAGTTTTAAGAGGTTCGGTCCGAAGTCGTTATACACTTGGCACTTGAAGGACTACAAGTTCGACCAAAATCTTTTCCGTCTCCTTGGTCTCTAGTTTAACGGTTGTAGACGACCTAGTACCTTTTTCGTTCTCTTAAGGTCTTTTTGTAGATAAAGAC